>VBSM01003204.1:58473399-58503073 GCA_008086735.1 Cheirogaleus medius | reverse complement strand
TAAGAACTGGAACAAGACAAGGGTGCCCACTGTCACCACTTCTATTCAACATAGCATTGGAAGTCCTAGGCAGAGCATAAAGAAAAATGATGTATAAAGAAAATGTGATGTATATATATCATGGAGAACTATTCAGCCATAAAAAGGAATGAAATAATGTCATTTGCAGCAACTTGGATGGAACTGAAGACCATTATCCTAAGTGAAGTATCTCAGGAATGGAAAACCAAACACCATATGTTCTCACTAATAAGTGGGAGCTAAACAATGGGTACATACGGGCACAAGGAAATATAAAGGACATGAGAAACCAAAAAAGGTGGAGAGTGGCTGGGAGGTGTGGGATAAAAACCTACCTATTGGGTATAATGAACATTATTCTGGCGACAGGCACACCAAGAGCTCTGACTTAAGCATCATACAAGGTATCCATGTAACAGAAACATTTGTACCCCTTAATTAATATTTTGAAATAAAAAAAGAAAATGTAGGCAAGCACTGCACAGTGGTGGATCATCAATTCTGCAATACCACACAGGGTATTGAGGGGACACAGGTAGTTGTGAGTCACTACTAGAAGTTGGGAACTATGGTTGTCCAGGTAGACGCAACCTCAAACCTGGGAGACTGGCTGAAAAGGAAGGAAAAAAGAAGAGAGAGAGAGTTTACCTAAGATGAGCTTGAGGTACACATTGCAAAACATATGAAGAAATCTAGTCTAAGATGGACAACCAATAATTTTTTTTTCTTTTTTTTGGGACAGAGTCTCGCTCTGTTTTTCAGGCTGGAGTGCAGTGATGTTATTGTAGCTCACTGCAACCTCCAACTCCTTGCTCAAGGCAATCCTCCTGCCTCAGCCTACCACACAGCTAGGACTACAGGCATGTGCCACCACATCTTGCTAATTTTTCTTATTTTTTTGTGGAGAACAAGTCTTGTTATGTTGCCTAGGCTGGTCTTGAACTCTTGGCCTCATGGTTTCCTCCCACCTCAATCTCCCAAAGTGCTGGGATTATAGGCATAAGCCATTGTGCCCAGTGCAACACTTTGAGATAAATTCACTTTAGGTACAGCTAAAATAATAGAATAAGATGGAAAAGGTTTTAAATACATAAGTTTAGGATCCTCAGAATGGTCAATGAAAGAAAAACTTTCATAAAAAGAACAAAATAACCAAACAAAAATAGGCAGAAAAGAAATAAGAATAAATACATATGAAATAGAATGATCTAGATATCTTTTACATGAAAAATCTAGACAGTGAAATAAAACACACAATACATTGGATTAACTCTAGGCTGATACAGTTAAAGAAGAGAATATTGCTCCGAACACTTGTATTAGAAATTCAGTAAGAATACAGCACAGAGAGAAAAAGAAAAAATATGAAATAACAATATAGAAACATGGAAGATAAATTAAGAGTCTTCAGCACAGAACCTACAGGAAGTTCAGAAGAAAGAAAAAAAGGGTAGTGAGAAGCAATATTAAAAGAAAGAGCAACTGAAGATTATTTTGGTTAACAAAATTCACAAATCCTTATAATTAAAAGAGCACAAAGAATAACGAAAGGGATAAATAGGAATAAGTGCACATGTAGACACAGATGGTAATATTGCAGAACCACAAGCATAAAAAGAGAAGTTTTAAAAGCCACAGGAGAGAAAGAATTCCTGCTAACAAACACTCATTAGATGAATAACAGACTTCTCATCTGCAACTGATACCAGATCACAACAGAGTAATATTTTCAAGGTGCTGATAGAAAATAAGAGCAAACTTTGAATTCTAAACCCAAATAAACTAGGTTTCAAAAATAAGGACAATATAAAGACAGTTTCAAACATGCATTAGGAAAATTTATCATGTAAGATCCTTGATGAAAGAACTATTAACAGATATCCAAGGATGAGGATACAAAAAAAAAAAACAACAAGAAAAACAAATGTTCTTAAAATATTTTTATATTTGATTAACCTGATATCACACACACACACACACACACACACACACGTGCGCGCGCACACACACACACACACTTCAAAATTCTAGGTAAGAATACCAAGGAAGAAGGTGAAGTGGGGATGGAGGTCTTTGCATTGGGTAGGAAAAGAAGGCTTTGGTTTAGGAGGTGAATAGAGATGTTAATTCTAGACCAGTGTTTCTCAAACTCTGGCATGCTTCAGAATCACTTGGAACACACAGGTTGTGTACCCCACCCTCAGAGTTTCTGATTCATTAGGTCTGGGGTGGGGCCTGAAGATCTGCATTTCTAACAATTCCCAGGTCATGCTAATAATGCTTCTCCAGGGTGTATGCTTTGAGAGCCACTTCTCCAGATTTTATTAGAAAAATAGAACTAATTATGTAGGTCAAAAAAATGGTGACCAGTAAAATAACAGAAACCATGTATAGCTTTAAAACACCAGAGGATAAAAAGGAATATATATAAACATGTTTTAAGTAAAACAGAAGGCAAGAAATGAACAAATGTAAGAGAGTAAGGAGGAGAAGGAGAATGGTAAACACAAATTAAGATGGTAGAACTAAATCCACACACTGGAAGGTGGTCTTTGCAACACATAAAAAGTGAAAAAGAATTTGTATCCAGACTACATCAAGAATTTCTACAAACCTTTAAAGAAAAGACACAATCCTGAGAAAATTTGCAAAGGATGTGATCAAGCAGTTCACAAAAAGAGAAAACCAGCATGGCCAGAAAGCATATGAATGTGTTTAGTCTCACTAGTAACCAGGGAAATACAATTAAGCCATGGATTTAGTCAAAACTTAAAAGCCTGATAATTCCAAGTGCGAGTTGGGATGTGGAGAAACAAGACAGAAAACTCCCACAGGAGTGGTGAGAGAATACACTAACACTCCTACAAGAACAAATCGACAATCTCTAGTAAAGATAGGATCTTTGTATTGTGTCAAAGCAGCTCATTCTCTTCACCTAGGGACCTCAGCAGATCCACTTACGAGGAACTTAGAGAGACTCTCCCATGTGTGAGAAGATGTGTTGTTACCAAAAGCTTGGCACTTGTCTTCGAGGCCCCATCAGAAGAACAAGAACAAATGGTTTGAGGGGAAAGAAAGGGAAGTTTATTACTTTGCCAGCAAAGGAGGAAAATGGTAGACTCTTTTCTCAAAAAAGTCATTGTTCTAATAATAAGCAGAAATACAGAGCTTTTAAAGGGTGAGTTCTCAGGTTTAGGCTATTGTGTTAATGATTCTAATCTCCCCTTTCTGCTGAATACAAAGCCTGTGATCTCAGCCCACCTGGGCCCCCCTGAGCCCACCAGGAGGGCTGGCGCTGGCCTAGGATGGCTGAGGTATCTCCTGTAACACAAAGAACAAAAGACCTTCTCCCTGCCCCAGGGATGCAGGCCAGGCTGCAGTTCCCAAAAAGAGTGGGGAAAGTTTTAAAGAGACAGAAAATCTTTTTGTCATTTTTTTTCCAGGCCATTCTCTCTGTTACAGCATGTGCACAAATGTTCTTGCAGTTTTCCTTAAGTTAATGGAAAACTGAAAATAAACTAATCCTATCACCAGGAAGTAGATAAAAATGCAGGGTCTTCATAGAATGGAATACTACAAAGAATTGAAATGAACCAGTGCTCTGTGGATATAGATTCTACTATAGAATCTTTAATGTTCTATATTATATGTTATTTACCCCAAATACTTAGAATCATCCTCTGTTAAAATATGGTTGAAATTATTATATAAGCCACATGTTTTACTCATACTTAATAAGAAACTTCCGTGAATTTATTAGCATAGTGCTTTTGAGAATTCCATACACTGGGGTAGCCATTATTCTTTGTTTAGATTAGAAACATAATGCAGGAGTTAGAGAATATTTACATTCCAGTTACCATGATTTAAAAATTTATCTATGCTTCTTTTGTCTTTGTTATCATGAAATTATCTCTATCTAAGACTGTTTACTCAAAAAAGCAAAACACTTTCCTATCATATGCAAAAGTTTGTTTACTAGTTATTGTCCCAAGACTGTTAACTTTCAAACTTGAGACAATATATGTTTGTCTTAGGAAACTACATTTGTTAAAATATTTGTAATAGTGAATTTTGTGTGTGTGTGTGTGTGTTTTACTTAAGAAAATAACTGTTAATCATTTTGGTCATATTTCCATTAATACAACCAGTATATAAAACTGTTCATTTAAATTAGAAATGTGAAACTTAAGATTTTCCTCCCTGCAAAAAGATTTTTTTTCAAGTAAAATAAATTAATGATTCTAACCTTAACTTAAAAACTATAATATAAAATCTAATTTTCCAGTTACATATATTAATGTGGTAAAACTCAAACACAAAAAGTAGAGTGAAAAAAGCAAATTATTGACTAGGTACAGTAAGATGACACTTATATAAACAAGGAAATCATTCAAAAGAATACTCTATATATTCCATATAACATTCTTTCACGAGAAACCGCAATGTCAAGTTAATATAGATATTGCTTATACGTAATATACCTTGGTGATAGATTACGAAAACATGGAGGGTGGTCAAGGATGCTGGCAGTTTCTGAGGAGAGATAGAGGGAGCAATATTGAGGCTTCAGTGATATTTGTCATGCTTCTGAAAACAAATGATCTGATGAAAATATGGCAAAAATAACATTTGTTGACTATAAATGTAGGCATTTGAATATTTGAATACTTGAATTTTAAAAGGATAAGCCTTCACAGGCATTCTTATTTGGATTATAAAACATGGATAAATAAATCTGTGAAAAAATGTATTCTTTTCTCGTATATAAACTTATATGTATAAAAATTCTCACTAACCAATTCTACGCAGCCAGAATGTGCTACCAAAAATCAGGTCTTGTATATTCGTACAGATGTGACGCCGCCATATATGACTCCAGGGACAGGGACCTCATAGAGGTAGTTTTCTGCTGTTGCAGCGTTGGATCAGCAGCGTCTCCACATTGTTCTAGGAATTTTCTACACACTTCCAGGTAGCAACCTCTTGCTTGCCAACGGTAACTATACAAACCTTCACCAGTTTCCTAATGTGCCCTCAGCAACACCCCAAACTCTCAGCCGGTGATGCCATCCAGGATTTCATTAGGGAAATAGAGGGTGGGAGGTATTTCTCCCTGAACTTTCCTGAATGTCTTCTCCTTTCTTCTCCAGAAAAACAGAACCAATAAAGTGTATTTGCATACATTATATGATGTTTCTCTCTCTCTCTCTCTCTCTCTCTCTCTCTCTCTCTCTCTCTCGGTTTATTTTAAGGAATTGACACACAATTAGTTATGGGGCTGGCAAGTCCAAAATGAACTCGGCAGGATGACAGTCTGGAAATTGCTGTAGGAGCAGATGTGGCAGTCTGGAGCCCGCAGGCAGTCTGGAGGCAGGACCTTTCCTCTTCAGAGGACCTCAGTCTTTTCTGTTAAGGCCTTCAACAGACTGGATGAGGCCCACCCACATATGGAGGGTAATCTGCTTTACTCGGAGTCTACTGATTTAAATGCTTATCACATCTAAAAAATATCTTCACACCAGTATTTAGATTGGTGTTTGTCAAATATCTGGGCACACAGCCTAGTCAATCTGGCACGTAGATGTAGCCATCTCTCTGTCTTCTTCCTGACCTGCTGATCTGAATCTGCAGCCTTTATTTCCTTCATTGCCCTCAGTTTCTGTGAGAACAACTGCCCTCATTCTATACGAACTCATCCATCTATGTTCTGGGTCCTTTTTCCTTTTACTTAAAGTCACTTTATCAATGATGCCTCTGACTTCTTTATCCTCATTCTCTATTATTTCAATTTCATATATAATTGTCCTAAACTATCTTCCATCTTTTTTTTTTTTTGAGACAGAGTCTCACTCTGTTGCCCCGGCTAGAGTGCTGTGGCATCAGCCTCGCTCACAGCAACCTCAAACTCCTGGACTTAAGTGATCCTCCTGCCTCAGCCTCCTGAGTAGCTGGGACTACAGGCATGCACTGCCATGCCCGGCTAATTTTTTCTATATATTTTTAGTTGGCCAATTAATTTCTTTCTATTTTTAGTAGAGATGGGGTCTCACTCTTGCTCAGGCTGGTCTTGAACTCTTGAGCTCAAATGATCCTCCCGCCTCGGCTTCCTAGAGTGCTAGGATTACAGGCGTGAGCCACCGCACCCGGCCACTAATCTTCCATCTTTAAAAAAGAAATCCCTCTTAACTCTCGATCACCCTCTCATTTTCACTACCCCTAATCCCTCCCTTAATGACTTTAATTCATTCCTGAAAATTCTGTTGCTAAATGAAAAGTCACTAAATCAAGAAAATATTTCCATTAATTTTAGTGGAAAAATTATGATGAATTTTATCAGAACCCATGATACCCAGATAATTTCCATAGGTAGTAACTCATATTGAATGATGAACACAAATTTTTATAAGTAGCAAAAAATATTTTGGAAGTCAAGAATTTGTGCATTAAATGTGGTATAGTGAAAGTTTCTTAAGCTGAATATTTCTCTTTGCATCATTTTCTTCAACAAATTTTCAACCTTTTGGGGGCTTGTGGTATTTTCACTCAAAGTGCAGTTAAGGTAAAGTTATAGCAAAAAAACACACCCTCAGCACAAAATAAAGCCTAGACAAGAGAATGCTTACAAGTGTAGAATTGGTACATGTGGAAAAAGACTGAAGAATCCTAGATGGTGCCATCTCCTTAGCTTTGCACTTGGCATATGCAAGGCAAATTATTTGGGTTTATACAAACATGAGTGCAATTCAAACTCATTTTGCATAATATTCTCTGACAAGAAACTGTTGTGTCGAGTAAATTGCTGAGTGTGATTTTTGCCCGGAGCTAGAATACCAAAATATCACTTCTTATAGAGTATTTGTCTAGTATGTTTTAGGTGAAAAAGTTATTATAATAAAACAGAAGGAATTGCCTCAAAAGTGGTATACTATTTCAAGAGCTATTATGGTGAAAATCCTTTTCTGACCTACCCAACTCTTCACTGATAAACTTTCCAAAAGCAAAATATACTTTTGATTTCCCCACTGTTTCAATCTACCTCCACGGTTGTGTGGTTTCTGCCTCTCTTAGTTTACTAAGTTCTCTTGCCAAGAACATTGCCAATTGACTGTCTTGTTTTTAAGTACAATATTTTGACTTGGCTTCTTGGAAGAACTTCATAGAGCCAATCATTTCCTCTTATTTGAATATCTTTCTTCCCTTGATTTCAATTTTGTTTAACAAACATTTATTGATGGATCAGATACAATGTGTCAGAAACCATCCTAGATGCTAGAGTTGTGGAGATGCATAAAAGTTGGACCCTGTCCTGGTGGGTTTTATAGGCTAGGGCTTGGGGTCAGGAGAAGCAGGTAAATGCTGCTTCAATATAAGGTTGTGGGTGTTGGGCTATAATTATGTTTAAGAGCAAAAAGTAAAAGCAGTTAGTGGTGGGGGCGGGAGAAACCTAGAAAAAGCTTTTCTGGAAAAAGTGGTACCGTACCTGAGACCTAAATCTTTATTTATTTATTTGGAGACAGAGTCTCTCTCTATTGCCCAGGCTAGAGTGCCGTGGCGTCAGCCTAGCTCATAGCAACCTCAGACTCCTGGGCTCAAGCGATCCTCCTGCCTTAGCCTCTTAAGTAGCTAGTACTACAGGCATGTACCACCATGCCCGGCTAATTTTTTCTATATATTTTTAATTGACCAATTAATTTATTTCTATTTTTAGTAGAGACGGGGTCTCACTCTTGTTCAGGCTGGTCTTGAACTCCTGACCTCGAGCGATCCTCCCGCCTCGGCCTCCCAGAGTCCTAGGATTACAGGCCTGAGTCACCGTGCCGGACCTGAGACTTAAATCTTAAGCATTGATGTGGTTTCCAATTCTTCATATTTCCTTTCTATCTCTTTGGCTTTTCCTTTTTATTTCTCTTCTTTTTGGTATTTATGGTCCTCATTTGTGTTACTGTTTGTGCTGCTATAACACAATCCTTAGACTAGGTCCTTTGTAACCTCTCACAAATGTTCTGGAGGCTGAGAAGTCCAAGATCAAGGTGCCAGCAAATTTGGTGTTTGGTGAGGGCTGCTCTCTGCTTCCAAGATGGCATCTCTTGCTGCATCCTCATGTGGCAGAAGCAATGAACACTGTGTCCTCACAAGGTAGAAGGAGCAGAAGGGAAGAAGGGTGGAAGGGAAAAACTCACTCCCCTAAGCCCTTTAATAAGGCCACTAATCCCATCCATGAGGGCAGAGCCCTCATGGCCTAATCACTTCCCAATGGCCCCCATCTCTGTTTTTGTTTTTTTTTTGAGACAGAGTCTTGCTTTGTTGCCTGGGCTAGAGTACAGTGGAGTCATCATAGCTCACTGTAATCTCCAACTCCTGGGCTCAAGCAATTCTCCTGCATCAGCCTCCTAAGTAGCTGGGCCTACAGGCGTGTGACACCACACTGGCCTAATTTTTGTATTTTTTGTAGAGATGGGAGTCTCCCTCTTGCTCAGGCTGTTCTCAAACTCCTGAGCCCAAGCAATTCTCCCACCTCAGCCTTGCAGCGCTAGGATTACAGGCATGAGCCACCATGCCTGGCTATCCCTATCTCTTAATACTATCACCCTGGGTTATAAGTTACAACATACAAATTTTGGAGGAATACATACATTGAAACCATAGCACCAGTCTTCCCTCCTTGAGTGTAGGAACGTGTCTTCATTTATTTTGAGGCTCCTTAAAATCTCAAGTTCAGAACAGAGCTCACAATAGACTCCCACAGCATGTATGTTCTTGATGAATTTGGAGGATTTTATGAACTAAACATGATCTGATCAAACCATCACAAATTTCTATCATTAGATATTATTGATCCTTTTATAAAGATGAAAATATGGAGACTAAGAGAGGTTAAATAACTAGTTCAAGGCCACTCTGAAATGAGGAGAGGAGCTTGGGTTCTGGAGCAGCAGTCCTAATGGTCTCAAGCTGAAAGATGGCTTTTGCTGTCTTGTATTGACTCACAAGAGCCCATTGTTAAATATTCAGGAGTTTTTGAGGTGGTTATTAAATCATTAGTAGCTTGAAATCAGCATGGTGTAAGTATGTATACCATAGAAATTTGTAAATGCTACAAATCAGGGCTCCTCTGAGGGCCAGTTTGCAAGACTGGTTTAGTGTGTCTAACCTGCTATTGTTTCCATGATTATGCCATAAAACAGAGTTTCTATTAAATGATACATCACAACCCACTTAAAAGCAGCCTCATTTAAAGCTTCAATGCATCCAACCAAAGGAATTGCTCATCATGTGCTCTTTTGTAGGGCTAGATCCCTATGAATGATAGTTCCATAGGGTAACAAAAATAAAATTAGTAAAACAAAACTGAAGTGTTACTTTCCCTGCATTTTATTTCTGTTGCAATTCTTCAAAACTTTTGTTTATTTGTATATTTCCAGTCTGTCTCCTTCTACAAGATCCTGAGTGCCATATGGGCACAGACTCCATGTTTGGTGCTCATCACCTAGACAGTAGTGTAAAAGAGCATCGCATGATCTCTGTCCCTCAACAACAAATATAATAAAAACCAGCCATAGCTCACCAGTCACAATCCAATGAGGGAATGGTTACCATTTCACTAACTGTGAAAACTTGGTAGCTGGAGAAAGAATTAGAAGACTCTTTGGTGGCTGGGGTTAGCATGGCTTCTAGCCCATTCCCACCTGCCAGAGACAGTGCAAGGAGAGGTGCAGGGTCTACAGAATCCTGAAAATTCTTATCAATATTCCCAAGTTTGTGGAGAAATAGACTGAAGAAGTGAGTAAGCAGTCTAGGTAAAGATTAAAAGAAAACCTTAACTAGCATCACAAGGTCTCAAGTAGAGAAAAGAAGGGCTTTCAGAGCTTCATACCTTCCAGGGCTTTCCAGGAAACTGGGCATTAATCTTAAGACTCTGGGCACCCTCTCCCATGGGAATAGTTTTGAGGGGCTAACACCCACAACTAGGTGATGTGCTCTCATACAGATTGTTAAGAGAATCTCTGAAGAAATAGAAGGGCTCATGTCTTCGAGTTGAGGCTACCCAGAGCCCCAGCAGAGTGTTCTACTGTCCCCTCGCACCACAGACCCTAGGAAGATGAATCTAACACATTTACTCTTTAATTTGCAGCCCAGAGAAGAAACCAACACTGTCTCAGATGAGCTGCAAAGGGTGTCAATGAAACCTGACTCACATTCTACCAGAGGAAAGAAAAGTTCTGGTTAGAGCCGTCTACCTCAAGCTTGTGGGAAAAAAGAAAAAACCATGGTGCTAGGTATATTGAGAATAAGGAAGGAAAGAAGAAAGAAAGAAAAGAAAGGAGGGGTGGAGAGAGGGAAGAAGAAAGGATGGAAAGGAGGCTGGAAGGAAGGAGAGGAGAGAGGGAAGTAAAGGGAAAGAGGAAGGGATGGAGGGAGGGAATAAGCAAGGAACAGGAGAAGGAGGGACAGGAGGCAGACTAGAAGGAACAGAAGAAGGGAAGGAAGGAAGAGAGGAATGGGAAGGAGGGAGGTAAGGAGGGGAAGAGAGGGAATACAGATTACACAACAGATGAACAGTTCACTCCCTATTTCCATGGGTCCCTCGGGTCATGAAAGAATTATGGACAGAATTCCTTATTAAGAACAAGGATCTATAAAATACGAATTTAAGGAGAGAATGGCAAATTACACAACAAAATGAAAAGACATTTCAGAGCTAAGGGAACAACTTAGGAAACAAAACAAGGCTATCACAAAACATATGTAAATTAGAAAGGGCAGGGAACAGAGTACACACAGCTGAAAATAAAATTTTTCATATGGAGGAAACGCCAAAGAAAATCATAGTGAACACAGAGAGAAAAGGCAAGAGTTGAAAGTAGTTGGAATGAAGAATTTCACCACCACTGACCCTCTGGCTCAGTTTTAGGTCCACACCCGACCAACCCTTCTTCTTTATTGGGATCATCGGTCTACTGGCTCTATCATTTTTCATTATTCATCAAGCTTCTGAGCCTCACTCTCTTTATCCAGCTTAGATTTACTTAAAAACACATTCCTTGAAAATCTGAATAATACCTTTAATTTAATTTAATTTTGTTTTTGGCAAATTCCCCTGAAACAATAATGGCCTTTCTGGTATGGCTGGTGCTTGGTTTAGAGCAAGGGGTTCCCCATATTGAAGGCTTTGATTTTGTGATGCATCACTATAATCAACTCCTGGGAAATTAGGAGTTTGAGTTAACTCCCTTACCTTCCTTTCTCCCTTTATTATACTCACTTGGCAAAACTAACAAACAAAAAATAAAACAAAACCCCAAAGAAAAACCCTATCATGATTAAACCCAGCTGTCTGATTACTTTGAGCACCTGAATGAGGTTGGGGTAACTATTCATAATATAATACAAACGGACTGACTAGTCTCTTCTAAGAATGTTCTTCTAATTCTCCGATTCTTCGAAATAACATTTACACAATTTCCTTTCCCTTCTCCAACGTTTAGTATCCCTCTGTTGCTACCCTCTCTGGGCTGATGATTTCCCTTTACACGACTGATAAAACAAAAGCAGATTGTAACTTGTTTAACGTCCTCCTGTGTGCTGCCCTTACCTGGTCCTCATCTTTCTCAATGTCTCAGCAGAAGAGTGGCTTCTCCATCCTTCATGAAATATTTCCTTTTCTTGGCTTCTAGGACAACACACTCTCCGAGTTTTCCTCCTTTCTCCCTGGCTACTCCTCAGTCTCCTTTACTGCACTCTCCTCTTTCCAACCTCTAAATGTTGGTATATCCGAAGGCTCAGTCCTTGGTCTACTTCTCTGTCTACACTGATGCCACATCCCATCCTCACACTTGCTGATTTAGTTGGGGGCTGGGAACTGGGCACAAGTATTTCTTAAAGCTTCTAGGGAGCTTTTGTTGCACAGTGAGGACTGAGGGCCACTTATCCACTCTAGGTGATTTCAGTCTTTCCCTTGGTGTTAGTTCCATCTGTATGTTCACCACGCCTACATTTCCCCCTCCACTGAACTCTTGACTAGACACAGACACCTCTGTCTGCTGGATTTCTAATAGATATTTTCCATGTGACATTACTGGACATCTTTCCCAATCCAACCTATAATTTCTCCAGCCTTCTCCACTCTGTAAGTGGCACCAATTTTAACCCAGTTGATCAAGTAAAACTAAAGCAACCAGCCAACTAAACAACTAACCAAACAAATGCTAGAATTTGTCCTTCATTCCATTTTTCTCATTCTTCCACCTCCAATCTATTAGCAAGTCCCATCCTCTCTACTCATAATGTATATCCTAAATTTGCTATTCTTCTATATCCTTGCTGTTCTCCCACTAGTTCCAGCTATTATCATCTCTTGCCTGGATTACTACAATAGACCCCCAACTGGACTTTTTGCTTCTACTTTTTCACTCCATCTCCTTTTTAAATTTATTCTCTATTCAGGAGTCACACTGGTCTTCTAAAAACATAATTTACTTCATATTCCTCTCTCCCCCTCTTGCTTACACCTTCTAAAGGCTTTGCATTGCATTGCATTTTGAAAAAAGTTGCAACTTCATGTCTTGGTCTAAAATTCCCTGTGTAAAATAACTCCTGTCTACCCTCTCCAACTATACATTCTTCTCTCCTGCTCTCCCACCAAGATTTAGCCACATGGGCCTTCTTTCTGTTACTCAAATACGCCAAGCTTATTTCTGCTGTAAGCATTTTCTGTTCCTTCTATGTAGAATGTCCCTCCTCCCCCTCCAAAACCTTTTCTTGACTGGCTCTTTTGAGTCATTCAGGACTCAGCTCAAGTATCACATCCTAAGAGAAGTCTTTCTTGACTAAAATAACCTATTCCCTACCTATTCACCCTGTGTCATTTCATACAGTACATAGTACTTGTCACACGCAATCTGAAAATTGTGTTGGTGTTTGGTTTGTCCTATTTAATTTCTCTCTCCCTCTCTTGAATGTTAAGTTCCATGAAAGCAAAGATCTTACCCATTTTTCCACTCTCATCTCCAGTGTTTAGATGCTCCAAATATATTTGTTGAATATACTCAGGAATGGAAAACTTACGGTAGAAATGATCAGTGTCGAGGATTAGATACATTTAAATAGAGAACTAGGATTGAACTCTTGAAGGATGATACTTATAGAACAGATTATAAGTATTAAAAATTTTGACACAGTTAAAATAGCATTATAACCTATACAACTAAAAATGTGAAAGCAATTGCAAACGACTAATTTTCTTATTGTTCAAAGTAAAGAGTCTTTTAATTTCACTTTCTAAACTTTTTCTGTTAAACTCAAGTACAATTAAATTTTATGTCTTAAAACATAGCATGTAGAATAACATCCCATTTTACATTATCCCCTCACCTATCCATTTTTTTGTTGGTATATATAATAGAAAAGAGATGTTATAAAGAGAAAATAGATGACTATTTCTGGCTTGTGGGAGTTCTGGTAACTTTTTTCCCACAGTTCTTTAATCCCTTTTCTACTACTTAAAATTTTTTAAAAAAGAAGCATGCACCACTTTTATAGAATCAATAAAGTAAAAAAAAAAAAACAGTGAATGAAAGATGAAAAAATAAAGACTACATGTGCAGAGAACAAAATCTTCCAAGAAGCTACTGTGAAGGAGAGAATTGAGAGAGACTCAAACTAAAGAGGTTCTCTCCAAAGCTTTGCTTGCTTGCTCGCTTGCTTCTTATGTAAGAAGAGAAGCACTAGAATGTAACTGAATGCTGATGAAATGGATTCAGAAGCGAGGATGTGTGCATATGGCATATCCAGGAAGGAAAGAAGATGATGGATGGAGCAAGAACCCTTCCTGAGAAGGGGAGAGTGGGTGATTTCACAGGACCCATTGCAAACTAGCTTGTTAGGAGGTGAGGGATTTATCTATTATAAGAAGAGGAGAAAAATAAGATGGGTACAGACAGATTCAAGAGGGTATGCAGATTTAGAACCCATGGTGGGAAGTTGAGGGGTTTAATAGCTAATACATTTTATTATCTCAGTGAAATTGGAGACAAATCATACTTGAGAATAGGTGATAGGAATTTTGAGGAAATTGGAAAATGTATAAAAGGGTGCAAAAGCTCCTACTAGAGAAATACAGTAAGATTAGTGGGCGCCGGTGAGAGCTCAGTTGAAGTTGCTGATTATAGATGTAAATTGATAGCACTCTATGAGCTTGAGTGATTTTTCTGAAGATTGCTCAGCTGTTTGGGTGCAGATATGGAGAAAGTGGGTGGTCGCGTTCACTCATGGTGGGTGCTTTGCTCCAAGTGTATGACATAAGGAGAAAGAGGCCGAAGGGGATTTCAGGAATTTGCAGGAGGAGGATTGTATTGGAATCTGAAATGGATGAAGAGAGAAGTAAAGAGGCTCCAATGAATAAGGAGAAACTCGTGCAACCTGTGGGTTGAAGATGATGACACATTTGAGGGAATATTGTCCCCAAGGCATTTGAGCTGTATGTCTCCCATCCATGTACAGAAAAAGAAAACTAGCTGGAACATTCATGTTAAGGTTCTAGTTCTAGCTCCTTTGATGTATAGCTTTGTGTTTTGGCATAAGCCTTTTACTTGGGACTCAGTTTCCTTATCTGTAAATAAAAGGCTTGTACTAGATTAGTGTATCATAAGCTTTAGTGTGTACCCAAATTGCTTGAGTATCTTGTTAAAATGCAGATTTTGATTCATTGGCTCTTGGGTGGGGTCTGGGGTTTTGCATTTGTAATAAGCTCCCATGTGATTCCAATGCTATTGGTCCATGGACCATACTTTGAGAGAAACAAATAAATTCTGTAGGCTTCAAAATTTTGATTATAAACCTTGGCCCTTGAAATATATTTTCTCCTCCTCTGAGCTTTGTCAATTCATCTTGAAACCAAATTTTTGTACACTTCTATAGATTTCCCTTAACTGGGCAGGAAGTAAATAGAGAAAGATGCAAACCCTGCAGAATGACCAACGCCCAGCAACGGAAACAGAGAGGGTTCTGATGACGTCTTACAGCTTGTGCCTGCCTGGGTGGGGGTAAGTGATACTGCCTTTTCCCAGGCATGATGTGTCAAACAGGAACGTACTATCATGCAGGAAATGGCTCCGGTACAAACAGGGACACCAGAGATCAGGGTTGGATGAGAGACTCTCTGATCATGGCAAAAGGCATGTTAAGGACAGCCACTCAGATTAATTTCCTTCCTTTGTCATGTCACAAGGTTTTGCTGTATCAAGCTTCCTTTGCTTAAAAAACATATGTTCCCAATCTAATATATTCAAAGCTGACCACCACAAATCCTCTTTTACTCAGGAAACTTTAGGTTTCATTTGTCTTAAGGTGAAAGCCTACCAAAGATCATCTGGTAACCACTAAGAGAAACCCACTTAAACTGTTCCCATATTGTGTGTTTCCCATATGTAACTTTTACATTTCAAAAGGTTCCATCTACGAGGATGTGTTTTTCTGGGCTGAACATGTTTTTCACAGGCAATAAATTCATGTTTTAATTATCAGTAAAATAGTAAGTGCTTTAGCAGGCTTCATCTAGTACATTAGATTCAACGGGAAAATTTGTTATAAAGAGAAATAGATGAAAGGAAGGAACATAAAATTTTCGTAACAGTCACAATTGTTTGAGGACAGTTTTCATCTATGGGATGTGCGTTAGTGATGGTAGGAAATGCTGAATATGAGTAACTCAGGGAAGAGCCCGAGTCAATGTTTCCTTTCAGGATCTATTTCGAAGGAGGAGGAAATCATTCCGAGAAGTACTTACTGGCTTGTTGCTGCCGGTGAAACTGCCCATGGGCCAAGTTTAGAAAGGGCTGCAAAAGGCACAACCAGGGTCTGAACGTCAGCTTCTAGCCTTTCACCCTGTGGGCATCATGCTTTTTTTCTTTTTCTTTTTTTTTTTTTAGTATGTGACTTTCAACCCCAAACCTGCTTTCTTGGAGAGGGAGTTCTGCTGCCCCTGAGACCGAAGTAGGAAGAGGTTGATATTATCCAGTGGCCCCCTCTTGCTTTCTGGAGGCTGGTTGACCCTGTATCTGAGGATGGCAAAAAAATACAAGAAATAGAGCCAACTTATCTAAGGCCCGTCTGTCAGGTTTTCGTTAAATATCCTGACTTTCCATCCAAGAAATGTTCTGGAATGTCTTTTACATTGTGCTGAAACCTAAGCTGTCTTTATCTCCAGGAAATGGTGGCTGGGTCTCACGAATGAAAGTAAGGGTGTTTATTGATAGCAGCCATTTGCAGTGGAGCAAGCAATCTACTGAACTATGCAAAGAGCAGTCACCAAAGCCCATTTGCACAGGAAAAGAACACTGTGTGCAATAAACACAAATGAACTCAATAAACACAAATGATCTGGCTGCTTGCTCTCTTCGCCCATCTCTTACTATGCCTTCATACATACTATTGAACCCACAGGCCATGAAATAGCTGACAGCATTGACTAATTAAGCCGAAGAAGTATTATACGAGGTCACTTTAATTATAAAGCCAGAGCTTATCAATGGATCGAAACACAGAAGAAGGGAATGGAATAACCTTGCTCGAAATGCACTAAAGCCAAGAAATTCCAAGGGTTGTCACAATAGGCATTGTGGAATTTCCCCCCACCCCCAGAGGGCTAGGTGGGGGGTGTGAGTGGATTATAAGACTGCAAATTGCTTTGAATAGAGATTTTTTTTTTTAATGGAGGGAGTTTCTACTACATGTAGCAAATTAAATTCCAGATGTTCATCACTACAAAATCTCTACCAGATGTCCAGACTTGCAGTGGCTGGGGATGTTTATTGCAAGGAAGGCATTCAGCACCTGTTCTACAGAGGCCTGCCCCTTCCTTTTCATCTGTGCTAGCATGTTAATCATGCAGGAGTGATGAAACATTTAGGTCTCGCTGGATAATTAAAGAGGCTAGGAAAATTTCTAAAACCGTTAATTACTGTACTCTAAATGCCAGTTAAGTAAATGTAGTGCTCTTCTTGGGATATTTTTGAAGATTTATTAACCACACTGTTTCAAAATATGGGATCTATTTTTGGAAGTAAATTCAAAGTGGAAAAAGGATTTCAGATTAAATAATCCAACCCAAAAGACAAATTTTGATATTTAGCATAGTGTCCTTATTTGAAATAAAAAGCAGCCCCAATTACTGCTATAAAGTAACTCATTTGCTAAAGAGCCACTTATTGTAGAATCTCCACTTATAGAAGCCTCTGTCTTTCCTGCTACATATAGTCGATGAACATTGCATTCGTAGCACATTGCCAATCAGTGGGGCAGGGCGCTCCCAGGCTTTTGGAGGTGGGTCTTTAAGAAAGTCACTTCTCTCTTTGGTGTCATACTTCAGTCTGAAAAGTTTGAGTTCTATAGTTGAAGATCGATGTTAAAGTAAGAGGTTAGTTAATATTACAGTTATTGCTACTTTTGGGTGGATGCTTTAATTTCCACTAAATCAGTCGGCATTTAACAGCTTTCTGGCATCCGTAACAATAGTCACCATCTCTTTAGTTTGCTGCTTCATAGGGAGGTTGAGCAAGAGGAAGGAAATAAAGTGGCCTTCTCTGAAGTTCATGCGGCCAGCAGTCCATCACACACACATCCTCTCTTCCTATCTAGGGTCAATTTGGATGGCAAGACAAATTGCATGTTTATAGTTTTCCTTTGCCTTTTGAGGGCTGCCCTTATGATGGAAATAACCTGAATTTCTTTTCTTTTTTTTTTTTTTTTTTTTTTGAGACAGCTTCTTACTTTGTTGCCCAGGCTAGAGTGAGTGCTGTGGCGTCAGCCTAGCTCACAGCAACCTTAATCTCCTGGGCTCAAGCGATCCTACTGCCTCAGCCTGCCGAGTAGCTGGGACTACAGGCATGCGCCACCATGCCTGGCTAATTTTTTCTGTATATATTTTTAGTTGGTCAATTAATTTCTTTCTATTTTTAGTAGAGACGGGGTCTCGCTCAGGCTGGTTTTGAACTCCTGACCTTGAGTGATCCTCCCGCCTCGGCTTCCCAGTGTGCTAGGATTACAGGCGTGAGCCACCAGGCCCGGCCTAACCTGAATTTCTTAAAAAATTTTTTTTGAAAAATGGAATTTATTATTTCAGAGCTGTTTTGGGTTCACAACAAAACTGAGCAGAAGTTCAGAGAGTTCCCATGTGCTTCCTGCCCCGACACATGCACAGCCTCCCCCACTACCAACATCCCACTCCAGAGGGGGACGTTTGTTACCAGCAATAAACCTACACTGACACACCATCACCTAAAGTCCATAGTTTACATTAGGGATCACTCTTGGTGTTGTACATTCTATAGGTTTGGACAAATGTATAATGACATGTATCCACCATTGTAGTATCACATAGAATAGTTTCACTGTCCTAAAAATCTCCTGTGCTCTGCCTAATCATCCCTCCCTCCCCTCTAACTCCTGGCAACTAGCATTCTTTCTCCTGTCTCTGTAGTTTTGCCTTTTTCATTATATATGGTTGGATCCATGTAGTATGCAGCCTTTCCAGACTGGCTTCTTTCACTTAGTAATATGCATTTAAGTGTCCTCCATGTCTTTTTATTTCTTTCTATACCCATAAAATGTAGGAGTGGAAAGAGTGAAAACACATTGTAGCTCGTCAAGAGTTGGGCTCCAGTGTTGTGGTCCTTCTATGTCCTTCTATGATAATGCCCTGGGCTAACATGCCTTGGATTTTGATAGCCCACCAATCAACCTAGAAAGGTTTTATATGCTAGTTATCTTAAACCTGTTTTGCCATTGTGATGTTCACATCTGTTTGATGTTTTCCTGCCCTCCTATTGCTTTCCATCCCAATAAGCACAAGAATCCAATGAGGCTTAAGATGGGTTATTGTTATGAGAGGTGGATATTTATGCATTTCTACAAATAAAAGGTTACAAAGAATGTTTTTATGTTTTCCTACTCAGACTAGTTTGTGTTCTAACTCCAGCTTCCTGTTTCAGTAGAGGGCACTCCGACCTTACCTAGAGTCCAGTGTTTTCTCATTTGACCAGTTTTGGAAAGTAGCTGGCTTATTACATCCATCTTTCAGTTTAATACTCAGCAGTGAGCATACAAAGTAGAAACCAGCTGTACCAGACTAGGGCTCAGTCCTATCCTGTGTGATCCTGAAGCCTTTTGTTGATTTTTCCCTTAAAGCTACTCAGTTTTCTGTTGTAATTCATGCATTTACCTTGCCTTTCTGACCAGTCTGTGAGCTCTTTGGGGCTGGGACCCCTGTATTTCATCCGTAGGGTGTAGCACAATGCCTGACACAGACTACACACTGTGGAAAAACAATGGCAAAACAGGTTTAGAATAACTAGCACGTAGAAACCTTCCAGGTTGATTGGTGGGCTATCGAAATCCAAGGTGTGTTAGCTGGGGGCCTTATCGTAGAAGGACCACTACACTGGAGCCCAACTCTTGATGAGTTACCATGTGTTTTCACTCTTCCCACTCCCACATTTTATGGGTATAAAAGGAAATTCAACCATAAAAAGACATGGAGAACACTTAAATGCATATTACTAAGTGAAAGAAGCCAGTCTGAAAAGGCTACATACTATATGATTTCAGCTATATAACTATATAATAAATATCTGTTGAAATGAATGGAAAAAAAAAGGTAGCCTCTGCCCTGACTGTAGCAAACAAAGGAATGATTGTGCATGTTCTTATATTTCCTTAGAAGCCATCATTTTGCCTTCTGGATTCCATCGTGTTCCTGACTGAGGTCACACCCATGCTGTGTACTGCTATAAATCAAGAGGCAAAAATGGCATCTGCCTTAGGTCCAGAGTGGGAGAGCCCACTGTGTTACCCCATTCAGCATGGCATGATGTTTGATGCCCCAAATGGCCTGGTCATGTCAAGCCATGTAGCTACATAAATGCTACTTCTCTCAGCAAAATTTGGGCTGGCAAAAGCCTGAGACAAATCCAACTTGCTAACTTGCATATTTCCTTCCCTGGTCCTAAAATGCCCTGCTCTTTATCTTTGAATCTCAAAATCCTAACAATCTTTCCACCGCCAGCTCAAATGCTTTCATAAAGCTCAGTTACAGGCCACCAGTAACTTCTTTTTCTGGCCTCCTGTAGATGTCTGACCTTTGAACAACTCCCATGGCACTTTTCTTTATTATTATTATTATTATGTTTTAAGCCAGTCAAATTTAGCAGTGGGGGGACTGAATACCAACTTTAGTGACATCAATGTTAAATTTTGACAACCCACTACCATCGGACCAGCCCCATGGCACTTTTCAAGTTCTCTCTTATCTTATAATTTTTCATATGTGTATCTTACCTTTTCTTCTGGAGTTTTTGCTCTGTTAGTAAGGAACTTGACATTTTTGAGTGCCTACTGCATGTGTTATTTCATTTAATCCTTACATTTCAGCGATAGGTATTACCATTCTCATCTTGCTGGAGCTCAGATAAGTGAAATAGCTTGACTATTACCGTCCAGCTAGCAAATGATGGAGCCATATTTTAAAATTAGTTTGGCCTGATGCCAAAGTCCATGTTCTCTCTCTATTACATTTTGCTGCTTAAGCACAGGAACCACTATGTCCTGCAAAGGTTGAGCCCTAAGCAAGTTAAGAAAGCAGAGCCCCTTTGCTTTGCTGTGTTTGTAGGCCTCCAATGTCATTATGGTTTTCTTGTTTAACTACCTATGACAACTTGTTCACCGAAGAGAATCTGTGTACCTATCATTCATAGTAAATATATTTTTAAATTTTTAAAATTGATATACAATCTACATGCAGTAAAACGCCAAAATCTTAAGTGGACAGTTTGATGAAGTTTCATATATTGTAGAGAAAAGAGTTAACATAGGCCGGTCTGACTGCTATCCTTAGAAAGTCTTGCTCCCAAGGTTGGCCCTCGGCTGGTATCTGGGAACTTGAATTACAGGTTTCTGCCATTCCCTGATAAAAATGACTCATTGTGTGTTTATGTGAAACATATAGTTTATGGTGAATACTTGCTTTCCTTCTGGGAGTCTGAAATTTTGGTACATGTTAGTCGGAGGCTGGTTAGGTGACTAGCTCCCTGTAAAAAACCTGGTACTGGGTCTCTAATGAGTTTCCCTGGGAGACAACACTTTACATGAGTTGTTAGAATTCATTGCTGCAGGAATTAACAATGAACCTGGTGACTTCGCTGGGAGAAGACTCTTGGAAGCTTGCACCTGATTTACTCCAAACTTTGCCCCGTGCACCTTTTGTCTTTGCTGGTTTTGCTTCTGATCTTTTTTTTTTTTTTGTCTGTAATAAATCATAGCCATGAGTACAACTATTACTATATGCTGAGTCCTGTGTATCCTTCTGGCAAATCATTGTACCTGGGTGTGGTCTTGTGGACTGTCAACACATACAAGTATATACCTTTGTAACCACCATGTAGATCAAGATATAGAATATTTCCATTACTCTAGAAAGTTCCTTTATGCTTCTTTTCAGTAAATACCCTTACCTCAAAAAAAAAGGTAACCATTATTCTGACTTCCATTGCCGTAGGTTGGTTTTACCTGTTCTTGAACTTCAAATCAACAGTATATACTCTTGTGTCTGACTTCTTTTACTCAATATAATATTTTTTGAGATTTACCCACATTATAGTGCATGTCAGAGGCTCATAAATATGCCACAATTTATTCTTTCTTCTCTTGATGGATATTTGTGCTGTTTCCAGGTTTTGGCTACTATGAATGATAGCCGTGATGAACATTCTTACATAAATCTTTGTGAGGACATGTGCTCATTTCTCTAGGAAAATATCTAAAGCCAAATGGTTGGACCATAGGGTAGATGCATTTTTACCTGTGTTAGAAACTACCAAGCAGTTTTCTCCAGCAGCCGTCCCATTTTACATCCCCACCAGCAGTGTGTGAGAGTTCTCGTTGCTCCACCTCCTTGCTTGCGCTTGGCATTGTCAGTCTTTGCAATTTTAGCCATCCTATTGAGTGTGTAGTGATAACTCACTGTGGTTTAAATTTGCCTTTCTGAAGACTAGTGACATTGAGTGCCTTTTCACATTCTTATGAACTATGCGAGCATCTTCTTTTGTGAAGTGATTCATGTTACATTTTCAAATGACTTTAGAAAAATTTCTAATTTTGTCCTTAGTTCTACCACCTCATTTCTGAGTTTTTCTAATTCTAATGTATGTTGTTCTTTCATATGGTTTATCATCTAAAATTTTTTTATTAGTTCATTTAAAAGATATTAGATTATAGTTTTCATCTGTTCTGCAGATATTACTCTAGGGTGATTTCATTATCTATAGGGGTGTTTTCCTGTGCTTCATTTTCTACTTTCTTATAAAATCATCGTCCAGAATTCAACCATGATCCTTTTCTGCTGCTCATTTTTATATGACATTAGTTTTCTCAACTTTCAGAAGGGCTGGGTCAGGATAGCATCTCTAGCTTTATCGCTGTAGAATTCTGACTTTTGGTTAATTGGTTGTTTTTGTTCAAAAATATGGCCTCATACTTTTGGAGATCTTCTGGTTTTGTTTCTCATCCCTACTTTATCTGGACCTTCTCTTGCTATTTTTCTCCTGTTGGCCAATTGGGGTCTGATTCCCAGCAGTTTTTCCTTGGCATGGAGCTTTCTCCTGGACAAGCACTTGGGCAAATTTGTTTCCATAGTTCCTAAGTCCAGCCTTTTAAAATCTTACTGCCATCCCAAAAAGCCCTTCCAATTTGGCTGTCTTCAAATTGGCTGACCTTGCTGTCCAGTCGATATATTTTAGAGTTATCTTGTTCTTAGGACTGTTAGATGACCCCTTGCTTTCCTTGGCTTCCCGCTGTATATGGTGAGACTACATGAGGCTTGGGGATTTGTCCCCACCCACTTCTATTCTGGGGTTCATGAGGACAATTTGTTACCTGATCATGTTATAGATATTGTCCATGGTTTTTTGGTTTGGCTCTGGCTGTTTTTACGGGGTGATTTAGGGAGATTAAAAAACTGCACACCTCTACTAACATCTTCCCACATTATATTTTGAAAATAAATCAATGTATTTTTCTTACCAGGGTATTTATATTGTAGATGTTATCTTAAATTGCAGGACAGGAGAAAGCATCTCCAGTTAAAGAACCCTCAGGGAACAGGTATTGCATTTTCAACTCCTTGAAGTCATACCATGGTAAATGTGAGTCTACTGGGCCTGTATATCAGGGTCTTTTGAGAGAAGGTGCTTGGGAAGAATATTAGCTCTTTTTCCTCTTCCCCCTTCAACAACTCCCCTACTTCCTCTATTTGCTTTCTTTCTCTCTATTTGAATTCCTGGGAGTATATTTCACCGGTTTCTTATATAAGGAATAGCTTAGCAAAAGAAACTTCTTAAACTTTTCACTTCCCAAAGCAACTATTGACAAAGGTACAGATCTCAATCTAAACATACAATAAAACTCACGGGACTGTCTGGCATCATTGCATAACGAAATTTCTCCATGGGATCCTTATTTTCTTCCTATCTCATTAGGGCTCCTCCCCTACTGAATTTAGATAGTAAGCCTTCTGGTTAGGATTTTTTTTTTTCTTATTCTGTGGTTAGTAGACAATTTTAGAGTGCCTCAAATTGGGGTAACCACATAATACAGTGGTTCTCTAAGTTTGTTTTCCTAAGAATCTCCTGAGATTTCTGGAAGCCAAAAACTAAAGATTTAGATTCAATGTCATAGGGTCTATGAATCTGCACAGGATACACACTCTGAATGCTGATGCTGTTTGTTGGTCCAGTGGTCCAGGGTCCACACTTTAAGAAACGTTAGCAGATGCCAAAACTCTTTGCAGAGACCAAACCAAAACTAAGTTTGATGGCTGTATTGTCTAAAATAGGCAGTGAGTTTTCAGAAAGAAATGCTCTGATGTGGACATTCATTCATGGCATTTTTTTCAATTAACATATTAAATGATTACTATGTGTCAAGGCCTGTGCTAAGTCCTTAGATTCTGAGACGAAAGAGAGATGGCCCTAGTCTTTATGGCTAATAGGAGACAAACATTCAAATGAATAATTCCAAAATAACATGCAGAAGGCAAAAGCATTGACCCTTGCCAGTCTCAAGGGAGATATCTGTGGATTTCCAAATTTGCCATATGATTTCCTTCCAAAATGTGTCCGTAATAAACAACGAAGAGCAACAATCTCAGTGAGATGTAGAGTCTGGGCTCTTATGTAGCTTCTTTTGCACTAAATGGCCTCTACAGGGTTTTATTCCAATTGGTTTAGTAGAATGACAACTACTTGTCATGATCCTTCTGATCCATCAAGAGTGTTAAATCCACAATTGCCAAAGATTATCTGAGATTAAACAATTTGTAGAATAGGATCTCTCAAATACTGGTAAACTTGTAAAAACCCATATTCCCAGACTCCACCTTTGGATGTAATGATTCAGTAGGTCAGGAATGCGGCCTATGAACACTCATTTTTAATAATCTCCCAAGCAATGCTAATGCAGCTGGTCTAAGGACCACAGTTGGAATAACACTGTTTTAGAAGAGCTATTGGTAGCATGCAGGAGCTAGTAATTAATATCCTAGATTGAATCTTGGCAGAATGTAGGCATGAGGAGACTCTTTACCAAGGACCTGAGTGTTGTTGGGGGTTAAATAGAAGTTCTTAACGTGGGAAAGAGTGAATCATAGGTAAGGAGACAACTTCCAGGCATACTGAATTATATATGGAAAGATATACAGCGCACAACAGCAGAATATCTACAATCTAAAAGCCTATAGTGACTCTGGAGACAATGGAAAAAAAACCTAAGTTCTCACTTTGGCAGCAGAGGAAATGAAAGCAATGGAAAAGCTAAGCTCCTACTTGAGCAGTAGAGGAAATGAAGACAATGGTATTTGAGCCTCAAGGAAGCAAATTGTGCCAAGAGATAGCAGGATGCACCGGTGGTCTGATGTCCCCTGGAGGTATTTCCGAGAAAAGGGTGGGCGGTTTGCTTCCGGGGATGAGTTGAGTTCTGCCAGCATGGAGCAAATAAAGTTTAGGGCTCCCATCCAAATCTCTGATTTTGTGATATTAAAAATGCATTTAAAATTTAGGGGCGTAAAGAGAAAAAATACTTGTATGTATTTCCGTTTGATGAGACTTGAAGCATTGGAAAAAAGTAGAAAGACAACTTCTGTGAGAGAGGGGAAACCTCTCCAAACATCTCACAGTAGCCCTGAATATATGCATTTGTAGCTGCAAGTTCAACTCAGTCTATAACCCCTAGACTGTATTTCTTGGTGAAGAATCCCACAATAACCCAGTTTCTCATTAGAATGAGCTGCCAGAGAATGTGTTATTGGGCAACAAAGAGCGCTGCTCTTAGTCAATAGATGTAATAATTGGGCATTCTCATTAACGGCATCTGGAGTTTACAGAAAAGAAAACACCCCATGAGAAAGAACATTAGTCATTGTGGCCCCAGTGACTTTCACATTGCTAGGACTTCAAATCTTTTCCCAAGAGCATTGATATGCCTTTAGCAAGAGGAAATAAGTAAGCCCAAACCAAGCCAAACAGTCCCTGTGTGTGTTTTTAATCAGAAAAATAATGTATACTCTTACCACGGATATTTTTGATGAAAGGTGAGTTTTCTCTTTTTGTTCCCCCCAATAGCTGCTGTGTAATTCTGTAGCCTGAAGTACTTCCACTCTGATAAAAAAATTGAACCTTATCTCTCAGCAGCAACTAATAGCAGACTCGAGGCATATGTGAATAGCCCCACTCACTCTCTCTTTCTTCCATTGTACTTGTCTAGATCCTCGGGCACAGTGGTGCTGCGGGCTCAGCTGCAGGACAAAAGCCAGGGGCTCTTTATTTGCTACTGATTGGCTTGCTAAATGAATGTGTCTCAGAAATCCCCTCTGAAAAAAAGCGACCCAAGTCTCTTGGCTTTTATTTATTTATTTTATGCTCCTAAGAATTGGCTTCGACTCTGGTTCTTTTAGAGAGAGCCCTCACAGTTCATTCATCTGGTTGTTTATTCATTTATGAACATACGTCAAACATCTGCTATGTGCCAATCACTGTGCCAGGTACAGACATACTAAGAACAGTAAGTCTTGGCTTTACAACTTTCCAGTAGAGCAGTTAGATAAGTAAGCAACTTTTCCCATTATCTTAAGGTACAAAGAGTATTTCATTTACCTGGGGAAGCTCCACAGATGGGGCAAAAAATAAGCTGACTTCTTAAAAAAGGAGGAGTTTGCCTTGCAGATAAAGGGTTGGTTGGAGTTGGGGTGATTTTCCTGGGAGGGGGAGGAGGGCACATAGGACAGGAGGAATAGCAAATGCCAAGAACTCTGTGGCCTTTGGAAAACCTTAGGGGATTGGGATTGAAGTTAGATTGAGACGGGTAGAGCCAGGAGTTAAACTTGGAGATGCAGTTGGCAGACTTAATAGATGGGCACAAGGAAACACCCTTGGTATCTATTAAGGGTCTGCATGTGTGTATGTGTCTTATCTCTATACCACACATTTCATCTGCATAAAGAGATAACAATTGTGTGTACTTCATAGGATTGTGTGAATATCAAAGTGGGTAATGTGTGCAATTCATGGAGACCAAAAAATTGCCAGTAAATAGGCAATTTTTGGTCTCCATGAATTGCACTAGGTGCAGTGACAGCAGTAATGGGCCTATTCTTGTTGGTTATGCTGATCACAATACTTCTACGGAGACTTTCCCTTCTGGGTCTGTAAACAACTGTGGAGAATCTGAAAATGAAACCTTGGGGAGCCTGTTTTCAGCCCCACTGGGGCCGGAATGGGAGGTAAGATGCTGCTTGGAGAGAGCCAGAGAGTTCTAAGTTCCTCCGTGAATATAGGGTTTTGGAGAAGTCGAGAAGAGCTCTGCACCTTTAGCTGAGGATGAACAAAACCTCAATCAGAACAGTAAGATGAAGAGGTGACTTCAATAACAAACATAGCTCCAACTCTTCACTCCAAACTAGACTCTGCTTAACTTGACACTACTCCAATAGTGCTCTCTAGTGGCCCATTGGAAGAGGACATTGCCTATCAATAGGAATAGGGCTGAATAAATTACACAATATATGCAGACCATGGAATACTATGCAGCCATTTTACAAGAATGAGTTAAAGCAATCACAGGTGACTTGAAGGAATTTCCATGAAGGATTGAGAAAAGCAGGACACAGAGAAGCATAAATAACGTGAACTCCCTCTTGCTCAATAATGACCAAAAAATGTTGCTCTGATAATGTATAGATGTGTATGTATAAATATAGGATTAAATAGAATTATGTAAGCATAAATAATATTTGAAAAGGGACAGACTAGGTTGTTAAAATGGATCCCCTTGGGGTGGGAGTAATGGCTGATTTATGTAGAGGGAAGAGAAAAGATTGCAAAAGCAAAAGAGGAAAAAAACAAAAAGAGGAAAAAAGCTCCACATTTTTGCATTTATGTAAAATTATATCCGAATATATATATATATGCAAAAATAAGGTCCATTTGCAAGCAAAATAATGATGAAATTTATGAAAAATTTTCCCCTAACAGTGAAGCTGTATGGAAAATAATCTACTTATCTAATTATAGAGTTTTTTAGTGACTTTTAAAAATAACTTTAGTAACTTTTTTTGTTAGTGACTTTGCAAAAGCCTAAAATGACTACTGTTGTAAATTATGGTGTTATAAAAGCTCACTGTGTACAGTAGGATTTGTTGAGCTCTTTGTAAAGCTCTTACAGGGCAAAGTCTGTTTGATGAAATCCCCAGCTTTTGCTTCCTACACACAAGTGTGAAGAGAATCTCAAATCTGACCCTGATATAGTGCTTTCTTCCATTTGCGGCAGTCTTCACATGTGATCACACCGTGTTTGTGAATGTTTGCTTGTCCTGTAGTGACTTCATTTTATTCTTCCCTTTTATATGAAGGGCAATAAAAATCTATGTGAAAACACCCATTGAAATATATAATAGTAATGAGGCATAGTGAAAAGATCCCAGATTTGGATCTCAGCCCTGCCACTCATTAGGTATGTGAGCCTTGGCAAGTTATTCTGTTTCTGCTCTTCAGCTTTCTCATTTGCAAGATGGGAATAGTAATAGGATGCAAACCACAGGTTTGCTGTGAGGACTGAATCAGATAAGGCAAAGTGCCTAGCACGATGACTCCTGGCTCCTTAGTACAAATGCATTGTATTCACTCATTCATTCATTTATTCTTTCAAGAAATACTTCCCAAGTGCCTACTATGTGCCAGGCTCTGTGCTGGGCATGGGTATATGAAGAGACAGATCTATGTAGCCTCAGAAAACCCATGAGTTAGTAGAGGAGACAGAAAAATCTAATGGCCATCCAATGAGTAGTCAACAAGTGTGATGTGTGCTGAGAAGAAAACCTGTTGGGAACAATGAGAGAACCTGATCTGGTTGGTGTCAGGAAAGGACTTTCTGGGTAAGCAATGTGCAGGCTGAAATCTGAAGGATGAATAAATAGTAATTAGCTGAAACAGAGCATGCAGAACATTCTAGTGGAGGGAAGAGCTGTGCAAAGCCTGAGGCAATGGGGAGAATGATCCATTCTAGGAATGATAATTCAATAAATGTCTACTGCTAGTTCCTTAACCAATCCCACTTTTTGGTTTCTCATGATACTTATTTTATGGGGACTGGGAAGATTAAACTATATCTACTTAGTGAGTGTTGTGTGAATTAAATGGTAAAACGTATTTAAAGCATGCTACTTTATACAGAATAGATATACAATAAATGTTCTCTCCTCCAATAGCTAGGCTTTGGCATTCAGATATTTAATGTAAATTAATTACTTAATTCCTAAGGTGAATTAATTATTTCAAATATATGGATATATATATCTATATTAGCCATTGTGTGGATATCCAGTAATACCTCTGGAGGTCTGGCTTTGTTTGTGAAAGGTCAAATTTTACTTCAATGAAATCTGGGCCTTCCATTTTTTGTTAAAAACACAATTCTTTTTTAAAATTGATATACAATAGTTGTACATATTTTTAGGGTACATGTGATATTTCGATACCTCTACACCTGTGGTCCCCAACCCCTGGGCTGCAGAGCCCCACCCTGCCTTGCTCCCCTCCTCTCCTCTGCCCCCCATCCCTGGAAAAATTGTCTCCCATGAAACCAGTCCCTGGTGCCAAAAAGATTGGGGACTGCTGCTACACAATATGTACTGATCAAATCAGGGTAATTGGCATATCTATCACCTCAAACATTTATTTTTTCTTTGTGTTGGGAACATTACAATTCAACTACTTTGAAATATATAATAAATTATTGTTAACTATAGTTTCCTTACTGTATTATTGAATACTAGAACTAATTCCTTCTATCTAACTGTATTTTGGACCCCTTAACCAACTTCTCTTCTTCCCCCTTGCCTGCTTCCCTTCCCAGCCTCTGATGTCTATCATTCTACTTTCTACCTCCATGAGATCCACTTTTTTAGCTCCCACATATGAATGAGAACGTGTGACATTTGTCTGTCTGTGCTTGGCTTATTCCACTTAACATAATGACCTCCAATTCCATCCATGTTGCTACAGATGAGGGGATTTCATTCATTTTTATGGCTGAATAAATTTCTTTTTTTTTT
>VBSM01003204.1:58431511-58468494 GCA_008086735.1 Cheirogaleus medius | reverse complement strand
AAAACAACAACAACAAAAACAAATGTGTTGCTTTTTAGGATTGCAAAAGGCTTATAAAAAGAAAGAAAAACGATTCTATGAGCCAACTGTGATATGATTCAATAGAAAACTATTATAGTTTATCATCTGATCCATATAAGTTCCCACTGTGGCAGTAGATGACAGTGTTGTCCGGGACCCCCAGAGATCAGTATTAGCATTGCTCAATTCCCAAAGGGTTCAGTTCAAGTAGTTCCCTTTCCTCAGTGCACGGTTGCTCTGATAAATGGCCACTGCCAAGGCAACTTTGAGGTTCCTTCTCCAAGAGTACCCAAAGTACCATCTTCCTCTTGATTGAAGGAGCTCTGAACTCATGAGCTCTAATTCAGAGTCAGCCCTGAACTGACTCAAGTATGGACTTGGTTTGTGGACCACGACACTCGGTTGCCAGACCTAGAGTTCTCTCTGTTATACAGATCAATTAAAATTAGTGTGCTGCCAATCATGTTTTTATCTAAAGGATCACAAGATCTGTAAGTCACTGTCAAAAATCCTTACAGATCAAATCATTCTTATTACCACTTACAGCTTGCTGTCTGTTATAGTAACCACTCTCACTTGTTTCTTATAGTTACATGATGTCACTTGGCTTTTGCTGCTCCAGGGTCTCATTATTCCCATTGAAATTACAAAATATGTTTCAACACCAACTTCTCCCATTTTCATTTCTGGCGTACAGAAGACAGACTCTGGGGCACTTAAAAAATCCTGGTATTTTCTTCACTAGTGGCTAAGGGGGCCACACCAAATACATCCATTTTAATATTCTTGTATCCCCAAACTTTAGATTCTTCCATCTACATTTTACCAAGGAATTTCTGGGATCTCAATTTTCGTTTAGCTCTATTAAGGCAGAGTTTTATCAATTAGTTGAGGAATCAGAGCCATTGGCAGCTACTCAAACCAACACTGTGAATCCAGAATCTGTTACACCCACCCATATAAAAATATCAGCCTGAGCTGAGATTACTTTTTCCCCTCAACTTTGTTTATTACCCTGAGAACTTATTTCCACACATATCCCTAAGGATTATGTTGGTATAAAGTTGTACAATCTCGCAATCCTATTGGCACACAAGGCTTTTCCTTCTGGGTTTGTAACAGACCTTCTGATGCATGCTGGGATCTGACTTTTGTTACAGGTTTGGAGGTAATGAGGAGATGACAGGTAAGGGATAAAAAGGATTGACAACTCCTTTTAAAGAAACATAACAAGGTCTTCACGTGAGGCAGCAAAAGTCTTATCAAAGTCTTATCAAAGGCTACGTTTTCCAATTAAGGAGGGTCAGTGAGATTTGGGTAACCTGAAGTTTTCCAAATTCCACAAATTATTCTTTTTTTTTTTTTTTTTACACATTAAATAGACCACAGTTTAATATTTCTGCAACAGTTCAGTAACTATCATTCAGTTGCTTTAATCTATAGAATTTATCTTTTTTTGTCTAAATAAAACCTATTAAGCTAGCCAGATATAGTAGTAACAAAAAAATGTAAAGAAATATCAAACGAACTGTACAACATTACAAAGTAGTGGTTATTTGTGTGTCTATATGTATGTATATTATATATATAAAAACTATACATGTATACATATGTGTGTGTTCTTATTCTTGAGGTTTCATTCTTTCCAAATTAGTGCCCTAACTCTCATGTAAGACTCTTGGGTGATACTGAAATTCAATTTATAATGTAATTTAGCAACCAGTGGAATTAGAACTTGCAAGCTCTGTTTGGCTACATCTGCCCAGCACCTGCAAGAGGTAGTATCCACATTAGGGAAGTCAGCTTTCTCTGACTGTGCCTTAGGCTGAGAGTTTAAAACCCTAAGCTTGTCATTTTTTAATTGAAACTCTTTGCCACAGTTACAAATAGCTAGCCCACATCCCACATAACCACTGTATGCCTCATGTTCTTCAAAATAGCTTTTCACAGAAGTAACTTGGCCCACTAAAGTCCTTTAGTAGCTCCTTCATTCAAGGTGACCATAGTGACAGTTTAACACTAAATTCTGTGGAAATACATTAGAACCTCTAATACTAGCCCAACCAGAATATATAACTATTATGGACTGAATGTTTGTGTTCCCCCAAATTCACATGTTGAAGCCCTAAACCCCAATGTGATGGTATTTGGAGATAAAGTCTTTGGGTGGTAATCAGTTAGGTTTACATGAGGTCATGAGGGTGGGGCCTCCATGATGGGATTTGTGTCTTTATAAGAGGAAGAGACATCAGAATGTCCTCTCTCTACCATGTGAAGACTCAACAAGAAGGCTGGTATCTGCAAGCCAGGAAGAGGGTTGGGGGCCCTCATGAGTCACTGAATTGGCTGGCACCTTGATTTGGACTTCCCAGCTTCCAGAACCGTGAGAAAGTAATATTCTGTTGTTTAAACATTCAGCCTACAGTATTTTGTTATGGCAGCCTGATCAGACTAAGACAACAACGAGCATTAAATTCCCATTTCCTCAGAGGGCCCATTTTTTTTTTTTTTTGCAAGTATTTGTGGTACAAACTCCTTATGGGCCAGGATTATTAGTTGCAGACAATAGAATCTATTCTAGATATTTTAAACATAAAGTGATTCCTTGTAGCTCATTAAGTAGTCTACAAAATTTCTAAGAGTACCAGGGAGGTAAATTTGGATACTATATAATCAGGAACAATATAGTGCAGAGAAACTTGGAACCACCATGGAATTGTTTAAATGGAAACTTTCCTGTTCACTTTGCCCACTACATGGCATGCATGATATTAGTGGCATGAGAGTAGAATCCCAGACACAGTTGCCCAAAAAGACCCAAATGCCTTTTCATGTCAGAAGATCTGATCTCCCCAGGTAGCTGCCACCTCCCATTGTTCGGTTATGCATTATAGGTCTCTAACGGGTATGTCTGCAGGAGAATCTGAGTGATGCAGATAACTAGCTTTTTTAGTACATGAAGATACACTCTAAAGAGAGCCCGTAGTGCGTGTTGAGTGGATCAGTATGCAATATCTACCACAACTTCCATGGAGTCTCATGAGAAATATATGTGAAGACATGAATACAAAAGATTCCCAGTCTGGCCTTTTGTTAATCTAGCTTGAATACTCAAAAAAAGACCCTCTATTTTGGGAATATAATCCAGAGTTATTAACTGAGTCTCTGCTGGAAAACAACCCATCATTCTCATTCCACTCTTTGGGAGACATGGTGTAAAAAAGTATCATCCTTCTGTTTTAATGAGCTGCCCATTAGAACCATGTTACTGGACCAGGCTGCCTCATTTCCTGATTGTGAGTGCATGCCATGCTTTGTAAGGATGCTTTAGGGAAAACCAGCCATGGAGAAGGAAAAACAAGGTTGAAACTCTAGCTATTCTTCCTTTTTCAAGCATTAGTTACCATCAAGAACCATTATGTGTTCTTTTGTTAGTTCAGTTCTCTAAGATCTATCTGAACAGTTCAGGGCTTTGTTGTTGCTTTCAAAGGAAGGAAATCGCCATAGAATAAGTTGACAGGCTGTGGCCTATTGTTTCCCTCTGGGATCTTCCTGGACTTTGCTCTTCCAATGGTACACCAGTTCCTTTTTAACCATCCTCACAATGTAGTATGTTTAGCAGCAAATGCTGTTTTCTGTAATCTTTCATCTTCTGTGGAAAAATGATTTGTCTTCTCAAAAATAAACTGCAGGGACTCTACACTCCCACATACCATTTTCTCACATTCTTCTAAGATCCGAGTGTTAAAAAAAAATCTATACTATTTCTACAAAAATATTACTAAAATGCATCCCTGAGAACTTCAGTGTCTCTAATAGGAGCAATGTGGCCATTGGTTAAGGGTGAGAGCTGAGAGGAGACCAGATATTTCTATGTCTAAGAGACTTTTGTTTTGGGAAAGGAAAAAGAAGCATGTTTTAAAAATCCATTCAGGAACCGCGCTTGCACAGTGAGGATAAACTGTGGACTTTATTTTAATGAGAAATGTATTCTATCTGAGAGAGAAATATTTAGGCAAAAAACTGCTAAGGGGTAAGGATGGTCAAACTTAACTTTGTTGAGGAATAGGAAATGCATTCTTTTAGAAGTGGTTTTAGAAGGAAGAATTTTAGAAAAAAGACTCGAGTCAGACTTGAATCTAAATTCTAACTCTTCTACTTACTATCTATATAAATTTGGGCAAGTTATTATCTCTTTGAAACTTAATTTTCCACATCAGTGTAACAGGTATAAATAATAATAGCTGCCTATAGGAATATTGTGAAAATTAAATGTAATAATGTATAAAAATATTTTGGGGCCCGGACATACCCACTAGCTATTATTATTACTGGTGATTTTACAAGCATCCTAAACAATCTAAGATTAAATGGGAACATTCAACTAGAGAGCTCCAGGGCAAAATATAAATACATATGTTTTCAGGTATATATACATCTAATCTCTTAGTTTTACTTATTTGTAATTAAAAATATTTTGCCTTTTTTTAACATTTATGTGGCAGGTCCTGCTGGTTGTCTACACAATATATTTTCTTCCATTTTCCTGCCTAAGAAAGATCTAATATGCCCAGCTAAAAGAGTAGCATTTTGGCAGCCAGAAGTGGTTTTGTGACACAGTTCTGACTTAGGAATAGAAAGCAGAAGTCTGTTGGTGATTTCTGAAAAAGATTTCCTTTTCCAATAACAGTGCCTGTCACTTCTTAATTGTTCTTCTTGTTTGGAAGGGTGAGATGAGGGTGGAGGTAGAGTTCCCATCTGAGGCCACGAAGAGACCACGAGAATGAGGGCCACACCCTGAGGCTGGCAGAGCAGAGAAAAATAAGCAAATTGAGACAATTGATGACATTGTGGAGTTGCTGCGTTGGACCTTCTTGATGTGTTATTATTATTATTATTATTGTTAAATTTTATTTTTTTTAAGAATAGTTTTAGGTTCACAGCTAAATTGAGCAAGAAGTGCAGAGAGTTCCCATGTGCCTCTGCCCCTTACACATGCACAGCCTGTCTCCCTATCAACAGCCCCCACCAGAGTGGTACATTTGTTACAGTCCATGGCTCTAAACTGGCATAACATTATTACTCTAAGTCCATATTATACATCAGGGTTCACTCTTGGTGTTGTACATTCTTTGGGTTCTGGGATAACATGTAACCATCACTGTAGTGTGCAGAATAGTTTCACTGCCCTAAAATTCCTGTGTGCTCTACCCGTTCATCCCTCTATCACTCCTCACCCCCTAGTAATCACTGATCTTTTTACTGTATGCATATGCAGTTTTGCCCTTTCTGGGATGTCATGTAGTTACATATGATATGCAGCCTTTTCAGATTGGCTTCTTTCACTTAGTAACATGCATTTACGTTTCCTCCATGTCTTTTTAAGACTTGATGGTTCATTTCTTTTTAGGGCTGGATAATATTCCATTGCCTGGATGTGCCACACCTTGTTTGTCCATTCACCTACTGAATGACATCTTGCTTGCTTCCGAGTTTTGGCAATTATGAATTAAGCTGCTATAAACATTGTGTGCAGGTTTTTGTGTGGATGTAAGTTTTTAATTCATTAAATACCAAAAAGTATGATTGTTGAATCATATAGTAAGAGTATGTTTAGTCATACTCTGTCAAACTGTCAAACTGTCTTCCAAATTGGCTGTACCATTTTGCATTCCTACCAGCAATGAATGAGAGTTGCTGTTGGTTCATATCCTTGACAGTTTTGATGTTGTCAATATCTTGGATTTTGGCCATTTTAATAGTGTGTAGTGGTATCTCATTGTTGTTTTAGTTTACAGTTCACTAATGACATATGATGTTGAACATCTTTTGTATGCTTTCTTGCCATCTGTGTATATATCTTGGTGAGGTATCTGTTTAGGACTTTTGCCCATTTAAGACATTTTTATTTATTTATTTTTAACTGTCATATAATAATTGCACATATTTGTGGGGTACATAATGATGTTTTAATACATACAATGTATAGTCATCAGATCAGGGTAATTAGCATATCCATCATCTCCAACATTTATCATTTCTTTGTGTTGGGAACATTCAATATCCTCTCTTTTAGTTGTTTGTAAATATATAATATATTATTGTTAACTATAATCATCCTATAATGCTATATTACACTAGAACTTATTCCTCCTATCTAGCTATAATTTTGTATCCTTTGACAAATCTCTCCCTATCCTCTCCTCTCCCCTACCCTTCTGATAACTTCTGTTCTATTCTTTCCTTTATGAGAACAACCTTTTTAGCTTCCACATACGAGTGAGAACAAGTGTGTTTAACTCTCTGTTCCTGGCTTATTTCACCTACTATAATGTCTTCCAAGCTCATCCATGTTGCTGAGAATGACAGGATTCCATTCTTTTTTGTGCTTTTGCCCATTTTTTGATTAGATTTTTCATTTTCTTATTGTTGAGTTCTAAGAGTTCTTTGTATATTTTGGATAACAGTTCTTTATCAGATGTATCTTTTGCAAATATTTTCTCCTAATCTGTGGCTTGTCATACCATTCTCTTGACAGTGTCATTCATGGAACAGGAGTTTTTAATTTTAATGAAGTCAGCCTGTCAATTATTTCTTTCACGGATTGTGCCTTGAATATTGTATCTTAAAAAAGTCATGGCCATACCCAAGGTCATTTGCTCATTTTTTTCAATGCTATCTTTTAAAAGTTTTATAGTTGTGTCCTTTATTTTATGATTCATTTTGAGTTAATTCTTGTAATGAATGTAAAGTCTGTGTCTAGATTCATTTTTGCACATGGATGTCCAATTGTTCTAGCATTATTTGTTGTTCCATTGTATTGCCTTTGCTACATTGTTAAAAAATCAGTTGACTGTACTTATGTGGGTCTATTTCTGGGCTCTCTATTCTGTTCCATTGATTTACTTATCTATTCTTTTGCCAATACCACACTATCTTGGTCACAGTAGCTTCATATTAATAGTAAGTCTTGAAGTTGGGTATTGTTAGTCAATAATGAATGACTGACATTCATTATTGAGTTGACTATTCTGGGTATTTTACCTCTCCATATAAACTTTAGAATCAGTTTTATATCCATAAAAGAGCTTGCTGTGATTTTGATTGAAATTGGCTTGAATCTATAGATCGAGTTGGGAAGAAGTGACATCCTGACAATATTGAGTCTTCCTATCCATGAACATGAAATCACTATCTATTTATTTAGTTCTACTTTGATTTCTTTCATCAGACTTTTGTAGTTTTCTTCATATTGATCTTATACATATTTTGTTATAATTACAGCCAATTATTTTGTTTTTGTTGGTAGGTGCTAATGTAAATGGTAATGTATTTTTAAATTTAAAATTGTGCTTGTTAATTGCTGGCATACAGGAAAGTGATTGCCTTCTGTCTATTACCCTTTATTCTATAACCTTGCTATATTTGCTTAATAATTCTAGGAGTTTTTATTGTTGTTGTTGATATTTTTAGATTTTCTACATAAACAATTATATCATCTGAGTACAAAGGCAGCTTTATTTCTTCTTCTTAGTCAGTATACCTTTTATATCCCTTTCTTGTTTTACTGCATTAGTCAGGACTTCCACTACAATGTTTAAAAGGAGCAATGAGAAGGGACATCCTTTCCTTGTTCCTGATCTTAGCAGGAAAGCTTTGAGTTTCTCACCATTGGCATAATGTTAGCTTTAGTGTTTTTTGTAGATGTTCTTTATCAAGTTGGGAAAGTTCCCTTCTATTCCTAGATTGCTCAGAGTTTTTATCATGAATCATGTTTGATTTTGTCAAATGTTTTTTCTGCATCTATTGATATGATCATGTAATTTGTCTTCTTCAGCATGTTGATGTGATGGATTACATTAATTGATTTGTGAATGTTGAACCAGCCTTGCATGTCTGAGATAAAACTACTTGGTCATAGTGTATATTATATTTATATGATGTTGGATTTAATTGGTTAATATTTTGTTGAGGATTTTTGTATCTATGTTCATGAGAGGTATTGGTCTGTAGTTTTGCTTTCTTATAATGTCTCTGTCTAGTTTTGGTATTTGAGTGGTCCTAGCCTCCTGGAATGAGTTAGAAAGTATTCCTTTTACTTTAGGTTCTGAAAAAGATTTGTAGAAAACTTGTATAATTTCTTAAATGTGAGATAGAATTCACCAGTGAACCCATCTGGGTCTGGCATTTTATGTTTTGGAAGTTTATTAATTATTAATTCAATATCTCTAATAGATTTAGGCCTCCTGTGATTGTATATTTCTTTTTGTATTAGTTTTCCCACCATTTTACATTCATTTTCCTCTCCTTTCTTGCATTCTCTTTGATTAATTAAATATTTCTTCTTATTCCATTTCCTATATTTGCTTCTTAGTAATATATTTCTCTGCTATTATTTTAATAGTTACTTTAAAATGGCAATATGTATCACTATTTATTAGAACCTAATATAAATTATTACTCTTAATACATACAGGACAATGAAGAAATTTAGAAGGATTACTTCCCTTTACCTCCAACCAGTGGTATGCTGAAGCTGGCTCATACTAGTTCCTGAATCTTGATTGATAAATTTTCAGAAATTTTGCAAGCCAGTTGTTAAAACATTGGTAGTTTGAAATTGGCCATGCATGAGTACGTAGAGATAGGAACACTCATACACTGCTGGTGGGACTGCAAACTAGTACAACCTCTATGGAAAGTAGTATGGAGATACCTCAAAGAACTAAAAGTAGAACTACCATTTGATCCAACAATCCCCCTACTGGGTATTTACCCAAAGGAAAAAAAGATATTCTGTAAAAAAGACACCTGCACTCAAATGTTTGTAGCAGCACAATTCACAATTGCAAAGATGTGGAAACAACCCAAGTGCCCATCAATACATGAGTGTGGATTGATAAAATGTGGTATATGTATACCATGTAGTACTACTCAGCCATAAAATAAAATGGTGAATTAATACCCCTTATATTAACCTGGATGGAACTGGAAACCATTCTTATAAGTGAAGTATCACAAGAATGGAATAACAAACACCACATGTACTTGCTATTAAATTGGAAGTACGACCAATACTTATGTGCACATATGGGGATAACACTCATCAGAATTCAAGCAGGTTGGGAGGGGGAGGAAGGGATGGGTAAATTCACATCTAATGGGTACAGTGCACACTATCTGGGCGATGGACACACTTAACATTTTGACTGAAATGGTACAAAAGCAATATATGTAACCAAAACATTTGTACCCCTGTAATATTCTGAAATATAAAACTAAACAATAAAATAAAATAAAATAGACTTACATAGATATAAACAACAACAAAAAAAGCAAACAAAAAAAGAAATTGGCCATGGTGGCAGTGTTTATATACAAAAATGGAAAATAATCAAAGTAATGCTTTTGGGTTTCTGAGAACATGTTGTTAAACATTTACTAACATATTACTGCCTCCATCTGTATTTATGTTATTGTTTCTATGCCTTTTAATACTATGTATATTTTAGACCCCACAAAACATTATTAATATTATTTTGTACAGTTAGTATTTATATTTGAATGGAATCATAGATCCCTGACAAAACTTCCTAAATATACATTTTTTCAAATTATCATGTTTTCCATAGCACAAGAATTAAAGTACAAGTGAATAATTATTTGACCAGTCGAATTGACATGAGTTATGGGCACAAGCTTTGCCTGATTTTGACTTCTTTTCATGTCAGCAACTTGAGTAATATTTTGATGAAAGTCAGCTATCTTCTTAGGCATTCTGTCCAGTGTTTGTTGTGTGAAAGAAAAACTTAATAAACACATGATGCATGACTTATTAGATAATGTTATATTTGATACTACTACTATTACTATTAATATAATAAAACTAAGGAGGAGATTCCTTTTATTATGCACCTGAAACACAGTAGGCATTCAATAAATATTTGTGGTATTGGTGAATGAATAATAACAAGCCACAACCAAGCCCCTACCCTTGTCTGCATAATCTTCTCTAAAACTGGTAACATTCCTCTGTTTTATCTTGAAAAGTTTACTCATTGTTCTGACTTCAGCCTCCTCCAGAAAGCCTTTCCTGACTTTCCAAGTTCATGTTCAGGTGCCCATTTTTGCTTCTACACCATCCTGGGCTTACTCTAGCATATTACATATGCAATGAATTGTAAGTGCTTGTTTAATTATTGATCAATCATTTCCACCATTCCATGTGCTCCGTGAAGACAAGGATTACGGCTCTATTGTCATATAGGAGATACCAAATAGATTCAACTCAAATATATGAATTATAGATTCCCAAAGGCAGCTACTAAATTTCATCAGCCTGTTTTTACTTTGCAATGTGGAAATAGTACTACATTGCTACACAATTTTTCAATTAATATTTCTCCTTTGAAATTACTACTCTTTATTAGACTGTGTGATCACAAAAAAAACTTCTTTTAATATTAACTTCACAAAACAGAAAACTAAGCCTGGCTAAATAGTCACACAATGATATTTGAAATATTTTCCATTTTAGTTTTCCAGTTTTTGTTCCTCTCCAACAACACAGGGGACTAAACCCTTTAAGAATTTCCAAGAAGGGAAAATACGGCCACAGAGCACCTTAAGTAGAGGATTTCCAAACACTTAAAATGGTATTGAGTGATGATGTTTCGCAAAATGGAAGCAGGAGTAAATCAAATATGATGTCAGAATCAAGTCAGGAGTCTTGCCTCCCAGCCTCATGGTTGGATAACTTTCTTTCGCTTGCTCAGCAGGTGGAATGCCTTGGAAGCAGTTGCACCCTGTATAGTAAGTACCTTGGTCCATGTCATACCCAAGAAGGGAGAATCTAAGTTTTTCAACTTAATCTAAGTTTTTCAATCTAACTTTTTCTTTCCCAAGTTTTGGCCTCCATCAAACAATTGCTTTAACCAGAATAACATTTTTTTCCTTTGTTTTGCCACTCTCACAGCATATTGTGAAAGCTTGGAGACCAGAATTACATATTTGGCAAGGCACAAAGTTTACGGAACTCCCTGGACATGGCCTCCGGCTCAGAACCAAATGGCAACTCCAATTGGTTAGAAGGGTCAATTATATTTGTAAATGTTTTAGTTCTTAGAAAAGCATACTCTAGGAACAATGAGGAAAAAAAAATCTCTTTGCCTGGAATGAGACTAGTCATGTCATCTGTCCTAAATTTAAATTTGTTGGGGATGAAGGAGACATAAGCTCTATTTTTAATGATTACAGGTCATAATTTCCAAAGCCTGACTGCTTTTGGCAACATATTATTGTGTTAAATGGCACATACACAGTTTCAAGTCCAAACCATGAGATTTTCCTCCCCCTCCCCCCTTTATTTGCTAATCACAGCCTGTTTTTTCTAGATCTTCTCTTTGGCTGTGCTATTAGAGACTACCAATCAGAACTTCCTTAGGGAATATTCTTCCTTGGGTTGGTCACTGAAAACATTTTTTTTTTTTTTTTTTACTGATCAGACCACTTTTAGTGAGTGACTGAAATAGGTAGATGGTCTAGACGGAGAACTTAGTCAATTTCTCTTGGCAAAAAGTGGCCAGGACATTGCAGAAAGATGGAGCCTGTGCCTACCAGGGGGAGAAAGGTTTGCTGCCAGATCAAGTTGGAAGAATGTCTGCTCTAAGTCACATGCCACATTATTTATCTAGCTTTACTTCTTTCATCTCTAATATGAGTAAGCACCATTACCCCCATCTCACACACACAATTGTGTGTGTTTATTTTTGCATGCATGGTATGTGGATACAATGGGGTCTCTATGTATCTTTTTGATTTTGCAACAGTGTCTTTATTCTTACATGATGCCTATTAAGCACAGGGAAAAAATCCAGTAGCAATTCAGGGTTCTTTTTTTCTTTTTTTCCTGAGTCTCACTCTGTTGCCTGGGCTAGATTGCCTTGGTGTCAGCCTAGCTCACAGCAACCTTACACTCCTGGGCTCAAGCAATCCTCCTTCCTCAGCCTCCCACTCAGCTGGGACTACAGGCATGAGCCAACATGCCCGGCTAATGTTTTTTTCTATATTTTTAGTTGTCCAGCTAATTTCTTTCTATTTTTTAGTAGAGAGGGGGTCTTGCTCTTGCTCAGGCTGGTCTCAAACTCCCAAGCTCAAACAATCCACCCGCCTTGGCCTTCCAGAGTGCTAGGATTGCAGGTGTGAGCCACTGTGCCCGGCCTAATTCAGGGTTTTTTAAAGGAAGCAGAGAAAAAGCTCCCCTGTCGTCAGCGTTTTCTTCAACCTATTTACCAGGTGTGCTCCTACCTCCTCATCTCTGAACCATTAGCCCTGAGAGAGGAGGTCTGGGCAAATTTGCCTCCTCTACCTTGTTTCCCTAATTTTTTCTTTAACCACTATTCTGGAAGGTGCAGCCCCAGGATGGATGACTACTAATGGAAGTGGTGTCTATTCTACATTCCAACAGAACCTCCCCAAGGCCATCCAACAGGGATACTGATATTGGAGCCATAAGATGACTTGGAATGAAGGATTATTGAGATGCAGAGACATTGGTTTAATTTCCCCTCCTCGAAAATAAAACTCTATTACATGCATTACAAAAATGGGGCCATAATATTTATATCTTTATAGCCAACTTAAGAAATATCATGGACAGCTTTCTATACCCTCAAATATAGATCTGTATTGTCAGACTCATTGACTCCATGCTATTCCACCATGGTGTACTTGACCTTCCTTTGGTAACTTAAAAAATAAAAAATTTCATTGATAGAGCTCTTTTGTAGTAGTTGCTATGATTTCTTTCTGGCCCCAAAGTTGCTACTTCTGTACTTTAGTTTATTCTTCTCTAAGACTTTAAAAGAAATTTCAAGTCTCTTAAGGCTTTTTAGAACAGTCTAAGTAAACTTGAAGCTCATATCAGCTATTAACAAACAGTTGCTGGTGAGATTTAAAGTCCCATAGAGAAGATTAGAATGAATTTCAGAAAACTTCCCTAACTCTCAAGACCCTGAGTTTAGACACCTCTATCTGGCTAAAGCTGGGCCTTCATTCTCTGGACACATGTGATGTGGCACCACCATTATTCACGTGATGTCAGAAATAGCCTCTTACCTCAAAATTGTTCGTCAATATTTGAATACCCTGAAATCTAACTTGCAATAACCTCATTATCTTCCCTTATATTTTTGATCCCTCGGTTATAAAACACTGTTGCTGTTGGCACCATTTACGCTATGATATAAATGAGTTGCAGAAGACTTTTTTTTTCTCATCCTGTCTTTAAAAAAAGGTGTTGTAAGAGGGAATGAGGATATGCATATTGGTTATCTAATGTAGGATGGTGGCCTGACCGATGTGCTAGGGTAGAGGCAGGGCTAGGGTGGCGGTTCCATGGACTTGGGGTGGTCTGGGACCACCACAGGGCAGTTTGCCCAATCATAGTTTTGCCCAGCACAATTTCTGATGAAAGCGTAGATGACTGTGTAAATTCCAGGCCTTTGGAAGGGGGAAGGAGAAATTCTCACACTCCATGGACAGATCTGATAAGGAGTGTGGGGTAAAAAACCCTACCAGTTTTACAAACTTGCATTGAGGAGAGGTTCTCTTTATCATTCCAACAAACGGTGAAGGAACCACAGGCAAAGAGCCAGAAGATGTAGTGCAGGTACTAATTTACTGTCAGCTGAGCGCCCCCTAGGGGATGGGGATAGCCAGTGGAGGAGATGGGCCAGGCCCCTAGATTTTGCACCCTCTCCACTTTTGGACAGTCTGTGGGGCAGTGCCTGATTCTACTTGAGGATTAAAAGAGCCTCAAGGTTCATAATCATTCATAGTGGATCAGTAATAATTCCAGCTCTGTTTATATTCGGTGGCTGTAGAATTAAGGTAAGTGGCATACTTTGCAATCCACAAGTTGCCACATAAATATTAGTGATCATTAGTGCTATGACTGCCTGTGATTGTATTTGAAAGATAATGTAATTTTATTCCCGTTTCGAAAAACCCTAAGAAGAAGGGAAAGAAGCTATTTTAATTTTCCAAAATGAAAATAGCTTAATTTTGTCTGATTATGGATAATGCCTATATAGAATATTTAAAAAAATAAATGTAACAAAGAAAAGGGAATACATGTTTAAAATTTTGGAACCTATCACTAAATAGCCCTCCAAAAAGGTTTGCTCAATAAATATACTTACCAAAAGTGCATGAGAGCAGCCTAATGCTTGCACACTTACAAATTCTGGGTTTTGTCCATCTTTTTAATCATAGCCAATCTGTTGTTTTATTTGCATTTCTTTGATTACTAGTGAGGCTGAACATCTGTTCATATATTTACTGGCCTTATTTCTTTTTGAATTGTTTATTTACATCCTTGACCCATTTTTCTTTCTCTTTTGTGCTGATTTATAAGAACTTGAGGCACTATGGATATTTACCCTTTTCCTGGCACATAATTTACAAACCTTTTCCTTCAGGTGTTATTTGTCTTTTACCTTTGATTGCAAAGTGTCTGTTATTTAAAAAACTTTCTGGGTTATGTAAATACATTAATATTTACATAATGGTTTCTGGCTTTAGCACCATGCATGGAAAAACTTTATTCACCCCTATTTTCTCTGAAAATAGCATTTATTGTATGTCTACATGTGTCAGGAGCTGTGTTTGGCTCATTACATGTATAATTTTATTATTTTTCTTTTACCACAGTCTTATAAGATGGTTATTACCATCATAAATCTCCATTTTGGAAATGAAAAAAATTGCAGGTCAGAAAACAAGATTCATTCATGGTCAGCTGGCTGAGAAGTGGGAGACTCATGATTAGAGGTCAGGTCTCTAATTTAATAGCATATAAACTTTTCAAGGATTTCATATCGCAGAGATGACCCTGCCTACACATACTTAATGTGAACAAATTAATATACTAGAGTGAATTTTTTACCAGTACTTTTCTCAGAAAAAATATACCTACTCCTGAAAGTAATTACTTTAATAGGTTTATGCAGGCCAGATAATTTAAAAATAGGGAATATGGCTGAGAATACCAAGGACTAGTTTATAGAGAAAAATTTATTAATTTTCATAATGTAGATGGATAGCATATTTTGGTTATGCAAATCTTCTAGTTAAAATGCAGGGCACTATCACCATAAGCCATGGATAAACCTTCTGAGATCCTTTGTGGGCAGAAACCATATACTTCTCTAATAATCAGGAAAAATGAATAAATATTATGCCTTCTTCTGCAATAGCCACTTACTAGGGACATTTTATTTCTACCCTCTTTATACATTTCATTTATTATTATAGTCAAGTCTTGATTTTATACCTATTCCCTTTCAATTCAAGTCCTGTTTGATACTAGACCTAATTGTTTTCTTTGAATTGTTTGTCAGGTTATACATTAGTGAACCACTTCTAGCAAAATCAAACTAGTAAACTATAAGGTGTTTTGTAAACAAGCTAGCCAGGCTCTTGCTAAGATGAGAACTGATTGACAAATTTTTAAAAATACAAAGTATGAAAGTATGATGAAGATATTGCTGTTGATATGAGTTTTTCCTACTGATACTTTGAGTTTTGGCTACTTTCAGAGAATTTGTAGAGGAAATGAGATGTTTTCAAATGACATAGAAGAGGAGTTATTAACATTCCTTTGAAATTTCATATCACAGAGGAAATAGTGCTTTTCTTTGATTGATAATTCAGTAGTTTAGGATAATTTTCAATACTTTAAAGCCAAGAAAAGAATACATTGTGTAATAAGGCAATGGGAGATAGTTCTAAATAGTGTTGCAGAAATAATTTTAATTTTCTTAAGAAATATAGTATATGTAACAAATAATATCCAAGGAGAGTTTTATGATTCTTTTTTGACTGGGGTTGGGGTTAAAAAAAGAGATAATTTTATAAATTTGGGTTGATGATCTAAAAGAGATAATTTATAAGATATGAAGAGGAAACTTTGCAGGCTAAGTATCCATCAAGTAAGGGAATAAAGTGAAGGAAATATACACGAAGTGAGTCCAACCTTTGTTTTCTTCAAAAAACGTTTCTTAGATATCAAAAAGCTAGACAAATTCCTTGGAATAAGCCATTTTTTCCCTCTTGCTTCTCCTTAGAAAAGAAAGAGAGAGAGAGAGACTTTGACTACTGAGTAATAAATCAGTTTCTTTCTGGGATAGTTTGTACTTAATGCAGAGAGAGTTATGCAGAATTGGAAGACTATTATGATGTGAATAATTTCATTGATACTGGTTCTATTTACTAAGATGGGAAATTGAAAGAAAGCCTAGGGAGAAGCAGAAATATGTAGATCTGGAGTTTGTGAAAGGGATTGGGATTAGAGAAACAGATTCAGGAGTCAGAATTCATTTGTACATTTAGTCAACAAATATCTACGGAGTACCTACTACATGCTCGGCACATTTTGGGGAGCAATATTTTCCTTTCACTGTAGCTTTAGCCTGCAGATAATTGGACTAATTGGGGGGGGTGCTAGGGAGAGTGCTTTGTTTCTTTTCACTATTCCTTCATTCACTCCTTGCCATGGGGCAGAGAAAAGGTTCATTACTAGCTCAGAACTTGAAATTAATGGGTCACATTTTACTGTGGACAGGGACAATATATTAATGGTGATTATCATTAATGGTGTGCCCTCCTCTTTCTCCCACTTTCTGGACCTATGCTGCTAGCAGGTTAGAATGTCAAGGACGTTCCCCTGTGTGAAGTGTGGTCATTCCCTTTCTCTGCCCTGTCTTCCCCCCATGGGTCAGACTGGTCTGGTTGGCTTGAGACTGCAAAGCAAGGTCAGTGCAGAGCAAAGCTTCAGAATGAAGCTCGTTCTTTTGCTGGCTGTCTCTCTATTTTCGCATCTGGGCTGGCAAGGCAGACCTCTGACTCTGGTCCAGGCAGGTAGCTGTGTAAGTGAACTTGGGGTTGCCGTGCAGTGCTGGCTTTGGTTGTTCACCCTCTGCAGGCATAACTGAGTTTCAGGCCAAGCCCAGGAAGCAGGAGGTCCCACTGCGATCTTGAGTGTAAGCTGTTTTTTTCCATTCCAGCTTCTACCAGAGCTCTGCTCTGTTAATTCTGTTAATAAACAGTGTGTTTTATTTGGCTAGTGGGCCTTGTGTGCATGCTCCATTGGTCATGGCCTTGAAGGAGAGAGTGGCAGTTCAAACCTCTAAAAACACTTATATAACATATAGGGCACCTGAAGCCTTGGAAGTAAATATGATAGCCCAGGGAGAGTGTGGAAAATGAGAAAAGAATAAAAAGATGGCAGAATCCTTATAAAAAAAACTCCCAACATCCAAGAGACATGTACTGTGTTATGTAACTCCACTGTGAAAAGAGAGTTAGGATAAAAAGTCAGATGGAAACGTGCTATGACTGAGTGGACATTGACACCATGGGAGGTTTTATTATTCCTCTTGTTTTCACCTTTTATACCTTAAAAAAAATCATTTTAAGAAAAATAAGCACCACATGTACTCACCATCAAATTGGTTTCACTGATCAACACCTAAGTGCACATATAGGAATAACATTTATCGGGCGTCGGGTAGATGGGAGGGGGGAGGAGGGGATGGGTATACACATACATAACGACTGCGATGCGCACCGTCTGGGGGATGGACGCACTTGAAGCTCTGACTCAGGGAGGATGGGGGGGCAAGGGCAATACACGTAACCTAAACATTTGTACCCCCATAATATGCTGAAATAAAAATTAAAAAAGAATCATTTTAAGAATGAGCAGTAGCTACTTTTATAATACTACTAATAATAGAAGAAGTCAGATGGAGAAAGAACTTAGCGGCGTGATTTAGGCAGAAGAAAAATCCTTTGAAATAATAAAGGTGTAAGATGTTATCTGACCCTGAAACGTTGCTATCTCCCTATGGCCTCAGGGAATGATGACTGTTCTCTCCACCTCAGGTTGCAATGAGCAACCCATGCCTCAACTGCATGTACCTTATAAGTGTATGTACCTTTGACAGTTAACACATGTATGGAGCAAATATGGATTTTGAGAAAATTCATGTTGTGAGGAACCACAGATTGATCTATCGACTCATGTGAGAAGCCATCTGGGGAGAGTAAAGCCTGAGGCCAAGAAGCACCCACCAAGGCTTGGGGAGGTGGGTGCAAAGACGAAGAAGAAATCTGGGAGGACTAAGAGCAAAAGAGAACTTATTCATCAGTTCCACAAATACTCATTGAGTAACTATGCCTGTTATGTGTCAGGTATTAAGACAATAATGGTCAACGATATCCATGTGGTTTCTGTCCTCCCTGACCTTCCATAGTAGGGAGGATACAGGCAAGGGAGCAGGGAGTCACAGCAGAGTGGTGGGTGCTCGCATGGACCATTGCTACAGGAGCACTTGGAGGGTCTAAGGCAGACCTCAGTGACAGATGAAGGAGGCGGTGGTGGTGGTGTCGGTGATGGTGGTGGGGAAGGTGTGTGTATAACTCTGCTACGGACCTATACTTCCTAGCTATGTACCTCGAAAGCCCTCCTTGCATGAGAAAGTAACATTTTTTCCAATAACTGTGCTTACAAAGTTATGATGCTTCAGTGTGGATGTGTTGATGTTTCTGTGACTAAATACAGAAATGACTGTTTTATTAACCAACAACATAGCTAACTATTACGAATACTCAACCCAGCATCTGAATATGCATTTTAGTTCCACGGGAGAAGTGGCCTTCACTTTAGAAGCCATGTGGTTTCCACACCTAAACCCAGTTGAGAAGCTAATTTATGGATAGGGGACGGCAGCTGCCAACACAGACAGGCCGTTCCATGGCAGCTGTAGCAGATTACAGACTGTTAAGTTTGTAAAGACACATGTCATTGTGTCACTCTGCTTTGGCAAAGCCATATGTTCTATTCTTGAATGTTTCGGGTCTGAGCTCCCCCCAGGCTTTGGCTCTGTGGTGGTGTGTCTCACCAACATGCAGGGAGCCAGGGACATCAGAGTGATAACTCTGAGGCTTGAAAATGGGGAAAATGGCATGAGCAAGGGATGGATACAAGAACTGAGATTAAGACGTGTAGCCCTAAAGTTTTATTCTCATTGTCATATGGTCCTGAGCCTATGATCTGCCAACATTTTCAATCAAAATCAACCAAAAATTTGTGGTAATTTCTTCATTAGTTAAAGGTGGGAATTGATGGTGTAAAATGACCAGACAAGCTGTATGAAAGGCTTACCCTGCCCTGTGGGTTTAGAGATGTAGAGAGGTGTATGGGAGAGCATGACATGACTCCCTGACCTCTCTGGGCCAGATGGTGTGGGCAGAGGGATGCTCTGAGAAGACTAGGGACCTATAAAATTATGAGCACTTAATGAGAGAATGCTCATGAAAGCACTTCATATATGTAAGCACTCAATAAATGTTCTCTTTGCCTTTCTTAAAATCATGTCCCTCATCAGGACACGATTTAAGGTCCCTGGCCTTAAATTCCTGCCAACTTGTTTGGGGTCATAGAACATACTTTGTGGAAACAGGACTATGATAACAGGGCCACTATTTCTATTTTGGCTTTCAGGGCAAGGACATAGTTTTCCCAATTTAAATCATGGTTCTAGAGCATCCTTGAGCAGAAATATCTCCCAGGTTGGTTCAATGCTCACATCACACCTGGTCACCCAGTCAGGGCCCAAGGACAGATGATCGAATGTTAGGTGCAAAAGAGCAAGGCCTTCACTTATTACAGTGTTCCCTTCCTTCCTTCCCTTCTTCCTTCTTTATTTCCTTCCTCCCTTGCTGCCTTTCTCCCTCCCTTCCTCCCTTCCTTCCTTCTATCCTTTTCCACCTGAAAAAGAAAATAAAGCAGAAACACTTTAGAACAAGTAGAAAGAACAAAATTAGGAATCTGAGTTAGGCCATTTCCTATAGCTAAGTACTAAATGTAGCTCTAAATTTCCCAGAAGCAAAGCAAAACTACTTAAGCAGTCCAGGGGCAAAAATAGGCTATTTTAGCAATTTGGAAATAATGTATTTGTGAATAATCCTAATCCTGGATTGCCCAGTACAGTGCATTCTAGAAGATATAATTAGAGATGAGAAGATATATAAAAAATCTCAGTTTTTTATCATCTTCATTGCTCCATTCCTTTTTTGCATCACAATCATTATTTGTAATTAAATAAGATTGCATATTTACTTGTTAATCTTCTCTCCTGATCAGACTATAATCTTCTCGAGGATAGGCACTATGCTTGCATTATTTACTACTAGATACTCATGGCCTACCACAGTGCCTTTTATATAAGAAATGATCGTAAATTTTGGTGAACATGTGAATGAATGAAAAATTTTGAAAAGGTACATTTTCTGATTACATGCACAGATGAGTAATTGAAGTCAGAAGGACTCCACTGAGAATGAGACCAAGGTTGACATTACCTCAGATGTTAAAATTTAAGAGATCTAAGACCAATAGTAGCTAAGCAGTCTATATTTAGTTTTGCACATCAATCTGATTCCAATGGAGCCAAGATATCGAAGAGTAGACAATTAGGAAGGCATTGCAAAATAATATGGCTAAATCTCTCTTACATACATAATTTATAGAATTGAATACCATATTTGTGTTGCTTTTCTGCTAAAAAGTATGTCATAGCCTAACCCCACAGAATTTCCTCCTCTTCAGTGGAGAAGATAGGAATGACCATAACCTACCAATGAAGAAAGAGAGAGATGACTTGTCTAAATCTAAATGGTGAGTCAGTGACAAAGATTCCAGAAATGACCACTGAGCTGTGGCCCCCTCCCTGAGTCACTGAATTCCTCTAAGCCCCATGTGCTGGGGAGTATGGTAATAGATGTCCTATTACCTGTCTGATAGGGTTATTGAGAAAATTAAATCTCCTACTAGATGCAAAAGCCTTTCAAAGACACATTATGTTACATTATGTTTTGTTTTGCCTGCCAGCATATAGTTCTGTAGTACTTGGGGAAACCTAAATTGGTGAAACAAATAGACCTAAAAGTTAATGGCTGAAACAAAAGAGAAATTTCTTTCCTTCTCACATAACAGTCTAGGCTGGTTTGGGTGGTGAGAGTGGTGGTAAGTCAGGTGGTGGTGAAGGATTCTGCTCCATGGAGTCATTCAAGGGCTTAGGCTGACTGTGGCTCTGTCATTCATAACATGTGACTCGTTGTTGTTATGGGCAATGCCATTGTCACTCACAGTGTAACACAGAGTGACAATGAGTTTAATGGCCCAGGTCTAGAACTGGCACCATTACTCATGGGAGAGGACTTTGTCACATAGCCACACCTAAAGGCAAAAGAAGCTGGGAAATGCAGTCCAGGTGGGCAGCCCTGTGCCTCTTCTCTAACAGAAGTTGAGTGTGGGTTTGGGTGGGCATGTTAACAAACCCACAAGGGGGGTTTAATGTTACTTGCTGAACAGAAAGTTACTGAGACAAGGAGGATTGTCAAGAAAGAAAGGATTTATTACAGTGGACGCGTCTACTGGGAGGGGGAAGTACGAACTGCCTCAAATCTGCCTCCCCAGTGAACAGGGTCAGAAGTTTTTCTGGAGGTGAAATGAATAATGCATGAGGGGAGTGTCCTTATATGTTTGGGATAGAGTGTAGGGCACACAATTACAGTGAGAAATTATGTTAGTACGTACATCCCATGGTCAAAAAATGGCGGATAAGTCTCTCCCAGGGTGGGGATTCTAGTATCAAATGAGCAAGAGGTTAATATTGGTCATTTTTAAGGCCTTTTGTACAGGCTCAATGGGTCCTTGGGAACAATCTGTGGTGGAGTGTCACTTATCTTGTCTTTTTTTGGACAAACAGCTGGAGTAAGACTGTAGTTATCTCATGGTTGTAAGGAGTTTTGCCATTTCTAGGAAAGAAACTCCATGGGATGTATTGGTATAACAAAGGCACAAAGTTTTGGTCATTAAATCTTACTGACAGCTCTCGGTCTATTTTCTGCCTACTTTGATATTGTAGTTACTAAGCTACTAGTGTCGAGATAAAATTTACTATCAAGGCCACTTAGAGCAGCCAGCCCTAGGCACAGTGTGAACAGTGAAAACTCATTTGAAATATAAGGGAACTAAAAACGCTATTTTAAAAAAAACACTTTTTTGCTTATGGAGCTGGTTACAGGCAACCAGCAACCCCTATGTTCTTTCATCCTGAAGGGATCAAATACTTTATTAATTTTGCACCACCAGATAAGGGCAAAGATCATGTATCTTGTCATCATGTGTAACCAGCACTTGGCACAGTGCCACAGGCTTGCAATGGATTTTCAACAAATATTTTTTCCATGAGAAAGAATGCATGAATGTATCAAAGATATTGAGTAATACTAAAGAACCTCAGGTGAGACCTGGGTGTGTCTGATGAGATGTTGGGGCCTTGCCTACATCAGACATCTCTTTGCAACTTTTGATCTACTTGGGAAAGGGAGGTATGATAGGCAGAACTCTAAGATGACTCCCAATGACCCTCATCTTTGTATAATCTCCTCTCCTTGAGTGTGGGTGAAACCTTTAAATATGATGAGATGTCATTCCATGATGAAGTTATGTTATTACATGGCACAGTTGACTTCAAAAAAGGGAAATTTATCCTAGGTAGATGTGGCCTACTCAGGTGAGACCTTAAAAGGGACTGGGCTCTTTCAAAAGAAATTGGACGTTTCAGAAATTGGACGTTTGAGAGGGATTCCCGCAAGGGCGAGTCGCTGTCGAGGGCTTTGAAGATAGAGGGGGCCACAGGGCAAGGAAAAGAGGTGGCTTCTAAAGGCTGAGAGGGGTTGCCACTGGCAGCCAGCAAGGAAACAGAGACCTCAGTGATATGAACCAGGTTCATTCTGCCCACATGCAGTAAGCCAATCACTGTGACAACGGGTTTTGCAAAAGAGAAGGGTTTATTCATGGCAAGTCAAGGGAAGTCTGGCTGATACTTTGATTCACACCATGGAACACCCTGTGCAGAGAACCTGGCTGAGACACACTCAGGCTTCTGACCTAGAGCAACTATGAGACAATGAATAGGTGTTGTTTTAAACTACCAAGTTCATGGTAATTTGTTATCCATGAATTCTAATACAGGCCTGTGTTTCTTTACTGGGGGGCAAACAGATGGGGTGAGGCTGGGGGCAAGGGGAAATTTGGAGATGAGGGAATGATGTCTGTTTCCTTGAGGGCTTCGTAGGTCTGGTGTCTGAAACAGGAGGACTAACTGTTTTGCTTTGTCAGTTTGGGACTGAGGGTTTCCAGGGTTGTAAGGTGCTCAGTGCTAACAGCAGGGCTGGTGGTCCCGCTCCAAAAGTAGGAGCTGCTTTGTGACAAATGGGGTACAATGACACATGGTGATAAGATAGCATAGTCTACTTCTGCTCAGTAGACAGCGGGAATACGGTGCTGCTTTGGCTCACCAAGGATGGCTGTTTTAGGAGCACTGACATCAGTATGATCATGGTGGAACCTGCAACAGGGGCTGTGCTCAGGGCCAGCCCTCAGGGGACTTTGCAAGTAGAAGATTTAAGTGAGGAGATTTAGCATGCATGTAGAATAACCCCAGGTGGCTATCCCTAAACAAATTACATAAATTCAATGAGCCTCCAATTGCTCATAATCAAAATAGGCTTATAATATTCACCATGTAAGATTCTGTGAGATGTTGTGCCCTAGCACCTAGTACAGTGCCTGGCACAGTAAATGTGTGTGCACACATGCATGCTAAATCTCCAGGAAATACTAAAAACAGCTTTAAGTATATATAGTTTATATATATATCACTATATATAGCATCAGCAAAACTGCCTCTGTTGACTTAATTTGGGAGTTAAAAAGCTACATGGAGAGAAGTAACTGATATATTGGGTATGAAAGCCACGCACATAGGGTTTCTGTGGCCAAAACATCTGCATTTGTTGAGGACACGTTAACTCCAGAATCTGACCAGGAATTGACATTAAATTAAAGGTATAAGTGGATTAATTAGGTTAATTAAATTAAATAGAAACAAATATAAGTACATGTCTTACTATTCCACAGCTTCATAAAGAGTGTCTGACAAAAAGACAGGAAAACATATGTTTCCTCCACATTTGCTCTTTATTTGTAGTGCCAGGGCTCATGCCAGCCAGAAAATGAGCATCCCTCCCTCTAGCTCTTGTTTGTAAAGAAAAGAGATTAAATTTTTTGTTCTATAATCCAGGGCCACTGTGTATAGTTTCTCAGTGTGTTTACCGTACAAGAGTGCGTGGCATAGCAGGTGTCATTTTTCTAATTTGCAAAGAAAAACTGCTCAGTGGGCTAGAAACAGCGCTGCTTAACCCCAACTTGGCACCATGCCTCTCTTTCTCATATTTAGGCAGAACTTAGTCACTGAAGATGTACCTTATATCTGGAAAGGTGTAGGTCCTTTCAAATATTGTACAGCCTGTCTATTTGGTGGGATAGGAGTGAGAGATATGGAAAGAACCTTATCAGCACTGCATGTTGGGAGTTATAGTTTTTATATACTGTATCTGGTTAGTACATCAGAGAATAAAATATGGGGATAATAGGAAGATGCCTCTGCATCACAGAGAACTGGATCTGCATATACAGCATGCTGAATACAGCATAGTATAATGGAAATTTGCTTAGAGACTAGATTTTAGGTGCTCTAACCACAAACGCACACACACACACACACACACACGTGCACATTCAAAAAGAGAAAGGAAAAAAGGTAACTATGTGAGTGGCTTTGAATTTTTTGCTTGACTGTAGTAATCATTTCACTATGCATGTGTATATCAGAACATCATATTGTACACCTTAAATGTACATAATGAAAATAAATATATATATATATTTGAGACAGGGTCTCACTCTGTCACCTGAGCTAGAGTGCAGTAGTGTGATCATAGCTCACTGCAACCTCAAACTCCTGGACTCAATCGATCCTCCTGCCTCAGCCTCCTGAGTAGCTGGATCTACAGGCGCGCACCACCACAACCGGCTAATTTTTTCTATTTTGGCCGGGTGCAGTGGCTCACGCCTGTAATCGTAGCACTCTGGGAGGCCAAAACAGGAGAGGATTGCTTGAGCTCAGGAGTTCAAAACCAGCCTGAGCAAGAGTGAGACCCTGTCTCTACTAAAAAAAAATAGAGAAAAATTAGCTGGACATGTTGGCTCTCATGAGCTGAGCATGGTGGCTTGCTTGAGGGCAGGGGTGAGCCACCATGCCTGGCCCAAATAAATACATTTTTTAAAAAGCTCAGAGTAGTTAATGTCAAAGTACTGCTGATACTTGCTAAGATGAACTTAAGAACCGGATTGGGGCTTTGTATGAGTGGACAGAGAGCAGGACCACTGGTCATCTACACCGCTTGTCCGTTGACAAACACTGCAGTACCCAGGCAATTCATCCCTGGATTGAGGGTGAGTGAAGATAATTAACCTACACAAGGTCTAGGAAAAAGCCCTGCAGTATAAAGGAGAGGAAGCCACATCTGGAAGACTCAGACACAGCTGGGTGGCAAGTTAACATGTTTACTACTACAATCCTCCAACTTTTCTCTGTTTCTAGACACCCATAAGATTTTTAATCTCTTTTATTAAATATACTGAGAATTCAAGTATCTTCCAGACTTGGCAATGTGTTACAGAAGTCTTAGATTTTGGAAATGGATGGTGTATCCATCTTTTCCTACTTTCAGTGATATTTTGTTAGAAAATTTTGAGAGGTTACATTTTAGCTGCCATCCTAAGCTGGAGATCTCATCTTAAGTTATTTTTAATAACAGTTAATAATAGTAAATATAAATATTTTATTTATTTGGTAATCATTAGAGGCATTTAAAATATTTAAAAACAAATTAGTTGTTTTTCTAAGCAGGCTATTAACATTATTGGAGTTCAAGATCTCTTAATTAAGAATTTTGTTTAAAAGTGGTTGAAAGTGACAAATAAAATGAAAATATGAATAATGAGGGGCAAATCTACCACATACCTGCGGACTATAGAACTCTAGGGGATGAATCATGCCCTTGGAGTTGATTAATTTAGCAGCTCTGATCTGACTAAAATCATCTCTACCATTGAGTAAATGCCATGAAAATAATTAAAATTGAAATTTTTACTGAATGTTAAGATCTAAAACCATATTTGATTAAAAAAAAGACATAAAACCAGGTTGGCAAATAATTTTCCTTTCACATGACTGATGATTGATAGTGGTTGCCAGGAGAACTGTGTTAAGAAGGATTCTGAGCCCACATCTAAACCTAGAGGGGAGAAGGGGTCAGGCTCTATTGTTCATGATTGTCATAGGCACTGACAGTGGCAATATTCATGCTGCACTAGGTATAAATATATGCTTTTGTGCTAAGTATAAAATATGAGGAAAACGTGAATAAAGAAAAAGAAACTATAAAAGCTAAATGGGTTAGTCTCAAAAAATGAAAGACGTCTTTTCCCAATCTAACATATTAGCAGTTTGACAATGTGTATAAAGCCCTGCACTATGAGCTCTTGGGACAGAGAGCTGTTAGATAAACCAGAGATCACTTCAAACCCATGAACACCCGTTTCAAGCTTAAATGCTGAAAACTTTTACTTATATTCAGAGGCAGAAAAATATTGACAATCCTTACAAAGTGATCCTAATTGAACATTTTGTGCATCAAATTCAAGTGACTTCACAATGATGAAAAGATTTCCTTTGTTATGTTCTTTTAAAAAATGTTTTCTGGCATATTCGTTTCTTGACTGTGTAAGTCTACTTGGGCTGCCATAACAAAATATCACAGGTGGGGTGGCTTAAACAACAGAAATATATTTTCTCACAGTTCTGAAGGTTGGAAGTCTAGAGGTCCAAGATCAAGGTGTCAGCAAGCTTGGTTTCTGGTGAGGCCTTTGTCCACTGCTTGCAGATGGTACCTTCTTGCTCTCTTCTCTCATGGCCTTTTCTTTGTGCATGTGTTGAGAGAGAGAGAGAGAGCTCTCTGGTGTCTCTCTTTCTTACAGGACATCAGTGCTATTGGATTAGGGTGCCACCCTTATGACCTCATTTAAACTTAATTATCTCTTTAAAAACCCCGTCTCCAAATACAGTCACATTGGGGGTCAGGGCTTCAACATATGAATTTTAGGGGGACACAATTCAGTCCATAACAATGATCCTCTGTCTTGAGTTGCATATAATCTCCTGGATGGGACAGACACGTGCTCACCTTCCCACAATGCAAGGCAGAATGTCGTCAGCATTGGAGTGTGGATACAACAAAATGCTCAGGGAGTTAAGAGGTTACAGAAAGCAATGGCCACAGCCTTCTTTCTCCAAGTTAACTGTTTCCTGATCTCTTTAGCTACTTATATCTCCTGAAACATCAACTGAATTGGCACCAATGGTGTCTTCAAACTCTATTCTACAGAGCCTTAGTGTTTTATGGCTGTGTTTTAATGGTTCCTTAAATGTGTGATTCGGGTTTCATGTAAAAATATATTTCAACTATTAATACTATAATAACTAACATGCTGCATGAAATAACTCATTTGTGTTATGTGCCAAACTTTAATACATTTGGGACCACTTATGTGACAATTTAGCATGCCAGGTTATCTTGATTTCCTGTAGGCTTTGGAATAATACTTCTGCCATTTCTGCCTAATTGAAGAATAGCTTGAGAACCCAAGATGAGCTGTCAGAAAGTTTATCAGTGCAAACATACAAAAACTATGCAAATAAATTGAATGCTGAGGTTACTATATAATTTTCATTTAAATCCCTGATTTCTGCAGTTTTACTTTCCTTTAAAATAAATTTATTGATTTAAATTGTTACATATATGAACTCACAAATTAAATGTATTCTAATAAATATATGCTAATAAATAATGCCTTTATATTTATTTATTGTAAAATTTCATTTGAAAGAGTTGCTGCTAAAGCAAGTTTGAAGTCCACTGCTCTGTTTGCTTACATGTATTCTGCGTTGCATGTGCTATTAAACAACTAAAAACTGCACGAGCCTATCGTATGATGTCAACCAGTGAAGTATGACCTAAAACAAACAGTAAAGATCAGGCACATGGAAGTCTAGGTGGGTGGACGTACATGTCATTTAGGTGCCCTTGAGTCATTGATTTTACAGCCTGACAGTGAGCAGTCATTCATTATATATCATTAGAATTTTAATTTAAAAAATTAGCGCAGGGGGCTGAGTTGGGGAGGGATATTAATGTGAGTATTTGGTATTAAGATGAGAGCAGCTCGGTAGGAAACTTCCTAATGGAAATGTCACTGATAGTAATTACCCCTTTGCCGTCCAGCAGCTCTTTGATTTTCCTCCAGCATTAGGGGACCAGGCAGCCTGACAGATAAACTGAAACATGAGGGTGATTCAGAAAGCCAGAGAATCTAGAAAACCAGCTAGGGAATTTGGAGACAGCAGCATAATTTGATATTTGCATCATCTGAGGGGTATGCTGGTCATGCTTTTTAATTGCTAAATCTACTGAGATGTGGAGCAAGGAGTGAGAGTGTCCCAGCATTCACAGACCTGACCAAGCCCGAGCATTTGTGCTGGTGTGCAGGGGCCAAGACAAGGTCAGAATTAATGGGCCTTCAGCCCTTCCAGTTCTCCCATGAGGTCCTTCTAGCACTCTGAGTGCTCGAAGGTGGAGCACCCGTGACCCTTGGAGAACTTTTTGGAAGATCTGTGGTATCAACTTTCCAGTGGGCAGCGTGTGGGGTGTTTATAATCATTCAAACGCTTATGAAATCTTATGTTAATTAAATGAATGTGCAAAAAGCTCTAAATACAGTGTCTGAATTAAAGTAGCTTTCTTTAGGCCTTTAAAAAAAATTCGTTCTGGAAATCCTTAAATCTAGTACTAGCAAACTTCTCCCAAAGAAAATGCTTACAAGTCGAAGGGTGAAATTTCTGATGATTACAGAGCCTCTTGCCAATGTGTTTGCCTTTCCTTCTTTACTTTCCCAGCATTATTATCCCCTGTGCACCTATCATTTTCTCTATCATAGAAATTCATTTTGTAATCTCAAAATGAAGACATTGAATGAGAGCACTGGCCCTAGATTTTCTTTTCCCTTCAATGATGGAAACTCTCTTTATAAAGAACCATAAGACAACCATGTCAGAGGGCTTCAATTAATATTTGCATGTGACATATTAATAATAAGATTGAGTTCTTCTGTCTGCCTCTGGGATAAGTTTCATTGCTCTGAAAATACGTAACATATGCAGAGAAATACACACATATGCTATGGCAAATGCTTAAGGATTTCCATGGGCAAAGTTAGACAAATCCTTTCAAATTTACAAATTTTTGTTTCTCCGTAAAGGAAATACTGCAGCTACCCATCTGTAAAACTAACCCGACTCTCCGTGTTAACTGGCTGATGTAATGTCCAGGGTCTTTTTTAGTTGACTTCCTAGCAATCAGAGATAACATTACGATTCACTGTATTTGGTTTTTGTGGGCTGGTAATGGTTCAAACACATGGGAGTAATTCAAAGCTTTGCTTTTGCAGGTTCAATAATTCCATCTCCACTTAGAATGAAATAGTTTTTTTTTAAAGCACCTAAATAATGCATGGTATGATGGGATGGGGAGAGTATTGCTAAAATTCACATCAAAAAGCATACTCTATCACACTGCTCGGTTCTCAGAGCTGTTCCATTAGTGCCCCTTTAACATGTAATATTTCCCAATTAAGTGTGTTGGTAAGAATTATTCATTTTAATAATTAAAGAGCTTCCCCAGCTCCCTGAAGAGCGTTACCATGGAGGCCCAGCTCTACTGCTGGGAATAATCACAGCATGCTAATGTAAAAAGCAGGTGACAGTTGAATGCTAGTATTGCCAATGGGTGAAACTAACTCAGGGCTCATTTCCATGGCTGGCCCCTGGGACACCCGTGAGGTGACCTTTTTGCTGTAGCAGGCTATGTTATAGGTTGGTTTTTGGCTATAATGAAGCATACAATTTATCAGTTATGTATTTTGACTGTGACGTGACATGCTCTAGTATGACATGAAAAGGCTTTTTGGCTGTCTTCAGTAGGTAGGCAGTGATTCCCCCAATTGGGTTTTGTGCTATCTTAGGGCTGCCATGAAATTCTCCAAACAAAGTTTTCTTTCATTTTAATAAAGGAGAAATACGTGGCTTTGGGACATTTAAGAGGGTCTGATGCAAAAGTAAACTCTGAGAAGGGGTCATAACAAAATGCAACAATGATCACTTGTCTGTTGGCAGCAGGCATGTTGAATCTGGGCTCTCTGGGTGACAGTGAGACAGTGCCTCCGTGGGTACAAAATCCTGGTAAATGTAATCACAGCAGTAGGCGACTGATAATTCCCAAACATTTAAGTTCCAATTATAAGAAAGTTATATAGTGCAATAAAGTGGAAAACCTCATCCCATTACTGAAAATAATGATGCTTTGTGACTATTTAGTACTATGCACCTTTCAAACCACTCTCACATTTATTTATTTGATTCTTGCAACACACCATTGAAGTAAATCGGGCTATTTTTATATTAATTGTACAAAGACATTATGAGATTTTCCAGTTTTAACAGCTAATCTTGGATTCGTAGAATTTTCATATTGGAAGTATTTCACAGAGTTGTTTCTTTTTTAACCAGTGAGATAACAGACTTACAAAGGTCTGTGGTTTGCATAGTCTTCAAAACTACCATTCCTTAGCTTCCTTTGATGAGAGGCAGCCTTGCCTAACTCAGGAACACTCCAAGAACAAAAGCAGAGGCAAAGTGGCTCCTCTAAAGGGTTTCATTCTTTCCCATCTTGGTTAACCAGGAAAATGAAAAAAAGAAAAGAAAGATGACAGAAAAGGATCAGAAGACAGAAGGGAAGGGCAGATTACTTGTCTGGGGTTTCTGATGCATTCCCTGGGACAGGGCAGGACTGAAAAGTTTCTGGGTTCACAGGCAATGGGTGGACTGCTGTGTTGTCCCCTACAGGACTCCGGGCTGTCATGGGCCCATTTTGAAGTGGCTTGCTCAGAGTTTTTCATCCACATTTGGGGGTAGTCATGATGTAGTCAGGATGTGTGAAAAGACGGCCAGAAGCCTGGGTTATGGGAGCCAGCTGTCCACTGCTCCTCCCAGAGTGGATGCGATTCTCCATCTGTCGCTGGGCCTCGCCACCATCTTCCCTGTAATCCAGAGCCTGTCTTGACAGATGGTTCCTACATGCTATTATAATTGTTTTTGCTTTCCGGGGAGTTTTCTTAGCCTTCAACTCATAGTTAATATTTTAGCTAAATCTTTCTCTATTATTGTGATATAATAAAAATATATATATATTTGGTATTTGTCCTGGTTCCTGGCACAGAGTTCCTAAAACCCTTGTAGTTTCCTGAGTTATAGGAGCATCTTTTGCTATTCGTAGCAAGCTCCTTTCAACCGTACCTGCGTTTTTGCTAATGAGGTGACTCTTGGTGGGCTCCTAGATAGTTTCAGAGGAATCAACCATGTGATTAGAGGGTTGAAACTTTCAGCACCCCACCCCCAAGCCAACCTCTGGGGAGGGGAGAGGGGCTGGAGATCGAGTTAATGACCAATGATTTCATCAATCGTGACTATATAATGGAACCGTTAGAAAACCCCTAAACAACACAGTTTGAAGAACTTCTGGATTGGTGAACATACCAAGGTGGGAGGGGGCAGTGAGCACCTGAAGAGGGCATGGGAGCCCCTTACACTCTTCCCCCATACGATGCCCTATGCATCTCTTTAATTTGGCTGTTCCTAGTTGTATCCTTCATAAAAAATCTGGTAAATATAAGTAAAGTGTTTCCCTGAATTATTGAGCTGTTCTAGCAAATTATCGAACCTGAGAAGGGGGTCATGGTAACCCCTGATTTATAGCCAGTTGGTCAGAAATCAGACTTGTGCTTGTCATCTGAAGTGGGAGCAATCTTGTGGGATGAATCCCTTAGCCTATGTGGTCTGTGCTAACTTCAGGTAGTGTCAGAATTGAATTGAAATATAGGATACTCAGTTAGTGTCTAGAGAGTTGGACAATTAGTTGGTGTGGGGAAAAAATTCCTACACATTTGTTGTCAGAAGTGGTGTTGGGAGTAAAAAAACAGATCAGAGCCGGAATCATATCGGGCAGTATATAGACATGACCTAATGATTTTCATATGCATTGAGTAGTATAAGTAACTTACTAATTAATAAGTTTCAATACAATTGTACATGTACATAATGTTTGTAGCACCCTGAACTGAAGGTAGAGTCATCACTCACTGAGTAGAAAGGGAGAGAAGGTCTTCTCTTGTTGGTACTCTGAGTCCCACTGTGTCCCAATCATTCTGTTTTGTATATTCTCAGATATTTATGGTTTTCTCCTTATCTGCCCGACTTCATCAGGTCCTATTTGGTTACAAGGAATAAAGCTCTTTCTAAAATGAATTAAGTTTTAAAAAATGAGGGATTCATTTTAAGGAAACAACAGGTAATTTCAAAGCAATCCACAGGTAGGAAATAAAGTATGGCCTGTTCTTATGGGACTGGGGCTTCAAAATGCTAAGTCAAGGTGTGAACTTGTTCTCACTTTTTCTTTCCAGAGTCCCAGTGTCTTTGGTATCCGTTTTTCTTGGAGCATCTATAGACTGTATTCTGTTACTGGCAAGGCCTGTTGTGGCCATTTTCAAATGACAGCTTCAGCTCCCAAATTTCCTCTACCTTATGGTGTGGTGCTGGCAGCCAACTGGCTTGGATTCTGTGTATCAGTTACTCTTCTTAGTTGTAAGCAACGGAAACCACCATGGTTAATCTAAACAAAAAACAAACTCACTGGATGATATTGGAGAGCTCACAGAATTGTTGAGAAGGCTTGGAAAACAGGCAGGAAACAAAGGAGACTACCCAACAAGAACCATAGCCAAGGTCATGCCCAGAGCTGGCCCTGTGAGGGCACCCCACCTGCTGAGTGTGAGGCACCCATAGCTTGCACCACTGATGCTGGGGACACTGGGCTTGCTATTGCTGCTTCCACTGCTGTCTTTTTCAGTGCTTGAAACACAGTTCTCCAGTGTTCCCGCGACTGTGCATCACTAGGTTCCAATTTGAAGTCCAGGGCAGATATTTTTGGTTGGTGAAGCTGAGGTCATGTGCCAGTTCCTTGGCTGCAAGGGAGGTTGGAAAAGCAATTAGTGAGCAGTTCAGGTTCTATAGTGGAAAGAGTGATATGCTTCCTACCAGCTCTTGGGAGGTAGGAGATTCCTCAAAGCTGCAAAGGAGATTTAGATTCTACGCAGCCAAAAATAAAACCAAAACCAAAACAAACAAACAAACCCCACCATACCCCAAAACCCCCAAACAAATGGTCACTATACTCAGTGACCTATTTCCTGATACCTGTATGCATATGAAGGGTCTGTTTTGAGTCAGATATCCATCCTTAGACCAGTTGACTGTGGCCAGTGAGGCAAGATGCCTTTATATACAGGGCTGAGCTTACCAGGGCTGTGGGGGAGTAGATTCTATTCTAGGAAGTGGGGATGTGGAGCCATGGCTAGCTGTCTCTTTTTCTGATGCTGGCTCACAATTGGTATACTGAGGTAGCACAGGTAACTTGTGGCTCTCTTGGTGACTTATAGCCTGCACTACCCATTTCAGATTTCCTGCTAACTTGCCATTGGTTGTGTTAATACATTTATATGTTTAATTAGCTTTCCTAGAACAGCAAGTGGTACTTTGGGGTATTTGGTAGCTCCATGAACCCAGACCTTTTCCAGAAGATCCAATTTCTTTCCCTGCTTAGATAATGGACAAATTAGAGCATACACCTTAGCTGGACATCTGAAATTATAGTTCTTAATATTTATCAGATTGTGTTTAATGAGACAATCCTTTGGGGATTTGACAAAGGCCTGGCAGGTACAGTCTTTGAGAACACCTACGTATGTATGTCTGAGATTCGTGAAGTTTGAAAATGGAAAAAGGCTTCGTTAAGTTAAAACAGCACTAAATAATAATTTATTACAATTACCTTTGCTCATTCAAAAATATCTGTATTAGTTGCCTATTGCATACTAGGCACTGTGCCAAACTTTGCTGAAGTTAGTTTTTCTTTTCTTATATTAAAGAGCAAAGCTCATGGTAAATTAAAATAAATCTCTATATAGCCCCCATACATGGTAAAAGCCATATATAGTTTCGTGTTTCTACAATTTAATAATTTGAGCATTTGGGATTGGAGTGTGGGGAGACTGGATATCTATCATAAAATTATAGCATCCATCCTAAGAGAAAAATTTAAATTTTTAAAAATTTAATAAAGAATTCTGAAATTCCCTCTGGACTTTTTGTTTGGGAGCCTGAATTTTAACAAGTACAACTGGGTATTTGTTCTGAATTAGGTAAATGGTGCCAGGAGCAACAATTATCTTTAATGTTTACTGTTATTTGAGCTTTATAGGAGGAAAAAGAAAGCTCATGGGAAATACAAAAGTTGATAGGTAATAAAAAGAGTCTGAAAGAAGCAAAACAAGAGAGAATGGATATTATATGAAAACTCATATCATGTTGAAGGGCAAGAGTAGCAGAGAGGTTTTCTTAATTATATACTGTCAGATTTAAAAAGTATGAGGCTGGTATATTAAATATGGTAAAAATATCTGGGCTTTGGAAGGAAAATAAAGAAGTTAAACATGGGCAGATTGTTCAAGAATATCAACAATCGACTCCATTGTCACCCATTTTACTAATTCATGTTATGCTCTTCAGCCACATCTAATCTCTTGTTCTGAAGGTCTGCTGCATCCCAGAAAGAGGCTGTAGTTGTATTTGAATAGTAATGACATAATTGTGTCATAGAACAGATTGCTGGGGCAGTTTTGTTTGACAACATGGCTGTATGCGAGTTATTGAAATAAATCCTGCTGTCTTATACCATTTTAAAAAGGAGGAAGCATGAGGACATGTGAAATAGTTATTTGTATACTTAGTAGGATTAAGGCGAATCCCTGTACATAACCTCTTTAGTCTTTAGGGGACCGAGTTTTCATTCAAGGGGCAAATACACATATAGAAATAGGCATAACTTGGAGCCACGTGTGGCAGAATGGTCTTGTCTGGAATAAGACTCTCCTGCAACTGTTCTTATTTGGCAAAAGTACTGATGGATAAACTCTTCGTTATGTTATAAAGATCAAAATCAAGCAAACTTAACCATCCAGCTGAATTCTCTAAAAAGCGAGGGTCATCCAACTTTCCATAAAGGGCCAGAGAGTGAATGGTTTTGGCTTTGTGTGTCCTGTGGTTTCTATCATGACTGCTCAACTCTGCCCGTAGAGCTCAAAAGCACCCATAGAGATGAATAAGCGTGACTGTGTTCCTAGAAAATTTTAATTACGGACACTGAAATTTGAATTTCATATAATTTCGTGTGTCACAGAAAATGATTTTTCATCCATTTAAATGATTGTTTCATTCATTTAAAAATGTAAAAATGATTCCTACAGGTTTATCAGCTGTACAAAAACAGGTGGTAGGCTAGTTTTGGCCTGTGGACTATAGTTTACCAACCCTGCTTTAAAGTGTCTTAACTCTTTCCTTCTCATAGCTTCCAGAATAACTAGGATGAAACGCATTTCACGAGGCATGTCACATCCTCTGTTGTATTACAACTTTGTTTTGAGACATTGTGATCCAACCTTTCACACCCATTCCCCACTCAGGTGTCGAAGCCTTCACTTTATAGTGTCAAGAATGTGAAATGTAGGTAAGATTGGGCAGAGTTTATAAATTCAGTGTTTAACAACTCTCCTCCACATTATTTAATTCACTTCTCTTTTCCCAGTTTTGTAAGGTAATTCCTAATCCTCTCCCTTCACTTTTCAAATCTAACTTGTATGTGACATACATAATCTTCTTTGGAAAAGATATTTGCTGTGACTCAAACAATCCTCTGTTTGCTCTTGGTTTCTTACTCTTGAAATGAGAGAACACACATTTTAGTCCCAGATGAATAAAAGAAAAAAAAAAAAAAAGGAAATTGAGTTGAACATCAGCCAAAATGCCGGCTTTGCATAAGATGCCCAACTAATTTCCCTTAGCTTTGCCTGCTTTATTGATTTTCTGCCAGTTGCTTATTTTCTCACAAATCTTGCACATCTTGTACATGAAAAAGCAAGACCAGTAAAAGCTCATGTTTGAACTAGATAAACAGAAAGAACTCAGCCATTCTCACTATCATAATAGAAAAGCATTTCTTAATTCAATTTAACCAATAATGAGGGTGTGTGCCTGTGATTTTTCTGTAGAAAGCACCGTGTGGAGATACTAAAAGTCTGCGCAATTGGTCCTCCACACCCACCTGTTCTGCGTTTGTGGGTTCAAATAACCATGGATCTAAAATATCCTGAAAAAAACCCCAAAATATAATAATAGAATAATATACAAACAAAAACAATACGGTATAATAACTACTTACAAAGCATTTACATTGTGTTAGGTATTATAAGCCAGGTTATAATGTTAGGTAATTTAGAGATGATTTAAAGTATATGGGAGGATGTGTTATATACAAATACTACACTATTTTATAGTAGAGACTTGAGTATCTGCAGTGGAGGTCCTGAAACCAAACCATCAGATACCGAGAAAGGACTGTACAATAGAGTATATGCCCCTAGGGAACTTGCAACTAAAGAATACTCCCAAATATATTTAAATAAAAATATAAAATAATAAATATGCCACACAACCTGGCCAACAGACGAAGAGAATTGGTAGACAAAAATATTCTACATGTCTTCTTTACTTTTCTCCTCCCAGGGCTTTATCACTGAAGAAGTTTTAGCCCTTCAAAAGTCCTTCCTAACCCCCTAGGCTGTTGAAGAATTTCTCACACATGCTCCCTTCTGTAGTTCCATCTTTTCTGGGTTTTTTTACATTTTTTTTTTTTTTTTT
>VBSM01003204.1:58420637-58431411 GCA_008086735.1 Cheirogaleus medius | reverse complement strand
TTTTTTTTTTTTTTTTTTTTTTTACCTTCTACTGCAAAGCAGTTCTATCTCCACTTAGTTTCTTATCAAGTAGATAATACAGTTATTTCATTTTTATTTATTTTATTGCAGTCCATTCTTCATCTCTGCACTTGGGAGCTCAATCTTGAAGACTGTGCTGTGAATAATTTGAGGGTCAGACTTCATCATGTAATCATCCCTTCCCTCAGGAAAAGACCTCAAACCAAACATACCACCTCTATTCTCCCTTCTGTTAGAATAAGCTTTCTTACACACTGGTTCACCTAGATCCTGGGCCAGGTAAATCCCATAAGCCCCACTAAAATGCTCAATGGCCACACACAGCATGGTCTTGCATTCTGGGGTCTCCATAAACACACATATTTAAGAGTCAGAGCGAGTCGCACAAATGACAGAAGTTGTACATAGGTGTTCAAAGAGAATAAATGATGTGTATAAGCTGTCAGAAGAAGAGTCTACTAGGATGTAGGATTTGAGGTAGACTTTGAAAACTGGATAGAAAATAGAGAACCAATGTCTTTCTTCATTGGTGCTCTGATTTACATTTTAGGAGTTTATAGTCCAAGCCCAGAGCTCATTTATGTGGACAGATCATAAGGAAATAGACAATAGAATAGGTGTTTCAAAAAACATGAAGTAAATGAATAAATAAAAGCTTAGAAGAAGAAATCACTGGGGAAAGGCATTTATTTCTTTTATTAAAATTTGTTTTTATAGATTTAGGGGTACAAGTGCAGTTCTGTTACAGGGATATAGTGCATAGTTTTGAAGTCTGGGCTTATAGTGTAATTATCACCCAAATAGTGTATATTGTACTCATTAAGTAATTTTTCATCCCTCACCCCTCTCCCATCCTCTCACCCTTCTGAGTCTCTAATGTCTATTTTCCCACTCTCTATGTCCATGTGTGCATATTACATAGCTCCCACTTATAAGTGAGACATAGTATTTGACTTTCCATTTTAGAGTTATTTCACTTAGGATGATGGCCTCCAGTTCCATCTATGTTGGAGCAAAAGACATGATTTCATTCATTTTTGTGGTCGAGTAGTAGGCTATAGGGTGTGTGTAGGTATGTGTGTGTGTATGTGTGTGTATAGGCACATTTTCTTTATCCAATCATCCATTGATGGACACTTAGTTTGATTCCACATCTTTGCAATTGTGATTTGTGCTGGTATACAAGTGCAGGCATCTTTGGGAAAGACATTCCATATGTTAGTTGATGCATTTTTAGGATATACTTCAGAGTTTGTACTATGCCCTTAGCATGTTTCAACTATATCTGCACAAGCTGTGAGTGAGTTTGTGTGCAAGGAAAGGATTTCAGAAGTTTCTTATCACTTTCTTGAAGACTTAAGAGGCTGTGACCAATTTAATTTCTAAGATTTGAAAGACAAAGTGTCTTGGAATATCACCAAGATAGAACACAGGGTGAAATGTTTGCTTGTGTTTGCTTCAACAGCTTTGCATTGAGTAGAGTTTTCTAATTCATCAGATCGGTTGATTTTTGACCGAAAAGAAATATCCGTCTCTGTGGCAAAAAATGCCCAAAAGATCCACAACTAGTTGAATTCTCTTATTATGGTTTTCATAGTTATGTTTGTAACTATAAAGCCAAAGACAACAAAGAAAAAATATTTAAATGTGTCATAGGAAGAATTCATAAGATTGGAAACTGTGAATTGTGAGTTTGTATTATAGTATCTCCTTATAAGCCTTGACTCAAATTCTTCTTTTTCTTTATGAATAAACAGCAGTAGAGGGTACTCACTGCAGATTGAATGTTTGGGTTCCCCCTCTCAAAATTCATCCTATTCCTATTCATTGATATTGATATTGACATTCATATCAAGCCCCAGTGTGACGACATTTGGAGATGGGGCTTTTGGGAAGTATCGAGGTTTAGGTGAGGTCATGAGGGTGAGGCCCTCATGGTAGGATTAGTGTCCATATAAGAAGAAGAGACAGAGAGCCTGTGCTTGTGATTTCTCTCTGTCTCTCTCTGTCTCTTTCTCTCTCTCCACTGTGTGAAGATACAATGAGAAGGTGACTGACTCCAAGCCAGGAAGAGGACCCTTATCAATAACTGAATCTGCTATCACCTTGATCTTGAATTTTCCAGAGCCTCCAGAACTGTGAGAAATAAATGCTTGCTGTCTAAAGCACCCAGTCTATGGTGTTTTGTTATAACAGTTTGAGTTGACTAAGACAGTACTCATCACTCACAATTTTCTAGGGGCTGATGGACCCAGTAACGGTAGACTGGTATCTTGTACAATCTTATATTATTCCACCTTTTCCCTCTACCCTAGCATTTTCACCATACATGAAGTCAGGAAGATGGAATTTTGTTATCAGATTTCCCAAAAGTTCAAACATAAAGTTAGTTATGGGAAAGTTTGAAATGAAATCTGGTGATTGGTCTATGGATTTATTTATTCAATTCATCCAAGGAATGCAATGGAGAGTAGTCAAAAGAGTCCAGGGGTGGAGTCCCAGTTCTGGCTTTGGAAGCCCAGCTTAGGCAATTATTGAATGCCAAGCTATTACTCTATCTGAGGCTAAGTGTTGTCACATGTGAAATAGGGATAATAACAGCAATTGTGAGGTTTTAGTGAGATCGTGTTTCTTGGAAGTAGGGATTTTGTTTTTTCTTTCCTGTATTTCCAACACCTAGAGGAGGGTCTAGCACATAGTAGGTGCCCAGTTAATATTTGTCAAAATATGAAATTAGTGAATTTTTAAGTGAAAGTGACTTGTACATAGCAGGTATCTATATTCGTGCGGGTTTTCCAGAAAAGCAGAACCAACAGGACATGTGTGTGTATTCAGGAGAAAGAGGAAGAGGAGAGAGAGAGTGCAGGCTGGAGACCTAGAGAGTAGCCCATGTAGTAGTCTGAATTGCTATTATGCTGGCAGAATTCCCTTTCGCTTGTGGGAGGTCAGTCTTTTGTTCTATTTAGGCCTTCAACTGATTGGATGATGTTTACCTACATTATGGAGTGCAGTCTGCTTTACCCAAAGTCCATTGATTTAAATGTATATCTCATCCAAAGATACCCTCACAGAAATGTCCAGAATAATACTGGACTAAAATATCTAGGCACTGTGGCCCACCCAAATATAAATGTGCAATTAGCCATCACAGTGCCTAATAGAAGTGGACTCACACATTTAGATTATTCCTGCTCAGCAGTGGATTACTGAGTCATCCATTAGGCAGAGCATAAACCTAGACTCAATTTCTTATCAGTAACCAGTTTTCCATAGAAACAGAATGAGAAATAAAAATAGAGTACTTCTTAGCTGATGTCCTAATGTCCTATTTATTATAGAGTCTTCCCTTAGCAATGAAAACACATAGTTGGGCTATATTTGAGAATTTGCTTGATTTCTTACTGTAAGTAAATTTTTTTCTTCTACCTTTTCTGGGGCTACCATCCCCTTAACTACTTTATATCTCGAATAAAGTGTAAATCATGAAAAACTTGAGCATTGGTACTGTTATACTTGGAAATAAAAGTTTATTTCTTGTTGGGTTGCCATTCATGTTCTCTTTAGGCTCTTTTTGATGCAAGAAGTGGAGGTCCCCTCACACTCATTCATGTGACAGCCTATCCTTAGGGATTCAGGGAGCTCTCACAGGACTCTAAGGGCGAGTGGCATCAGCCAGGATGCATAGGAACTGAAAAATGTTCAAGAATAGAAGCTGTTTTCTCAACCTCTCAATAATTACCGGTATATTAGGTTCCTAGGGCTACTATAACTAAGTACCACAAACTTGGTGGCTTAAAACAACAGAAATTTATTTTCTCAAAGTCCTGAAGACTTAGAAGTCTGAAGTCAAAGTGTCAGCAGGGCCATGCTCCCTCTGAAGGCTCTAGGGAAGAATCTTTCCTCGCTTCTTCCAGCTTCTGGTGGTTGCTGGCAACTCTCAGCATCCCTTGACTTGTGGTAGCACAGCTCCAATCTCTGTCTGCCTTCACACGCCTTCTTCACTCTTTCTCTGTGTCTGCATTTACCTCTCCTTTTAAAGATGCTGGTTATTGGATTAGGGTCCACCCTAATCCATCATGACCTCATCTTAATTTGATTACATCTGCAAAGACCCTATTTCCTAATAAGGTCACATTCAGAGATACGGGGGGTTAGTATTTGAGCATAACTTTTTGAGACACACCATTCAACCCCCAACACCTGGTATGTCATCCCTGCTTTTCTTCTCACAGCATTTCCATTCCATTTTTATCCTTCTCACTTTTCTCCAATTGGCTGTCTCTGTTTACTCGGAGTTTTGTCATCCTCATACACCAAAACTTTGTCTTGTCCATATTTTGGGATTACACGATGTCAACTCCAGCTCATGTTGTTTCTCCCTCATTTTTTTGCTTCTCCAGCTGACCACAGCATTTCTGTTTCCCAATTCAAATACCTGGAAGAGGATCCCAATCGGCCAGAGCTTCTTTTTTCTTTGCTAGGTTATAAGTTACAGTTAGCCAATATCAGGGTTACCTCTGAGACAGGCATCCACCTCTGGTTCAAAGAGTTGGGTCTGAGGTCACACAGGTATGGCTGCTAGGCAGATTAGCATAGATTTAAGTGTACACCATTCAAAACACAAAACCTTGTATTCCATCACTACTTCTCACAGCATTCTCCTTCCATTTTCTTAACATTTCTCTTAACAGGGTCATTCACGAAGCAAACATTTTTAATTTTGATGAGAAGTTTATTAATTTTCTTTTATTTATTGTACTTTTGGTGTCATGTCTAAGGACTCTTGACTAATCTCAAGGTTCCAAAGATTTTTTTCTCATGTTTTCTTCTAAATGTTTTATAGTTTTACACTTGAATATTTATAAACCACATACCTTATAAAGGACTCATATTTAGAATTTGTAAAGAACTTAAAAAATCCAGCAGTAATGGAAGATAAGCAATTCAATTAGAAGATGGGCAAAAGACATGAAGAGTCATCTTACCAAAGAGGATATACAAGTGTCATATATGCACATGAAAGTATGTTCAAACTCCTTAGCCATTAGAGAACTGCTAATTAAGTCCACAATATTATTCCACATTTACCAAAACAAATAAAATGAAAGATAATTATAACACCAAATGCTAATAAAGATGCCAACATTCTGGATCTCTAATACATTGTTGATGGGAATGTAAAATGGTATAGTCACACTAGAAAATAATTTGATAGTTTCTTAAAAAAACTCAATGTATATTTACCATATAACTCAATAATCACACTTATGCATATTTACCCCAGATAAATGACAACTTTTTTTCACAGGAAAAAAAACTGTACATGATGGTTCATAGCAGGTTAACTTGTAATAGTCCCAAACTAGAAAGAAACAAAATATCCTACAATAAGTGAATAGTTAAACTGTGATGAATCTATACCATGGAATATTACTCAGCAATAAAAAGGAACAAACTTGATATGCACAACAACTTGGAAAGACCTCAAGGCCGTTATGCTGAGTGAAAGAAAACCAATCTCAAAAGCTACATATTATATGATTTTATTCACATAACATTTCTGAAATGACAAAATTATAGAGATGAAGAACTGATTAGTGGCTGTAAAATGTTAGGGATGGTGGGGAGAAGGGATTGGTTATGGCTATAAAGGGGTAATATGAGGAAGATGTTTGTAGTGATAGAATAGTTCTATATTCTGATTGTGACAGTAGTTACATGATTTTACTCCTGTGATAAAATGATGTAGAATTATATACACACATTTTATCAATATTGACTTCCTGGTTTTGATATTGTACTATATTTATATAAGATCTAACCAATGGGAGAAATCAGGTAAAAGTTACATGGCACTTCTTTGTATTATCTTTGTATTAATAACTTTCTGTGAATCAATAATGATTTCAAAATTGTATTAATTTAGTCTGAACTCAGATTCCAGAAAATATAAGGAATCAGTTGTAATAAGTAAGGCTACCTTGAAATTTATGTACTTGTTTCTTTCCTTCACTGTTATGTGGTTTTTAGGTTTGTGTACATTTTTTAATATCTTCCTGATGCACTGACCCTTTTATCATTATGAAATGTCTCTTGTTGTCTCTAGTAATATTTATTGTCTTAATGTCTAGTTTGTCTCATATTCATATCGCCACTCCAGCTCTCTATGGTAATCACTGCATAGTATATATATTTTTTTCATCCTTTTACTTTCAACCTACTTATGTCTTTGAATGAAAAATATGTTTCTTATAGACACAATTTAATCGGTTCTTGCTTTTTATGCAGCTTTACAATCTCTCTGCTTTTGATTGAAGTATTTAGTCCATTCATACTTAATGTAATTATTGATACAGTTGGATTTACATCTTCCATTTTGGTATTTGTTTTGTATATATCTTCTGTTATTTTGTTTTTCTGTTCTTCTTTAATGTCTTCTTTTGTGTTAAACAATTGGTTAAACCATTGCAGTAACTCTGTCAATTAAAAAAAATTTTTAAGTTGTTTTCTTTGTTGTTGCTCTAGGGATTATAATATGCATCTTAACTTATCACTATTTACTCAGGTTAATACTAGCTCAATTCAGGGAAAAATATATTAACTTTACTGCAACATAGCTGCTGCTTCTCTCCCTCCTCTGCACTATTATTGCAATATGATATATACAAAATAACCCTTATAATCTATTGTTATAATTACTGCTTTATACAACCTTATATTTTTAGAATAAATTAAGAAAAGAAAAGAAAAAATATATATTTATGATGTCTTTTATGCCTACATTCATATGTATCAATTCTGGTGCTCTTTATTTCTTCCTGTGTGAGTTAACTCTGTTGTCATTTTCTGTCAGTGTGAAGAATTTTCTTTAGTTAGACAAGTGTATTAGCAATAATTTTTCTTAGTCTCTATTTATCTTGAAATGTCTTTATTTCCCATTCATTTGTGAAGGATACTTTTGCTAGATACAGATTTCTTGGTTGACAGTTTTTTCCTTTCAGTACTTTGAATATGCCATTTTATTGCTTTGTGGATTTTATTGTTTCTGATGAGAAGTGAACCATTAATTGTAATGTTGTTCCCCATATGTGATGAATCATTTTTCTCTTACTGATTTTGAGATTTTTATGTGTGTCTTCAACTTTCACCTGTTTGACTGTTGACTGTGACATGTCTAGATGTGGATGTCTGTGTTTACAGTACTTGGTATTCATTGAATTTTTTTGATTGTTAGGTTAATGTTATTTTTAAATCAAATTTAGGAAGTTTTCACCCATTATTTCTTCAAATAGTTTTTCTACTCCCTTTTTTGCACTTCTCCTTCTGTAACTTCCCTTACATGGGTATTGGTACACTTGGTGTTGTCCCATAGGTTTCTGAGATTCTGGTTAGAATCTCAGAATCTTTTTTTCTTTTTTTTTTCAATCTTTTTCTCTCTATTCTTCAGATTGGATGATTTCTATTGGCCTATCTTCAAGTTCACTGATTTTTTTTTTGACATGTCAAATAGCTGTTGAGCCTATCTACTAAATGTTTCCTTTAGATCATTGTTCATTTCAACTTTAAAATTTCTGTTTTTTTTTTTTATTGTTTCTATTTACCCATTGAGATTCCTTATTTGTTGAGTCATTCTCATCATATTTTCCTTTAACTCTTTAAACATGGTCTCTTTAATTCTTTGGACATAATTATGTTAGCTGCTTTGAAGTTCTAGTTTGCTAAATCCAATATCTGGTCCCACTCAAAGTTATTTTTTTTTGGAGTGTTCTCCCATTCCCCTCTTAAGTAGGAGTCACACTTTCCTGTTTCTTTGCATGTATTATAAATTTTTTTTTGAAAACTTGACATTTTAGATCATATATTGTAGCACCTCTGAATTTTCATTTTTTTCCTTGAAGGCTTTATTTTATATTTTATAACTTTCTTGAACTTGATCTGCAGAATTTCTTCTGCAGTGTGTGGCCAAAATGTCTCTGCTCAGTTTTTAAATTCTTGTTTTTATTTCTTGCCTGGCTTCTTAATGGTTGCCTGTCTGTCTTCATACCTTAGTCGCCAGCCAATGGTTTGGGCTAAGGTTGTATTGAAACTCCTCAAAGTCATAATCTTCCACCCTCTGCAGATATAGATCTGGGTGTGGATTAGGGAGCATATTCAATGTTCAGGCAATTCTTTTGCCTTAGCTTTTACTTTTCACCAGGCCATCTTAAATTTCCCTTGCGTGCATACTTAGTTTACCAGTCACATGGGGATGTGTGGCTTACTTATCTAGCCTTTCTGTGGCTCTCCCATTTCCAGGCTCTTCCTGTTAACCTTCTGGTTGGTCCACCACTTGCCCCAACTGGTATTTAAATCTCAAGCTAGCAGAGCTGTGGATTTGTCCCACCCATTTTCTGCTGAGTTTGCCTCTTTTACTGACAACCTCACTGGATGTGGCTTTTCACCTTCTGCCCCAAATCAAGTCTGCCTCCTTTGGCAGAAATCTGCTGGTTTTCATGGCCAAACTGGCTCTTGTAAAACAACTGCACTGACAAATTGGCAGGGGGTAGGTGGGATGGGAGAGGCCCTAGGCAAAAGTGTCACAGAATTCTGCTGTTCTTACCTAAAGTTAAGCAGATTTTCATGAATAAATGCTTCTCAATTTGTTGTCTATCTTTGGTTGATTCCCAGAGCCCTGAAGTGATTATTTTGAATAATTTTTTCCAGTTTTACACCTGTTTTATTTGGGAGCAGGGAGTTGGGTGGGGAGAGGATTTTTGACCACTGTATGCTCCCATAGCTGATTATATGTTTTTAAAGCATGAGGAATACAGGTGTTTTATGTACAGATCCAGTTCATGACCAGAGAGAAAAGGATCTGCTTACCTGGGACAGTATTTCCCCCTTTTCAGAAATATCACATGAGAAGTAATACTTTGATGATGCAAAATATAATCTATTTTTAAATGGCAGTAACCTGTGAATTTTAATTTGATTTGTTTCCTTATTACATGTGATTAGCCTGTGTCATGCCATGAGACTGTTTTTGAAGGTGGTGTGATTAGTATATCCATAAAAATACTGATGAGTGGAGTGCACATCATTAATTCAAAGAGGATTTAAACAATTGGACTTATTTTAAATCCAAAGAGGATTTAAAAATTGTGAAATCTTTGAAACTTTTATACTTTATTAATTATCAGCATTAATAGAGATGAGCAAAAGTGTAATAACATAAATATTAGGCAATGTAAAAGTCATATATGCACTGTTTTGTATTTCTATTTGAAAATAATCTTATTTGTCAGACAAGCAATAGTTCTTAGCTACCAGGATTAAACACCATATATGTATATTTAATTTATTCTTGTACAATTCCTTAGAAGGATTAGATCATCACCATTTTATAGATGAAGAAACTGTGGCTAAAGAGAAGTTGCTCAAAAACAGACATAAAAAATGGATGTAATACAGATGAGAAATCCAGCTGGTCTGACTCCCAAGATCTTGTTCATATGGTATGTGGCCATGTGATGTGGAAATTCACACTATTATTTCCAACTGAGGGTAACATAAATTTTAGAGGTGAGACTTTTTCATTTCCTTATTCTCCTTCCTGTTGAACTTGTAGCATTGCTCCTGAGACTGATAAAAAGAGTCTACTTATAGCAATTCTAACCTCTTCTACCTTGCGGGCTTACAACTTTTCTGAGGCAGAGTGGTAATTGCTATTACATACCTTATAGCTCCTGCTTTGCTTTAAAAACAAAATATATAAGTGCAATTGCTTTACAGTCACTTAAATACAGGTAATCTTCCTTTTGCTTTCCAAGCATTGGAAAAGCTTAGGTAAACATCTAAGATCTTAAAATTAGCCTCATAAAAATTAACAACTTTGAGCCCGATACTTAATCAGAATGATGTTCCAAATTCACTGTGTTTTCTATTTCCTTCATTATGTGCAGAACAAATACTGATGGCATGAAGACTACAAAAAAGTGATAAAGAAAGATTTTATACACTACCCTTGAGCTTGATTCATTTATTCCCCGCATCATTCCCCCTTAAAAAAATCATACTTGGGTTCTATACTTGGAAAACACTTGTTGCATTTGAGTGACACCTCAGATACACGAAAGGCTACTTATTTGTTGACAGTCACTTTGTTTTTGTTTTGTTTGAGGGTACCTATAAAAAGTGGGAGCTGGCCTGAGAATGACACCTGGCCCAAGGACTGAGAGTGCTAATGTTTACATTTTGAGAATGACTGTGGCCCAAATCATTTAAATCTCTTTGATGCTGACTAAAGAGGTGACAAGGATCTCATGAAGGAGCCCCATAAACTAGTTGTCTTCACATGTGCTGAGGTGCTGCTGCTAGCTGTGCACTTTCTAGTGTGTTAAGGACGATTCTGGGAGACTGAAGGAACACAAGTAGCACCTGAAGCCATTCTCAGTGGAGAACGAGCAAAAGTAAAGGTATGGGAACAGATTCTTTTTCCTCACAGGATTTTCTGAGGTTTGAATCATGTTCATCTTTTCACCAGAGGCTGTTTTGTGCATAGTTTATTCAGTTCTGAGGTGGCTCAGCTTTTGAACATCAGAATATAACATATCATCACTTTGCACTCATTGTGGCTCAGTGAGAAGAGATGATTTTTATGTAAAGAGGGAACAATAGAAGGTTCTTTGCTTCTGAGGTTTGCCCATACCTGGAGATAATCTCAGATCCCTGGGATGTGTTAATTGTTCTTTTTTTTTTTTTTGAGACAAAGTCT
>VBSM01003204.1:58351477-58420537 GCA_008086735.1 Cheirogaleus medius | reverse complement strand
AAAAAAAAAGAAAGAAAGAAAGAAAGAAAGAAAGAAAGAAAGAAAGAAAAAAAAGAAAATTGTTTGAAAAATAGCAGACATTTAAGGTTTCTGTGATAGGAAGGAAAAATTGAGGAAACTTTTAAAACGTGGCTCTGCATGTGTAAATGTAATATTCAGATTTATAATTAGAGTCCTTAGAAATTGAAGCACACAGATTTGAGGCCTAGAAAAATGAACAAGAGTGATTATGGGCAGATGAATAGCCTACAGAAATATCTCAGAAAGTAATACATTGACATGAAGTCCCAGAGTCCCCATGCAAACTCCCAGTTATGAAGAATTTGAAGAGTAGATAAATGTCCACAAATACGTTTTTAGAGGAATAATAAAAACAAAACAATTTTTTTCTTTCTTTATTTCAGATCAGTGTGAAGCCTGCTAAATAGAAATTACTGGTCTAGAAAGAGTTAGAGTTGGCACTAAGATGTAATTTTTCCATGAAGCTCTTCAGAATTCAGAATTGACCTAGTGGAATGTCAGCTACTGTTTATGACCATACATAGCTGTGACAATACATAAATAATAAATGTTTGGTTCATTTTATATCTAAGAGCCTCAGATGCTGGGATGATCTTAGAAATATTGACTCTTTCTCACTGGCAGTTATTTGAAGATTTTTTCTGACCAATCAAGGTAGAAATCAACATTCCTCCTCATGAGACACTACATGCATGCCACTAATTTCACGTAAGGCATAAGACATTGAGTACATGACACTAAGTTTTTCTTGGCTACAAGAAAAAACAAGGCAGGTTTGCCATATTCTGATGTTTGGAGGGTTCACTAGAATTCTCAGATGAAGTTTGACTTTGTATGTATAAAAGCATTAATACTATTTAGCAGCCATATTATTCCTATATTTTAGAGTATGTGATAATTGCTTATAAGTATCAGCCAGGCTACTGATACTACTCTGAGCTTAAAACAGAGGCCATTTAAGGCCAGCGTGGCTACAAAGGTGATGGAAAAACTGGGAAACCAAGTGAGAACAACCTAAGGATTAATAGCAGTAGGAAGCTAGTACCATTTTGCTTTAGTTATCTACTGCTGCATTACAAAGTACCCCTAAACTCAGTGAATTAAAATAACACATAGGTTCTGAGGGTCAAGACTGTAGGCGTGGATTAGATGGATTTCTCTGGCTCAGAATCTCTTACGAGGTTGTTGTCAAGCTCCCTACTGGAGCTGCAGCCTCACCTATGGGTGCCTGAGCAGGACAAGTGATCTGCTCCCAAGCTTACTCGGGTGAGGGTTGGTAGACTTTGACCCCTTGCCCTGTGAGCTTCTCCACAGGGTAGCCTGATGTCATGGCAACTGGCTTCCCCAAAGCAAGTCGTCTAAAACAGTAAGAGAAAAACTCAAGACGGAGCCCCATCTTTTAATATCTGTCACTGTCTTGGGTGATATTCCATGGCTTCTGCCATTTTCTAATTTGTGATAAGTGAGTCACCAAATCCAGCCCACACTGACAGGATAACACCAGGGTGTGAATACCAGATGGTGGGCATATTAGTTTGTTAAGGCTGCCGTAACAAAGTACCACAAACCGAGTGGAGCAAAAGAAAGTTATTGTCTCAATTCTGGAGGCTGGACGTCCAAGATCGGGGTGTTGGCAGCCTTGGTTCCTTCTGGGGCGTGCGAGGGAGACTCTGTTCCATGCCTCTCTTATAGCTCCTGGTGATTTGCTGGCAACCATTTGCATTCCTTAGCTTGCCGATGCATCAGCCCATTCTCTGCCTCATTCACATGACATTCTCCCTATGTGCACATTGCCTCTGTGTCCAAATTTCTAAAGAACGGTAGTTATATTGCATTAGGGCCCCCTAATGACCTTATGTGACCACATCTGCACAGACCCTATTTTCAAATATGGTCACCTTCACAGGCCCTGGAAGTTAGGACTTCAACATATCTTTTTGTGGGGATACAGTTTAGGCTGTAAGCATGAACATCATTGGAGGCCATCTTAGAAGCTGACCACCATGCAACATTAGTCTGGAAGACAATGGGAGGAGGCAGTGTTAAAGAGCCTAGTGGATGGGGTCACCTGGTAGAACCTAGCGCCATGGTAGGCTGTCTGGCTGGAGCTGGAGCCATGGAGAAGACTCACTTGCTACAAGAAATGCTACAAGAGCAGAGAGGAAATGGGAGGATAACCTGATTTCCTCCCTCCAGTGCCCCATCCCAAAGTATGCAGTCCAGTTCTCTTGCTGGAAGTCAGTTAACAAGGGAGCCTGTAAGAGTCAGCCCTCCTACAAGACTGAGCAGGGCAGAGGAAAGGCAAGTAATGGATCTGAGGGCAAACAGTCACCAGGACGGGCACATACATATTGCATAAGATCTGCAGCAGGGGATCGCAGGGTGCTCTAGTGAGCTCATAGAGATATGCAGGATATTTTGCATTTTTTGAGTTTAACACAGTATTACTTGTTATCTGTGTTGGATACTACATAAAATGCTAGCTCAAAGTCTAACATTAGATTGTGCTACATTCCTTTTTCATGTCTTGCAGTTCCTGTGACCTAACTACTTTAGTAAACGGAATTGGGCATATCCATGCCTAGAGAAGATGTTAAAAAATTTCTAAGACTCTAAGTGAACTAAGAAAGTTTGGGAACCCCTGACATTGGGCATTATTTCTGTTATTACCCATCACGGCCTTATGGATAGAGCATACCTGGGGAGGTTAATCCTTGACAGCTGACTTCCTGCCCACCATCATCCCATTTTCACCTAAGAATTACTGAACTCAAGGTTGTGCTCTGAGAATTGTGCAGAGGGAAGAATATAAAGAGAATACAAAGTCTTTCCTAAAAAACTCAAAGTAACATTTGTGGATCCTGGAGAGTGGCGCTTTCAGACTTTAGTGATTCATTTGCGAAGGCTGCTGTTTGAAAGGAAGAAAAATCTGGAGGCGTATATATACGTATGTTGTAGCCAAACTGAATAGCTCTCAGCTCCTTGCATATCACATGTTCGTGGACAGCTCCAGCCTTTGCACCTGCTGTGCTTACTGCCAGAGCCGTCTTCCTCCTCTCTCCACCTGTTCCCCTCTACTCAAGGGCTGATTTTCCCGTTAGGCTTAGGCAAGAGCTCGCTTACTCCAGGAAGTTTTCCTTTGTCCCCAAGACTGGTTCGGTGGGCCTTCTGGGTTCATGCATAGCTGCTGATGCCCTCTCATTATTACGATTACTGCACTGGACCACAAAGTCTCTTTATGTCTCTCTTTCTCACTGGTTTGTGAGCTCCGTGGGCAAAGGGATCATTTCTGTCATGTCATCGCTGTATCTGTAGCACCTACCATAGAGGCCGACACATAGGTGCTCAATAACTATTTAAGGAATGATCATCTGTTTTGGAATCAGATTAAAAAGGTGAGGTTAGGGTTTTCATTTCAGTGAGCCTGAGGTGGATGATTCTATCAGTGATGAAATATCTTCTGTTACAGTCCTCGAGGACACTAAAACAGGCAATGGTATTTTAATAGGAAATTCAGTTTAATAAGATCCACATGTTCATGTTATAACTCAAATATGCATAAGTGAAACTTTATTTATAGTGGACTGTGGTGCCCTTAGTTGTCTTTTCACCGACACTCAGCAATTTCTAGTTTATGTCTTAGTCTCCTCCACGTTAACTCAATCTCTTTGGGGAAAGAAAACTTTCTCTTTTTTCTGGAGGGGCGATCTATGTTTGGGTGATTTAAGTGCCTTTTGCTATGAGGAGGGGAGCATCTGCTCTGTGGCCATCTTCCCACCCTTTGCTCCTGCGGTGGTGCAGCTTGTCCTGCCTGGCCACTGGCAGCCTGTCTTGGTGCCTGTCTGGTTCCTGGGCATCAGCTGGCACCCTGATGATGCCACTTACACTCTTTTCAGGATAGTCCCTGGAAAGCCAGGCCCAGCTGACTTTCTGTTATTCCACCAAGCCTCCTTGGGAGTCCTATTATTTTACACTCCCCACAGCCAAGAGCCAGGGAAATGCAGTGTTGAAACCTGTCTCAGTGACCCAGGTAGCATGTAAACCTTGGTCTTGCATCTTCTAAGCTCTTCTTTCTTCTACATTTATGACTTAATTTTTATACTCTCTGGGCTCAGTCCTCTAAGCTTCCCCCGCCCTGCCCCAAAATTCAAAATATAACTTTCTTTCTCTTTGGTGCCTAGCTCTGACTAATCAAAAGAAAGCATTTGGCTTTGGAGTATTATTTTTCCTCTTAGTATAAAAACATTTTATTTGAAACTCAATGCCGAGTTATGACTTCTTTGTTGAAGGAGGTATCTGCCCTCTCCTTATGCAGGGAACTGAGCCTCCTGTTCATAACCCAGCTTCACTGGTGGGAAGGATAACAAGTTCAAAGAGGAGAGGTGGGTGAGGGCAGGCAGGGAAGGAAATCTAATATCCCCAAATATTATCCTGCTGCATTTGTAGTAATAACTTATATTGCATTTGTGTTATATTTATATAAAGTTTTATAGTGTACTGAATGCTTTCATGTATATCATCTTGAAGCAGTATAAAATAATGGTTCAAAGTGGTCATGGTTCAGCCACTTGCCAGTGATGTGATGTCAGATGAACTAATTTAACTTTCTTCATCTGTAACATGAAGATAAAGGGGTATAATAATAGTACCATACTCATTAAGATGCAATCAGTGTTAAATAAGACTTCATCTGTCCAATAAATTTAGCATATTGCCCAGTACACATTATTTATAAGTGGCATGACTTTTACTTCAAGAAATAGGAGAGCATAAATAAGAGCCACGTTACTGTTTCTTAAACCAGTATTAATCTCTTTGGAGCCTGCCTTCTGTTAGATTTGTTGAAACGCCATCCTTAGTTCTGGATTACCTTCCTTTTGTCTAGAGTTGGATAAAAAATGTGGAGGTCTTTAATTGCTAAAATATTTGGCAGTTAATGGCATCACTATATAGTCATTCCTTATCACCCTGTGCTGCTTCTAGGTGAGGCAGGGCTTGGGGACTTTGTCGAAGGATGCTGGGATCCTGGGAGTCGCTAGCCCAGCTTTTCTGTGTGGGGGGCAGGGAGCAGGGAACAGTTCCAACTTTCACGAAACCTGCAACCATGCAGATGTCTCTCTGTCTCTGCCTCCCCACCCGATGACACTCTTTTCCTCCCTCCTCCTCTGGGCCAGACTAACACCATCTCCCCAACGAGTTCACACTTTGGAAACAAAAGCTAGTAGGGGGTATTGATGTTGGAACCTTTCTACCTTCTGTGGGGCACCTCTGGTGTTTAAGCAAAGGCCTGCTACAGCAAAAACATAGCACCCCTTAGTATCTCAATAAATTATCCTGCTATGCATTGAATAAATAGGAGCAGTTATTATAATTATGCCATAATATAACAGAAAAATAAAAAATTTGAATTACATCTTAATCATTTAAGCTAAATTGAAAGAAAATTTAGGAACGAATACTTTGATAATATTGAAAATGAGCATAAAACATCAGACCTAATCAGAATTGTAAGATTTCTATCAGGCTAGTGGTTGGTAGAAAAAAGGGATCAGTCTAACAGTGAATATTTGAGTGGCTTTAGGAGTTTACTCTAGTCATTGGAATGAGTTTAGAAATAGGAACCTGGAATGAGTTTAGAACTTAAAGCTATATATGTTTCTGCGTGATGATTAAAGATGGAAATGTAAATAAATACACAAACAAATAAAAATTTGCAAGAAAACTTAGACAATATATAGAGGTGGAAGAGAACTTTATAATCAAGACTGGAAACTCAGAACATATAAAAATATAGATATATTAATTAAAAGTTAAAAACAATTGTGATGTTTAAACAGTCAAATATGAGTGATGGTTTTGGAAAAAGTATTGATGAAACAAATAACAAAGAGTTTATGTACATAATCATACATAGAGCACCATATATAAAGACAAATAAGTCATTAGAAAAATTAAAAAAGCATGTGTTCAATAAACACATGAAAAGTTTACATGATATGTCAATTTACTGGCATTAGATGACAAAATTAAACAGACACACAAAAATGTAAAGGACTGTCTTGGGTGACAAACACTAAGAGTACATTCATATATCAATGACAGGATTTGTTACGTAGCTTTACAAAGAGATATGGCAATACCTACTAAAATTAAATAAAAAAATAAAAATTAAAAAAATATATATCTGCTGGCCTAGCAATTGCACTTATAGAAATGTATTCCATAGAAATAAAAAACCAACTACAAATGGAAATATATACAAGGATATTAATGGCCACATTGTTTGTGATAGTTAAATAAATTATGACATATTCACAGCATGGAACTTATGCATCTATTAAAAGAAATTAACTAGAGCTATATTAATCAGCTTAGAGAAATTTCCATCAAATACTGTTGACTAAGCAAACAAAGATTTAGAGAAATTGTATAACATGATCCAATTTTTATAAAGCAATGACAACTCTCTCATAGAAGTGTAAGTATGTGTGTGTATGTGATTAGAGAGATACACACTAGGTTTTAAAATATGTTACTGGGGATAGAGGGTGATGAGGATGGGGGAAAGGAAAGATGATGGATAGAAGCAAGGAAAAAATACCTGAACTAAAAAGCAGACGTACAATCCCCACACATATACAAATTAGGGGAAAAAAGATAAATATATGAACGGCACATGATATTCTGTCAAATTTCAGTTTACAGTGCAATTTGTATAGTATGATTTTAACTTTGTTAAAACAAATCATCACCTATATATGTATGTATGTATGTATGTCTCTAAATTTATGTGTATATATATTTCTACATATATGTATATATATGCATACACATATATGCAAGGATGTGCAAAAGTATATGCTAGACTTATTATGGCATGCTTTTTTTTTAGTTTTTAAAATAATCTTTATTTTTAAAAAGTTAATATGTGCATTATAGCTAATGCTAAGAGCCAATGCTAATAGCCAATTGAAAAACACAAGAAGCAAAGAAGAAAGTCATCCACAATCACAAGCAGTTTACAGCTTGATGTGTCTTGCTAGGTCCTGTGTGTGTATATACACAGCATCCTGTTTTATGGGATTGAGATCATACAGTATATATCATGCTTTTTCACACATCATGAATATTTACCAAGTCAAAATACCAAAGCTATATGAGTATTTTGATAACCAAGAATATACTACACCAACTCAATCTGTTAGAAAAAAATGCAATTCTCTGTTTCTTGGGACAAAAATTTCATAGAAGACAAAAATGGCAACAGCCTCTAGATAAAAGTACTGGCAAAGTTCCAATTAAAATATTGCATTCCCTTAATGCTCAATTTAAAATAAAACATAAAGCAACAGAGAACACTTAGTATAATGTTTCTGAGATAATGTATTATCAGAACTATATTATAAAATATTAGTAAGATGGGCACAGTGGTTCATGTCTATCATCCCAGCATTTAGGGAAGCCAAGGTGGGAGGATTGCTTGATGCCAGGAGTTGGAGACCAACCTGGTGAGACCCTGTCTGTACAAAAAATAGAAAAATTACCTGGGCATGGTGGCATTCACCTGTAGTCCCAGCTACTCAGGAGGCTGAGGTAGGGGGATTGCTTGAGCCCAGGAGTTTGAGACTGCAGTGAGCTATGATGACACCACTGCACTCTAGCCTGGGCAACAAAGCGAGACAATGTCTCAAAAAAAAAAAAACCCCAAAAAACAAAATTAGCAAAAAGTTATGTTTCTATAGAATTACCTAATGTATTCCTATAGTACAGCCAAAAGAGATGCACATATGTCAATGGCTGTGATCAAAATGTAAATGGGAACACATCTGCATACATCTCTCCCTTTACACTTCCTTCTACCCCTCTAATGAACACGTCCTGGTATACACTGCTCACAGTGGTTTAACAATTCCATGTCCAAGATGCACCTTTTCTGTCACTGATATTGCACATTTTAGGCAGTGGTAATGGAGCAAGGACAGGATAAGATCTATATTTTTTCATTATGCATTGTTTTACTTGTTATACTAAGCTTATATTAACTTCGTAATTTATAGTACACCAAATAAATTTACATGATACTACCTTATATATGCATAAATTCTAGACTCTACAAATATGTTTGGTGACTCAATCAAATAATACACCCACCCTGGCCTGTGGTCAACATCACCTAAGCCAAACTCTCAACTTGTCTCAAAGCAAAATTACTCTTTATGCTAAGTGATTGCTAAGATGCCACTGACCTGGACATATTCCCATCTACTTCCTGTTATTGATCCCATATTTATGTATGCATTTATGCATATAGAAGAGGGAATCGGGGAGCTTCAGTAACTTGCCAAAAGTCATAAAGCTAAATCCAGATCTCAAATTTCAGGTTTTTTCCTTTGTATTATATTACAAATGCTGCTAAGCAAGTGTTTTCCTATCTCCTTTCAAAAACCCAACACTCATCCTTGCATGAGCATGGATGGTCATAAAGCTTCTCATGTTACAGAGTGAAATTTTCCTCTCATTGTCAAGATGCCATTTAATTTTTCCCATCTCGATGCCCTCTCCTCTTCTCTTGGCTTGACTAAATCCTACCCATTTGTGAAAGCATTTGGGTCCCTCCACCGCAGAGCATCAAAAGCAGATTTGGCCCTGTGAACCGGTTTGCGTTTCAAGCAAAATAGCCTGGTCTTTAAGCTAGACCATGGCCAGGGTTTTCTTGGCCACAGTGCTAAAGAAATAAGAAAAACAGAATTAACAAAAAGTCCCTATGACTGGCAAAAGAAAAAAACAAGCCCTATAGCTTCAGGCCACTACAATGAAAGAAACAGGAAAAAGAACCAAAATATAAGGTACAATCATTAAATAGAAATAATGGATGCACTGGTCTTTTAGAACTGTCTGTTAGGAATGTAGGACTATTGCACATAAATGTGCTTTTCTTTCATAAATTATATTTGTGCTAGACAAAATTCTTTTTCTTTTTTTTTTTTTTTTGAGACAGGGTCTCACTCCGTCACTGAGGCTGGATTGCAAGGGTGCCATCATAGCTCATTGTAACCTTGAACTCCTGGACTCAAGTGATCCTCCCACCTTAACCTCCAGAGTAGCTGGGACTACAGGCTTGTACCACCATGCCCAGATAATTTTTAAATATTTGGTAGAGACAGGATCTCACTATTTTGCCCAGGCTGGTCTTAAACTCCTGTCTTCAAGTGATCCTCCCACCTTGGCCTCCCAAAGCATTGGGATTACAGATATGAGCCACAGCCTGTGGCCCAGAATTCTAAGGTGACCTCCAATGAGTCATGGCCTTGTATAATCCCATTCACTTGAATGCAGGCAAAACTAGGGACTTGCTTCTAGTCAGTAGACTATGGCAAAGGTGATGGATTGTAAGACCTCTGACTGCATTATGTTATACAAGACTCTGTTTTAGCAGACTGTGGAGAGATTCTCCTGCTGGCCTATATGAAGGAGTAAGCTGCCATGTTGTGAGAGGGTCACATGGCGAGGAACTGTGGCTGGCCTCTAGGAGCTGAGAGTGTTCCCTGGCTGACAGCCAGCAAGAAAAGTGAGAACTTCAGTCCCACCGCCCGAAGGAGCTATGTTCAACCAACAGCCACAAGAGTGTGGGAGAAGACCCTTGGCTCCAAAAAAAGATGCAGCCTGGCTGGCACCTTGATTTCAGCCTTGTGAGACTCTGAGTGGAGGACCCAGGTGGGCTGTGTTGGACCCCTGCCCCACAGAAACTGTGAGATAAGTACTGTGTGTTGCTTTAAGGCACTAAGGTTGTGCTAATTTTTTATGCAGTAACATAAAATAAATCTACTATTTAGCAAGTACAAAGCATGATATCATAGAAAGAACACAGCTCTGGATCATAGGAGACTTAGGTTCATTCCCCCTGTCCCAGTGACATGCAATGGGCCATCCAGCAAGTCACACAGCCTTTGGGGGCTTCAGTGACCTGAAATGCAAGATGAGGGCCTCTTTAAGACCTCTTTAAGGTCTTGCTACTAACACCTTTTACTAATGGTGAAGTTTATTGCTACCGGATTTTTAGCCATTTCAAATATACTGCATATTATCACCACATATTTTAATCTGCCCCACTCACTTTATTTATTGATTTTTGTTGTTATTCCCCCAACTTTCCAAAACAAACAAACAAACAAACAAAAATTAAAAAGTCCATTAAAATCAGCATCCTCAGAATTTGATTCAAGAAAGAAGGACGAGGTCGAAGGACCAGTGCAGAAAGGTGCTTAAGAAAAATCGTGTGCCGATTATCATCACGTTAGAAATTTCACTGTAAAACTCAGAAGCAAGATTATAATTAAAGTCAAAAAGAGAGAAAATAGGAATTTTACTTTCTGGAACGTTTTTAGGAATGTGAACGATGAGTTAGATGGGACTCCTCCTGTCCTTATGTCTGGAGCATTACACAATGTAGGGAAACAGAAGAAACTCCTGGCATCTCTGGAGAGAACTGCGCACGCTCCCAAGGTGAGGTTTTGACGTCACAAGGCAGCACCTTCTCATGACCACAGGATGCTGGTAGTTCAGCGGATTCGCCTTAGCGCTGTGCACTTACTTAGCATAAACAAGCAAAGTGAACAATGATGAAGCCACCAACTGCCTTATTGTATTTTGTCACTGTTTTAAAGTATCCTATTTCATATTTAGTGCAAATAATGAGCTTTGGTGAGGCAAAGCCCCACGCTGCGCAGGGCGAGTGGTATATTCCCTCCAGATTCTGCAAGGCGCTGTAAACAAAGGAGACTTCGGCTATAAATAGGACCTGGGTCAGGAAATGTTTCATGCAAGTATTAATAATGCACTACACACAGTATAAGGTGAAGATTGGGGTAATTATCATCTAGCTAGGATAACCAATGAAATCCTGAGGAAACCAAGAAATGACTTCCTTTTCTTTAGGCGGCAGTTGGTGTGACCGGACGAAGGATTCTTTATTCATTTGATTTCCCCCTTTTGCACTGATTTAGCTCCACAGTTGACACAGGGGCATGTGGCTTCTCTAGGAGTCAGCCCTCGGAGCACAGGGGTTAGCTGTCATTTGCAAACTCAACGCCGACTGGAAGCCAAGCTAGGAGACAGAGCTGCCAAAGCCAATCACTACAACCTGTGGCAGGCTCCCCTGCCCGGGCTCGCCCACTGCCCCCGGAGTGGGGTCCCTCCCCCACAGTCCTACACGGCGTGGCTGGCTGCAGCTCTCCCCGCACCTGTCGCACCTCCTGGTTTTGGCAGAATGAAGTGAGGAGACAGCTGGAGTCATTATAGTTCATCTGTTTGAAGGTTGCCCAAATGAAAAACAAACAAACAAATCTGGTGAGTTTCGTGTTTCTTTTTAAGTGTACAGAAATGCAGCTGCTAAGTTGTGTAGGAGATCAAAGGAGCCTTTTAAATTCAGGACGCAAAAGTATTCTTCCTGGTTTGATCCTTGGTGGAGATTTGTTAGCAAACTTTAGAAGGAAGTTGCAGAAGAGGATTAGGTCTGTTAAACTTGTCTGAGTTGTGGAAAGTTCTTTGTAAAGCTCATTTAAGTGGTAAAGCTCATTTATTGCTGATCTCTGTGGAGAATATGACAATGTAGTAAGCCCGGTGGTTGTATTTCAGGTGATAGGAGTCAAGTGCATAGTTGAAAAACATTTATTTGATAGACAGAGGGATAAGGTAATATGACTGATTGCCTATGAATTGTCAATTTCTTAGAGAGAAAGACATATTCTGAAGAGTTCAATAACTTCAGTACTTAGAGTGAAATTTAATCTTAGCTCCCCAGTTTGAAGTTGTCTTTTAAAAACATTAAGGTATTATACAGGTAAAATAACTGGTATATTATTTTTAATGTACATTGCAATATTTTAAATAGCTTAGACTCCAAATAACTGGGGAAAAATGTGTATTCATTATTTTCTATTAGTGCGTTAACAGTTGTTAACTTTTTTAACATTTTAACTTGTGAAAGAATGTAAAATTACTTTCCATTGTGGATTGCAATAGAAAAAGTAAGTTATAGTATTTAAATGTTAAAATTTCATAAATATAAACACCTTAAACATTTTTTAAAGTTGCAGTTTCGGATTTATTTTGGCCAGTATTGGTTTCTAGGCTGGTTTATAAATTGTATGTACTTTAAAGTCATTTGTCTTTAATTTGACATGCTTTCAGTGATTTATTGATCCATCCTACTCCTCTATTTAGCAGCAGAAATTTCAAAAAATGCTATATAGATAGAACTAACAGCAAATGTGCCTTATAATACATTTTTTTGTTTGTAATATTTGTACGTATAATAAAATCTATTTTGGTTATTCTAAGATTTTATTTTTCCTATTTGTTCTCTAGACTCAATTAGTTGCTTTCAGCTAAGTTTTTTTCCTGGCTAAAATAATATATCTCAAAAATTAATTTCCATCTGGGATTGTTTTAATCCACAAATTTAATTGAGAACTGTTTAATACTTAGTTGTTTGGTCAAGTTTGAATCTTATTTTGACAGCATTAATGGGCTTAGGAGGGAGAGAGAGATAATGAGTGTGGAAGCAGCTCTTAAATTAAAAATGTATAAAGGTTAAACATCAAACACTCGTGACTGTCATCATAATAATTCTAAATCATAGCTGACCATGGATATTGATCTCTTTCTCCAATAAATTCTAACCAACTTGGTGTAGTTTTTCTTCTGTTGACCTGATTTTCATTTTCTTAGCTTCTGGGATGTTAGCTCCATAAAAGGTAGGTTTGAGGACAGGATCCCCCAAAGGTAGGTTTTCATTTCAGATTCATAGCAGACAGCTTACCCAGAGGAATTCCAAATGCGGTGCTGGTTGGGATACACAGTCTTGTCTGAAGGTGGTCTTGTCAAATTACTGAGCTTTGGCATCAGCTGTATCTCAGAGGGACGGCAACTGAATACCTGCACACATCTAATTGCAAGAGAAACTCTAATTTGTAAACCATGTGTGTAGGATTTCTGGAAATGAAACTTTAAAAAGTTTATGATCACTCATCAGTTTTTACTTGTTTCCCCCCGAATTTGAAGATTAATTCACAATCATTTTAGTTTGGTGATTGGAATATGGTTTAACTGTTGGAAAGGAACTATGATGGTCCATCTTCTGCCTTCTGTGTAAAATACTCCCCCATTTTTATTATGTTGGGGTAAATTTAAGTTTTCATTTTCTAGTTTATATTTTAAATAAAGCCATTACATTTCTAAAATAAAGCCTGTAATATTTGTAAATTAATTTCACCAGGCATTTGACTGAGGTTTGTGTTTCACAAGGTATATGGGAGTTGAAAATTTTATCAAGGTAGTTGCTTTTAAATTCAAGGCAAAATACACGTTACTTTTGAAAAAAAATTTAAACATGAAATCTGTTCATTGTAGATAAATTAGAAGATATATAAAAATGTACAAATGGTTATAAAATCACTTAGTCTCAACAGTCAGACAACTATTAAATATCATGGTATATTTATTAGTATAAAATATGTATATTTTTTAAAAATTGGAGTCACACTATATATTAACTATATTCTGATTTTTTCCCCCAGAACATTATTTTTAAGCATTCTTGGCTGTTTTTAGTAACTACATAATATTCTTCGAAATGGATAAACCATAATACTTTTAAATATTCCTTTGTTGATATTTAAAAGCTCATTTTATATTAAGGGGATACAAGATTTGCCTGGTGCAGTGTATTTTAGGTGTTGAAAACCCTGGTTCTTCCCAATTCTCAAAATGTAGATATTTTCACTTCCTCAAAATGGAATACTTCATTATGGAAATGGATAAAGGAGACTGACTATTAAGTGATTTCTACACTTTCATTTTAATTTTGATAAGCATTGCAAACATCTTTTATTATAGCTAATGTTCACTGAGTTCTACAAAGATTCATTTTAAAAGACTTAATAGACCATTAATACATCAAGAGAACACCTTGTAAAGATTATCCTTTAGAAATTATTTAGAACCCTTTTCTCCCTGAAGGGTACCATTACACTTGTATATTTGCAAGCAAATAGGGTATTTGACTTTATTAAAATTCTCAAAGTACTTTTGATACCACTACCTCTAATATAATAGAAGTAGTGTCAGCCGAGCACTATGGTTTCAGGTGGGTTATAAAATCAGTAGGGGTTGATGGATTTTTAAAAACTAATTATCGGCTACTAGCTTAAAATAGCATCTGGCTAGCAGTCCCTTACTCAACAATTCCCTACTTTACACTAAAATGCTTAGGAAGACATTTTAAAGGATGAATTTATAATACTTCCAAAGATTACTATGGACAGTCAACCTATTGCCAGTATCTGGGAGAAATTTCACTGGACTAGAAGTGACTTAAGTTTCAATGTGATGAGAAAATAGGAAAAAAATCCATTTGATACCTTTTCTCATGTTTAACTCCTAAATTACAACCTCACAGTCTATATCAGAAAGGGAACTGGATCTCTGTCTTTGCAGCTGGGGCTGCTTTTGAGGAAGCCAAAGTTCTTTCTGCCCATGCTTCTCCTAGATATTAGTGTTTCTCTTTCTAAAACCATCAGAGATGGCAGATGACATGAACAGAAAAGAGGGAGAAAGAGGGTAGAGTGATAACAATGGTGACAGTGCCCCATACCCTCAGTCCGGCTCTGCAGGCAGGCACGGAGACGGAAGAATCTAGGAACAGTGCACATGTGGGGAAGGGATTTGATGTCCTCCATCTCTTAAGCTGGGGCTACCTGAGGAAGGGCTATCCAGTTTGTGCTCTGCCCCTAAAGAACAGCGCAGAAAGGGCTGTTTCAAAAAGGAACAGCGCCTTTTCGAAATTTTCTGCGTGTGTCTATGTGTGTGTGTGTGTGCGCCTCACACAAAGCCCCTGCATGTGTAAGTTGTGGCTTTGTCTTTAGAGCATGAGAAACCCAGACTGTGCAGGTACGAGTAATACTCACCAAGGCTAGCGGAACAACTATGTGAATACTGCTAGACCCTAGAAATTGTCACTGGAGCAGTGCAAATGGGTCTACCTTCTAGAAGCAGATCTGAGAAGGGGATGTGACTAGCACAAAACTGCACCAAGAGTGAGGTCAAGGGAAATTCTCAATACCTCCTTGTCTGTTGGCAAACACCAGGCTGAATGACAAATTGAGAGCTAGTGCAATACGGTTAAATAACAGGTGCATTTTAAGAATACTGGAAGGAAGATAAAATAGTTCAGCCTCTGGATTAGTAAAATTGCGGGATCATAAGTAATTTTGATTTTACTTTTTTATTTTAAAAAGTAATCTGCACATAATATTCCAGTAATCAGAAAAATGAAGATTATTCTTATCTAAGGAAAGAAAAACAATTAAGTCATATTTATTTGTGCACTAACAATGCAATTGGAATCTTTCTTGCTTCTCTTTTCACTTTTTCCTGATTTGTGAGGGTGTCTAATAAGAGATGCCAACAGTGCTATTTTCCTTTTGAACTTAAGTCTCAGTTGTGACAGCCACCTTTTGCTTTGTTACATACGAGTTAGGTATGGTGGTAAGGAGAGGATTGCTTGGTCAACCAGATTTTCTCCTTTCCTGGAGGAGTGACACCAGAAGCCACACCTGAAACAACTCCTAATCTCCGTAATCTCTCTCCTTGCTCTGGTTAGAGAATGTCATAGTGTGCTGGGCAATCAAGGTTATGTGATCTGATGGGCCAGATCGGATTAATGTTTTTAATTGTGTTTTCAAGATCTAACACACCCAGGGAGATTTGTTCCAGATGAATGCAGTACAAAATGAAAAATAAAATAAAACCCCCTCCAAGCACAATATTGTTCTAAATATTTCTTTGAGGCATCAGCAGGTTTTAAATCATTGGAAGATAGGTTGAAGGCATTTGCTACATCACTATGCCTTTCCCTGTTATTTGAAATAAATTCTAGTTTTAAAGGGTTTTCTGCGTAGCTCTATTCTCTACCTGTCGTTGGCAATCTCACCCATTACATTAAAATAAAAGGGATTAGGAAAAGAGATATAACAAGTCCTAAAGTGGATAACTGTTACTCTAAAGAGTATTTTATGTCACAGCCTATATTTTCTCATAGTGTATAAAAATTTCTGTGTGTGTTTGTGTGTGTGTGTGTGTATGTGCAGGCTTTAAAAGGTCAAAGACAATATGAAAACTTAGTTTAGAAAATATCATGTGAAAGTTATGTGATAGAGCAGACCATTATATAGAAATTAACAAAACAAACACAGTTCACTGATGTTTGTATAAATACACGCATTGTTGGGATATTTAAAAATATTAAACCGGGGAATTTAACCATGTGGAAATTTCTGAAAGTTATTAGGTTCCTTGCTTGATAAACATATCTTATAAAGCAGAACTACATAGTATTTGAATTGTCACTTAGAGTCTGTAAACAAAAATAAATTTGGGGGAGGATATTTTTGAAAGTAATTAAGTTGGATTTAGGTCAGTAAAGATATACAAACACTGGGCTCACAAACTGACTAGGTTCATCTTGGTACTCTTGGTTCAACAACTAATTCTTATGACTTACAACTAAGGAAATATCTTTGCCTACTAAGATGATACTCTATGTCTAATCCCATGTTGGTTGTTGGTGGTGTTGGGAAGTATAAAAATTTATCTCCAGTATATTTAATTATGTGAAACAATTAAAAACCTAAGGTTTTACTTCTGTTTGATTTTGTATTACTTTGTATTTTCTCTTTGAATTTAAGTAGCCCCTTAGAAAGATTAAAACAAAAAATCCTTGTTCTCCCCCTTACAATTTAGAAGAAAAAAAGAAATTCATCATAATCAGGGGCATTAGGTGTTTGGGGAACAAAAACCTTGTTTGGAAAATCAATTTCATGTTAAATCAGTCACTGAGAATGCACAGAATTGATTGTCTTGGTATGGACTAGGAGATGTGGTCCTTGCCCTAGATCAGTTCGTGGGAAAAATTTGCACACACATATGAGGTGAAAACTTATGGAAGTTACTAACTAATATGTTTAAAGTGTACACACTAATAAACCACAGGCAATTTACAAAGGGGCCTCTGAATTATTAAGCTCCAGTTTTAGATAGTCAATGAAGCAGTTTGTCATGAAATTCTTCCTAGTAGAGATTCCATAATCTCTAAAGCAAAATAAATATATAAACTTATTTCCAATGTTTAAGCTATGGCCACTACCATTGAGGCTTTGTCCCTGATTTATATTTTCATGTAAAGTTAAAATCACATAAACATAGCAAATTGCATGAACATCTTGGGCTAAATACCATAACTATTGGAGCCTGGTGGAAGTAGTTGGCTTGATTGTTTTAAGCTATTCACAGTGGGAAAACAATTTGTTGACAGTGGCTTGGAGTAGGTGTGGAAAGCTAGGGATCTTTGCAGACTGGGCACTATCACACAATCATCTTTTTGATAGCCACATTCACTCCTTAAACACACAGTTTCTGGATGTACTGTTTCTTTACCTTGAAGTCCGGAAACATCACTTTAAAAGCAAATGTGCTGATGCATAACTATCCAAAGAGCAGGTATTTGAAAGGGATGATGATTCAGGAAGCTAATTGGTTAGGAACTGTTTGAAATTGTTTCAATATGAATACAGTTGCTAAAATAACAATGTAGTTTGGTCTTAGTACAGGAAAATAAAATGCAAGCCAAGGATATCTTTTTCTTTTAAATAAGCCTCCAAAGGAGTAAACTTCCCAACTGGCATAGCTGGAAGGATTTGCATTGTGTAAAACCCCAAATTATGTACAGATTTAAGTTGGAAATTTTGGGGAGATGGCTGTTTATTTCATCATTCTCTGTATTCTTTGTTGATTGATTCCATTTCTGTTAGCCTCTTTGGTTACGGTAGATGTGTGTGTTATGATTCACTAGCAAATTCTGTCTGTAAATATCAGGAGACCTTGCCAGTTCTAAATTGACAATTTGGCAAATGTGGACATCAACATTGGTGCAGAGAAGCTAAAATTTCACAGGCAAACTGTTTTTTTGGTGCCATTTGATATGGTGGTATTTGGAAAGAAAATCCCTTTGAGATTATTAATTTATAGCAAAAATTTTGGGTAAATATAGCATAATCTGCCAAACTATGGCTACTGTTTTCTCCATGCTAACCTTGCATTTTTCACCATTTGTCAGTTATGATTTTTCCTTTTACAGAATCTGTACCAAAGAGGAAAATTAAAATTGAATATGGGATCGGAACACCCCTTCACTTTTTTTTGTTTGTGGTAAAGTGGCCATTTGGACTGATTTTAATTTGGAATTTATGTAGGCTTTCTCCTGCTCAAGTTTCATGTTGCAGTCTGTCTCTATCAGTGTTTATCAAAGTGGGAACAGAATGGTAACTGCTGGAGGCGGGACCCTGGGATCTGCCTTTGCAAAAGACATCCCCAGATAAACTTAGAGACATTGTTTCAGGTGTTTGAAAAACCATCATTTTCTGTTTGAGATGCTATGAAAGGAAGTAAAGTATACCTCCTTCTCATCCTTCCCCCCTCCCCCCATACATGATATTTTACTTGGCATTTTGACAAAAGTTTTCATGTGGAAGAAATTAATCTGGATGGCTAAAATTGGATTGTCCAAGAATTTAGTTTACTCCATACTACCACAGGCTCCTGCAGAGCTGACATGTAGTATAGCTTTTTGAGTACTCCTAAATGATCAATTTAGGTATAATAACTATCAGGGGAAATAATTTTCAGGATATTTCCTGAGTTTCAAAAATAGGAGGTTAGTTCTTCCATTTTGTCAGTCATTATCATTATTAGCAATGGCAACTTAAAACATTGTGCTTTTAAAGTTGAGCTGGGAGGTCTAGACTGGTTTCCACAATGTGGGGAGGATCTTGACTGAGAGCTGATAATTTATAGCAAAGAAATATTCATATGGAAATCAGTCAATACTAAAATTTAATAGTATAAAATTCAGTCATTTGTGTCTGTGTTGATGTTTTTCACCTGAAATTTTGGCCAGTTAACTCTTAACTGCCCAAGAGATTCTTCACAAACCGAAAAGATGGGTTAAATACATGTATACAAAAAGTAAACCTAACATCTATCCTCTTGACATGTTACTGAAGACAATAAAGTGAGGCTGGTAATCACTACTAGAAGGAGAGGCACAAATTACCAAAATATGATGATTTGGAACTTTTAAAAAACACATAAATTTATTAATAAAACCAACTGATTTAAGGCATATATGTGTAGAGAAGTGAGTGGTCTGTGAGGGAAACAGTGTTTAATGGGGTTTCAGGAGGACACAGACGAAAGCAAATTTTTGTGATCTTGGGGTTCCTAACATCCAATAGCTCACAAATAAAAGTAACCTTATAATTACAATACTATATGAAAAATGCCATTTCACACACACAAATGATGTTTAAAAAGAAGGAAGACAGATTTTTAAACTTTGCCTGGGCAGGTTCTGGAAGATTTGTCAGAACTGATGACTCCTGAGCTGTTCATAGATAGTATATGCTCAAGAAATGTTCATATAACATCATGATTCTTAATCCTTATGATAATTGATCTAGGAATAAGGTATGTTTTAGATGATTTTCTCACTGAGTTGAACTTAAATTTAGTCTGTGGTTTTGGATATCTTGGTTTTCTGACTGTGTTTCTGTCTGTAAATACCACAGTAGCAGTGAAACCAATTTAGGGTTTTGATCAAATGCCTCTAATAATGCTGTTGAATATGCTGTTTAAGTTTCAGAGGTTCAGGGCCTTTAAGCAAATAGCTCTGGAAATGGTGTTGGTGTTGAGGCAAAACTTTTGCAAATGGGAAAGGATGTCACAGAAGTATTTAAAGGATAGTTTGAGATTAACACATTAACCGCCATGGGAGTTGTATTTAACGCAATACAGTTTTGACCCTGGGGCCACGTGAAGCACATTATAAAATTTTACTTGTTGATGTTCTTATTGTTACAATTAATATTGACAGTTTAATTCTAAAAACATGGATTAAATGAATAGTAGTCAATAAATTTTGTTTTTCTATTTATGTTTACCTTTAAATTACACTCAAAGTTTTTATTCTATTTTCATAATAAAACACTGTGGGCCCATGGAAAACTTTCTGGCTTTTTTTGTGTGGTAGTCATTGTGTTAAAAAGAAAAAAGTAGACTAGACAATGGGTGTGGCTGTTAACAATACTGTGTGTCTTTCTATTGAGGAAAGCTGGTGGTGTTGATTGAGTGGGCTGGGTGACTGGGTTTTTCTTAACTATAATATTTTCTTCATAGCCATTTCTTCTTCTATAGCTAGAAAAACAGAGTAACAATAAATATTAATAAGACCTTACATTTTAAGTGAATAACCTAGGCGAGGGGTTAAGACTTTTAATTGCTAATTGAAGAGAAAACTAGCTGAGGATGGGAAGCAGCTTGAGGCCAACTTGTTGTTAAACCACATTAAAAGTTTGGGGTAAATCTCCTGGAGTGGTATTTCTGTATAATTAATTTGGATGGTTAATGGGAACTTTCTGTATTAATGAGAAACATGCTTCTATAAAATTTGCTTTCTAACACAAACTTTATAAATGATACTCATTTAATGAATACTTTTATTTTAATTTGTCAAATTTTACACTTTAACAAGTAGAGAAACCTATGCTTTTATAAGGTAGAACTGAATAGAGTCAACCGCATTTGCGGTAGGGCACTTACTGTGTAATTTGATTTATATCACAGAGACAGCCTTGCTATCTAATGTTGTTATATTAAAATTGCAAGTCTAATTTCAGTTGAAGTTGGAGTAAGAACTAAAAAAAAGCTAAATACTAAAAATCACAGAGAAGTGACAGGAAATATCACAATGTTATTTTTCTTTTAAAAATATTGTGTGAGGTGTCTGGTTCAAAGGACCTTAGAAACCTCTGGAAAGCAGGAAGTAGAAAGTAACCATTTAATTGGCATCATCTCTTTCACTACTGATGGGATCTTTCTTATTAAATGTAGAGCACTGAATATTAGGGAAAAATTAAATATCTCTCTTGAAAGTTGAGTGAGTAGAACACAGTCCAAGCATCGCCTGTGACATTTATCAAGCATCAGAGAAAAGGAGATCGCTGATGTCCTGTCTTTCAGTCATTGGAACAATCATTTTTCTATTTATCAATGATATGCATCACATAGAACCACAAAAAGAAGGCTGACATTCTCAAAGCAAAAAAGGTCTAATATTGTTGCAAGAAATGAGTAACTCTGTGGTTGCTCTTTGTATTTCTTTGGTTGGCCTTTGTGGCTATATTTGTGGCTATTATGGCTTTTAGTGTGCTTTTCCCAGCTAAATTATTTTTAGCATTGAGAATGAAATTTCTAATCATCTACCATCAGAATCTAAGGTAAAATGATTGCTTTGGCATTATGTGTATAGAAATGGAATTAACTATAATTGACATCAAGATAGTAAGAGCAAAAGCAAAATATATCCTTTTAAGTGTGGTTCTATACAAAAATCTTCAAATATTTTAGCAAGCAAGCCAAAAATAACACAATCCTATTGTCTTTCTGACTCACCTCATTATGAGATTTCCTTATGGAAAAACTGACAATATTTGATGAATTGAATGAACTATTGAGGCATCTTGTAGAAAAATCTCTTTTGAGGGGTGAGCAACCAACTGCCATTCTGAACTTTTGATCTGTTTATTTAGAGATTGTTTGAGAGTAATAAGGGTTACCAGCCTAACTTTGGACCCTTCTTGAATGTATTTCACATACAACCAATTTCTCTCACCATTCCCACAATTTAACCTCCTCACAGAAAAAGTAGACCCTACAAAGTGCTTCCTAGAGATACTGCAACCATGATTTCCAAACCTGTTCGGGCAGCTGAGAACCTGAGCATTAGGGAGTTCTTTGTGGCCCAGCATAGTAACTATAAAATAAACTTAGAATTATTAAATATACATTTGGAACTTAATCACACATTATGTCATCCTAGGTTCTCTTACAACCATGTGGTAGCAGCAACCAAAGGTTGAAAAAAATTTATAGAAGGTTGACTTAGTCAATAGTTTGCTCATTAACCCATTATTTCCCTTTGAAAATTTGGTAAAAAAATATTTTGGTTGAAAACTATTTCATCCCCTCTTGCGAATACCAATATTTTGGTAAGTGAGTTCGAGCTTGTACCACTTGCCGCAAGACAGCCAGTAAGTCCAGAGGCAAGGTGTTGGGGCAAGGAAAGATGATTTTTATTTGAACAGCCAGCATAGTGAGAAGATGGTAGATTAATGTCCCAAAGAACCATCTTAAGTTAGTATGAAGTTCAGGCTTCTTTTTATTGTAAGGGAAAGGGAAGAGGGGATTAGGTTGCAAGAGGTAACCAAGGACTACAGACATCTGGGCATCAGTGATGGTCTGAGGAGGTTGTAAAACTTCTTTGCTCTTGGTCAGTTAACTTTGGAGCATGAAGGTCGGGATGTTCCTAAAAATCTTTAACAGCATTGTTACTTGTGTGTATATGTTTCTTATCTCCCTGGGAGTTAGTTTTGGGAAAGGCACGGTTTTCACCTTTCTTCTTGGCCTACATGCAGAGCTCACCAGGGTGTCAGAAGCAAAATGGAGCTAGTCATGTTAAGCTTCCCTTCCACTGTTGGAATTTGAACCACGGTTTGAAAAACATTATGCTAAGGTGTAGTGTGTCTGAACCTTGGATGTATATTAGAATCACCTGAGCAATTTTTAAAAGTAATATCAATATATGGGACCAAGCCCAGGTGGATTTATTGAGCTTTCTTAGGTGTTTTGCTCAGGCATTTATAGTTTTAAAAAGCTTCCCAGGTGATTCCAAGTGTACAGGCAAGGCTGCAAATATTATTCTGGACATGGTCATGGATAGACATTGAGGGAGATTCAACTGGGACTTGTGCATGACAGGCAGGCCTGTTGTTGCTCTTACTCACGTGACGTGCTCTGGTTGACTGTGGCAACAACTCTAGTCAGTGGGCTGCTACAACCTTCCTACCCTCAAAGATGTATACATTCAGCCTCTGCATCATGTAAATTAATCCTTCCAAGATATGCTCATTCTTCTGCCTCCTGCTGGCTCATCATGTTTCTTAATTCCTTTAATACCTGGTTAAAATTCCCTTACCTCTGGGTAGGCAGTATTGTCTACTGGACTGGGCAAAGGCAATAAAGTCAGGCAGATTTGGTTGAAATTCTAACTTAACTGTTGACATATTGATACTTGCCTTTGTAAGCTTTTTTCCCCTGTCTATATACTAGGAGTTAAGATGTTATTAGTTGCCATATATAAACACTACTTGATGCTTTCTGTTGTTACCTTTATACCTTTGAGCCATACCTGCCTTCTTTGTAACATTAATGATGAACCCTGGTAGATATGGTTGTATTGGAAATGAGTTTGCTTCATGACTTTGTGGTCTGGGTCTACAGCTAGATTTCACATATTTTTGCCAGGAATTCTGTCCTCTATTTCTTGGTCATTTTCAATCTTCCTTTCATTGTCCTTGACTCCAATCTTATATATATGCCAGTCTTTACATTGCTCTCTATATAACAGTTCTGTTCTAACTGTTGATGACAGACTGTCCTTTCCTGATTCCAAATGCCATATTTCCTGACTTCTTAATATAAATATTGAAAAAAATCACATGGAATTCAAGTCTTCAATAGTTCAATTAATAAGCTATGTAAAGTTAAATTAAGACATTTTAAAATGCAATGATTTGAAATATTTGTTCAATCCCAAGTAGAATCACCATTTAAACCAACATGAAGGCATAATGGTATTTTCATGTAAAACACATTTTTCATTAATAATTAGAGGCTATATAATTGTATAAATGCATGCACAAAATCAGAGAGTCTGCCAAGAATTATCAGCGGACAATTTTCATTTATTACTTCTTTCTAATGTAAAATCAGTTACTGTGGCCTTTTTCTTAGAGCTGATATACAGCTTTGATTATAGCTAGGGACTGCGCCTTGTGGTTCTGTTAGCTTTCACACTGTGATGCTAAGAGCAGATGGAAGAAGGTGCTATAATATTACAATGTAGTCTCACAAATAGGTGTGAAGAATCAACCTCCTAAAATTTCATAGACTTCTGCTTCTCATTGCTGCACCTGTGTGGTTGCTACAATTTTATAGAGTAACTAACATTCCTTCTTGGGAGGCTGTCTTTATTCTCTTAGGCTTCATGTCTCTTTCTGTGGTGTCTTATTTGGGGTCATGTCTATGAAATTTGGACAGACAGGAAAGCTGCCCATGAAGCTGCAAATAGGATGGGAGAGGGACCTAAAGGTTTGAGTCAAAGTCAAACTTGTTCTCTGTGTACTTCAGACCAAGGATGAGGAGCTAAAATGTACCAGGGAGGAAAGCCAGGAACACAAATTACATGCTCAGAAATCATTTTTGAGACTATAAGCATTTGAATGAATAAATGAAGCCTCTTTGTATGCCAGACATGACCACAGATTCTTACATCTATAACTCTCCCACCTGATAGATGTCTAGACACCTTTTCTAACCAATGCAGTCATCAACTAGGTAACTCAGATTCTAAATTTTCTTTCAGTTCATTATTCAAGTAAAGCAGGTACATTGCTTGAGAATGTTTTAGTTTTTACATTCTTCTATGGATATTCCATAGTTTTGAATGGATGAGTTTGAAAGAACATTAAAAATGGTATTTTTAAATATGCTTTATAAAAATCAGTGCAAATGAAGAGTGACACTTTTGTCTTCAGGTTCTAGAAACATGTGTGTTTCATGGTACTCTCCCATTCCATGAAGGGTGAGCCTGTAGGCTTGTACAGCTTTTGCACCACACAACTCTTGCAGGGGGTGGGAGGGGGCACCACTATTATGAAAGTGAATAGCAACCCCTAGAATTGTGCAGTATATAACCTGGACAGCTGTACCTAGTCATCTAGCATATGTTCATGAAATACAGGTAAAATAATATATACAGATGAATTTTTTTTAATCATCCAACACCAAGCTAGAGTGGTAGCAGTTGTTTTTAGGGGAAACAATAACTGGGTAGCTACCCCCTATACTTCACTAACTCCTTGGTTGACTAGGTTCGATGACCTTCTTAGCCCTTTCAGTGAGAACCAGGTGGTGGCTTGACTTTCTCCCTTCTGTGCTGCCAACTTATATTAGTGTTAACCAGTTTCAGCCACACACCTGAAGTACCTGATTCAGGGTGACTATTTTCTGTTGTCATTCCCTAGAGCAGGATATCTGTTATTCTCCTTGTGTTAGGAATAACAGGGAGTATCTGTAAATAATACAGAATCCCAGTCTCCATTTTATGTCTGTAGAATCAAAAGTTCTAAAGTAGAGCATGGGGATTTTTAAACACCTGCTCCAAGGTATCCTATTTCTTGTGACATGCAGTTTCCTTATCCTAAGACGTTGCATTAGCGGAGCGTCTCCCACACAGCTTCTTCACTGCCAAAGTCTGTAATTAAGGCTAAGGGGGTAGATTGGTAGTATTCCAGGAACTTTTTACAGGGTTCTCAAATTTGCACATTTAGTGAAGGTCCTCAGGGTGGCTTTTGTAAATTACTCCATCATCTAATGTTCGTAATTTCATCTTATTTGAATTAGAGCTGTTCTAAAACACTGAGTCATATTCCAGCTAACAAAGAGGTCACAATCTGACTGGTGACAGTCCCCATCACTCATCCAAGGCAGGGAGGCATGCTTCTTTCCCATGAAGCCAGAAGGGAGGTATGCACATGATTAAGAAAACTCTCTGGAGTCCTGTCACCCTGCTCAGACTGCAAAGTACTTGCCTACACACAGTTCATGGACGCCACACAGCACCCCATGAAGTGGGCATCACTGTGTCTAACATGTTACTGATGGGGAAAACTGACAGTCAGTGAGGCTGACCCAGTTTCCCAAAGGCACACAGTCAGCAAGTGGCATGGCCAGAATACATTCCCAGTTCTTTGGGATCCCAGCTTAGCAGTATTTTTTTTCTCAGTGCTAGGGCCCCTCTCTATAAAGCATATGTGTGCACGCACATGCGTGTAGGCAGGGGGTGGGTGTGAGTGTTCTGATCTGTTGATAACTCTGTGGTCCTGGTCGGGATGGATGCTCTGGGCTGAGCATGTGGCCTGTGACAATGCGTGTACAAGTTGTGCTGACTTATGGGGTAATGTTAGACCATTTAGTGTCTGAAGTTGCTTTTCATTGTCATCATCTCATCTGGGCGGGCCATTTTGCTTTGTGGCAAAAATGAAGAAACTCTAAACCAAGAGATGCCAACTTTGGTTTGGACCTCCCGGCATCGCTTCTCTGCAGGCCTCCACTTTGGCTCTGTGCTTGGGGACGCTGAATGTTCTCTCTGCACACAGGGGCCTTAGGCTCCTGCACTGTGTGTCAATTATGAGCCTTGATCTCTAGGGAGGTGGATCCATGTGCATTTTGGCAGTGGACTCTGCCTAGAAGCAGTTGAAAAACAAATGTGTAAGGAATGCCTATTTAGTCATTATAGACAGTACTGTTCCATGAGTGGTATTTGCGTCTTGAAAGACCCTGTCATCCCTGTGTTCTGGCAGAAGACTTTGAATATCATTTCATCTCAGGGATGACAGCTCCTAAGTTTTTTGAGTGCTTTCCCAGTGATTCTAAATAAATAATTGGCTTTGGCATTTGCTTAGGTTACAGTGTGCCTTGTCTATAGTTTTAGACCCTGTGCAAAAAAAAATCTCAGAACAAAAGTTCTATTCAGGTAAAATAATGTTCCAAGGCAGCTGTCTTCACATTGGGGTTCATGCAAACACTGGGGGTGCCTGCAGACATCCCAGACTCAACATCCATATGTACTCTTTCCTAAAATTGATGTGATGCCCCTGCCCCAAGATTGCCTTTCTCTCAGGTTACCATATTATTTATCATCCAACTGAAACACTTTGAGAGTGAGTGAGGACACTATTAATAATATGCCAAGGCAACGGGTGTGTATCTAGACTATTTTGGACAAGACTGCATTGTATGGTCACCTTATCCTTTCCTGTTTTACAAAAGGGAGGCAAACATCTTCCCATTTCTAAATCTTACTAGGGTCATATGGTGAATATCCCCAGACTGGGTAAATTTCTGGATGCCAAATAAAGGGACAATTGAACATGCATGGGTCCTTAGAGAATAGCTAGTAATAGCCAGGCAAAGAAGGCTTCACTTATGTCTACCATGCAGTAAACTCACAGTGAGACTCTGTGGCTTCTCTTGCTCCCTTTCTATCTTAGAATTGGAATTCAGAAGTGAGAGGGTTGTCACAGGGATGTGTATTAGTACATTTATTTAAGATGAAAAATGAAACCAGGGTTTTGGGGATGGAACATAAATCTGATTTGGCTGATGGGCTTGACAATGAAGACCCAATCAAGTTATATGACAGATATTTTCTCTAAATCACATGAGTGAAATCTTTAGCTCTAGAGTTTTAAAAATAATGTTTTTAGCTCATGCACATTTTAAACCACAGTGGTAGCAACTATTTAACATATTGTAGATTTAAGATTTCAACTTAAACATACATGAGTGGTGTATACATAGCTTTTTTTACAATTCTTTTAGCAAAAATCTTTGAAGACCATTCGAAGCACTTGCATTGAAGCAATCATGATGTTTCTTATCCTGGTTCTGACCCCACTGTCATTGTGACAACCACAGTAACTTCCCCACACTTCCAAATGTGACCTCCCCACCCCCAACACACACACATGTGGAACCACTGTGGGCCCAGTAACTCCTTAAATGGGTGAATTCCATGCTGGAGAAAGTACCTGAAAGGAAGAGTCCACCATCTTATCCCATCAGGCAACTCAAATGTCCTGGCCTGGACACTTCATTTGTGATCAGGCCTGTCCAGAGTATGAGTATCCTTATCTCTGGGGAACTTGTTAAGGCCCATTTATTCCAAAATACATATCCTTTTTTTGTTCTATTTGGAAATCATGAGGTAAATTTGTATTCATAGAATACCAGAATTAATACCCAGGCCATGGTTGTCAATCTAATTAGATCTTTATTTCTTAGATTGGCAAATTTTTCCTTGTTCCCAGTAGATTGTCATTTTGTCTTGTATTTTCTTCAATGGATCTTAATAAAGTGATAGAGATGGAACCAAAAGGAAGGTGATTGAGACATTTCTTGAGGAAACTGGACATTAGTCTTACTGGTCAATGCACAGGGGGTGGTACAGTTCTAGGGAAAAGGGATCCTAAAAGGGGAATACAGTCATGTTTATACAGGAGAGGAAATGGTGGTGGAGTGATCCCTCTACTCTTCTTTGTAAAGCTTTAATCCAAACTTGCTAAAATGAGATTGGTGAATTTCTCCAGTTCTGGGAGCATGAAGATGAGGACATGAAAAACAATAGGTTAAGGAAAAGGATCTGCTGCTTTGGTAAAAGGTGAAAGATCTATACAATCTGAAAAGAAGCCAGAGTATTAACCTGCTGCTTTTGAACAGGAGACAGTAAAGAAGGGCCAAAGGGGCCTGCCCTGTATGGTAGCTTGCTCACCTGTACGAAGGGTGATCATAAACACTGGAATCACATAAATGCAGAGTGGGCTTGTTGGTGGGCAGATAGGAGATCTTACCCTAATTCTTAGTCTACATTTCTGGATGGTTCTGAAAAAAATCAGTTCTCTCTGAACAGGTCAGCAATACTCATATACTTACAGTGTTTGACAGGAATATCCACAAAAAGTGGCTTATATTTTTGTAGATTCTTAGTTAGAAGAAAATGGCACCCTCCAATATTTCATTCTGTTTGGCTTCAACAAAAATAGCTCACCACACATGGAAATGGTGTTCATGCCGAAGAAGGCAACATTCCCAACACTCTTTCATGGCTGGAAGGTTTATAAAAAGCATCTTGCAGGGTTGTGCTATGCTTCTTGTATAAACTCTACTCACATTGGCAAATTAGCCTGTGAAATAGTTGACTCATACCTAATTAAAGAATGTCTCTATATCCAAGATGAAAACAATTAAATGAGTAATTTACAAAATTATTTTTTAACATTTGACAGAGCTAATTATGCCGACACTGCTACTGTAGGTAACCCAAAACTAACTGGTTTATAATTATAATGTACTCCACTTTCCCAGATTTAACCCACAGCTTCAGGCTTCAAAGATTTTCTTTCTTCTGCTCCCAAACTACTAATTTTTCACAAAGGTCCATAAAACTTTCTAAAATATATACAAGGGCTGTCCAGAAAGTATCCAGCCATTGTTAATACAACGAGAATGGTTACATGGCTGGATACTTTCTGGACAGTCCTCATGTATATCATGGAAGGCAACTGATACAATAAATTCACATTAGAAACACAACTTTCCCCAATTTTGTCTGCTGCCAAAGTGAAGACTTGTTTGTAAATAGTGTGATTCAACTGAAATAGATAAGCCTGCAAATGACAAAGATGGGTTAGCACATTGGTTATTAATATTTGCATAGGATTTCCCATTATTTGTTGATTTCTACCTATCTATTGGTTCATTAGCAATTTAGCAGTTAATATTAATGGTTAGAATGAGGTTTTAACATATATTTCTCATGGAAGTTCTGAATAAACTGGAATATACACTACAGAGGGGAAACCCAGTAAGATTGTTTTAATAATGAGTCTTGTTCCAGTTTTTCTTCCTATTTCTTCTGCCACTGACCAGATTCAGACACTTAATTCATGCTTAGACAATTGTAATAATATGTAAGGTGTCTTTCTTCCCTTGTGTCCCCTCCATTCATTTCATTCTGCTTTCTTCAATTAATTTTCTTTAAATGCCTTCTTGATCTATTACTGGATCAATGGCTCATTCTACCAAGAGTTGATATATAAACTACTTAGTCTGCTAATCAAAAGTAGTTACCATTTATTTAGTATTTTACCAGATACTAGGAGCTAGATATGTACATTATCCTATTTAATACTCACAATAAATCTATAAGGCAGATATCTTTGTACTTTTTTTTAGATAAGGAAAGAGAAGCTCAGAGAATCTGAGTAATATTCTCAAGGTCACATAGCTCGTAAGTGGTAGAGCTGGGAATTGAACTTGGTCTACCTGATTCCAAAGTCTGAGTGTAATTGCTAGGGTAGACTTTCTCAAAAAAGATTCTAAAATCTGACCTGGATTTACTTCTTTGCCTTAATGCCAATTACTCTTCCATATCGAATAGCATTTATTCATTCATTCTAAAATATTTAGTAAGCATCTGCCATGTGTTAGGATACACAGATTGGTGAGGAACAATTGGTCCCTGCCCTCCCATCGCTTATGGTCTTGTGATGATCTGATGATATCTGTGCTCCAGGAAACCTGGTCAAATCACTTTCTGTTTCCCATGGCATTGTCTAATGCCTTCCTGCTGGATCTTGCTCTTGCTTTGAGGACTATCTCATGTCCTCCCCACCCATGACGTCTTCCTAAACCACTCACACCAGTGGAAATTTCTCCTTTCTTTGAACTATAGTTCTCATTCATTGTCTATGTTCAAATACTAGCTTTACCACCAATTGGCTATGTAACCTTGAGGAAGTTACTTCGCTGTACCTCAGTTTTCTCATCTATAAAAAGGGGTTAATTATAATATCTATCCCATAGAGTTGTTGTGAGGATTAAATTAATTTATTTATGTAAAGTAATCAGAACATTACCTGGCATATGGCAAGTACGGTTAACTAATAATATTACTACATTATTATTCCGTGGTTTACTTTTTTCCCCTTTTTATTTTCAGTTGACACATAATAATTGTACATATTGGTGGGATACAGGGTGATATTTCATTACACATGTATATAGTGTAATGATCAAACTAGGGTAAGTAGTATATCCATCGCTTCAAACATTCATCATTTTTTGTGTTGGGAACATTCAAAATCCTCTTCTAACTTTTTGAAAATATACAATAAATTATTGGTAACCATATTTCCTCTGCAGTGCTACAGAACACTAGGATTTATTCTTCCTATCTAACAGTAATTTTTCTATCTGTTCACCAATGGCTACCCACCTCCCATTTTCTCAGCCTCTAAGAATCACAATTGTGTTCCCTACTTTTAAGAGCTCAGGGTTTTTTTGTTTTTTTTTTTGTAAGCTCCTACATATGAGTGAGAACATGCATTATTTACCTTTCTGTTCTTGGTTTATTTCACTTAATATAATGTACTCCAGGCTCATCCATGTTGTCGTGAATGACAAGGTTTTGTTCTTTTCTATGGCTGAGTAGTATTTCATTGTGTATATACACCACATTTTCTTTATCCATTCATCTGTTGATGGACACTTAGGTTGATTCCATATCTTTATTATTGTGAATAGTGCTGCAGTCAACATGGGAGTGCAGGTATCTCTTTGATACTAATTTCTTTTCCTTTGGATAAATACCAAGTAGTGGAATTACTAGATTATATGTTCTATTTTTAGTTTTTTGAGAAACCTCTGTACTATTTTTCTATGGTTTACTTTTTTTGTGTGAATTCATATAAACAATTCAACATGTGAGTATTATTTAGACATTCATTAGTCATCAAGAGAAATGATCTAGGTCATAGGAGATCAAGAAGAACATGAATTTTCAATTTTATTTGATTCACAGAATATAAATTGTCATTTTTATTATTGTTTTTATTTCAGGTATTACAGGGGTACAAACACTTTGGTTATATTTGCTTTTACTTTATTTTATTTTTAAATTTTTATTTCAGGATATTATGAGGGTACAAACATTTTGGTTACATTTTATGTCTTTGCCTCACCCAAGCGAGGGTTAGAGGCATGCCCTTCCCCTCTACAATGCTCACTGCATCCATTTACATTTACTTTGAAAGAATTATGTAACATTTCTCATATGTATAAATCTAGTTTTATAATGTATGATTATTTTTAAACTGTTCCCAGATTTTTATATTTAATGTTTCTATAACACTTACCAGAGCTCTTAGTCCTGCTCTGATTTTGCTCTGGTCTTTTTCTTTATAAGGGAATTTCCTGTTCAAAGCAAGTCACCTTAAAATCATTCTTATTTCTAATAGAGTCATATTGCAAAGCGTAAAAAGACTATGCTGTAGTGAAGTTCTAAATATTGGGTTGCTACTGTAATTTATCTTTATTCTTTTTATGTTCTTATATTTGATTCAAAAATATAAGACTTTTTCTGGTGATTTCATAACTATTTGCTTATGTGTAGTAAACTCACCTTAAAAATGAAGACAAGCCTACAGAGTAAGTTAGTAAATCTTTTGCACCAAAGTCTATTCATTGTTACTAAAGTCTGACCCCTGAAGCTGTGATTACATTTTGGAGTTCAGAAAACATCTGCTTCAGACAATAGCTATAAAAATAATATGATCAGGAAAATGATCATTTTGGGGGTCAAACTAATACTTTGACAATTTGAAAGGTTAGAGAGTGTTAGCCATAAAAATCTTGAAAGAGCATTTTGTTCAAGGACAGAATAATCAGCTTCTTGTATGATTTGGTTTATATTTTCCTATAAAATCTAGGTTCCTGGAATAAATTCTGAGCAAGAAGATCTTCATAATCTAAGAACATACAAATTCCTGGAGAGAGCTGGGACTCCCTTTCAAAAATCTTTTTATTGCCCCATCGACAAGAGAGTTCTGAACACAGATATAGTGTTGATAAAAGGCTGTCCTTAAGCTGAAGGAAGAAAAGTGGACATGAGGATAGCGTGGCTGGGGAAAAAGGAACTAATGTAAGGCCTCAGACACTCTGGGCCAGACGCTTTGCTAGATGTTTTGCATTTTATTTTTTTAGAAAATACTCAATAGAATTTTTTCATTTTTTGGTAGCAGGTAACAAGAACCCAAAACACCTGAATTTAAGCAAAAATGAAGTGTATGTTACTGTGTAAGTAAGAAATCCAGGACTGAGGTATGAGGTACAGCTGGATTCAGGAGTGCAGTTGATACCAGTGAGAACTGGTCTCTCTTAGCTCTACTTTCCTCTGTGTTGACTTCACATTCAAGAAGACTCCTTCTGTGTAGATGCAAAGATGACCACTGGTTGATCTGGTCTAGGCTTAGTTTCTGCTAGGAATTTTAGTATAATCTAGTAGGAAACTCTGGTCACCCTTACCTGGATCTTGTGCCCATTCTTGATAAACCACTTTGACTGGAGGGAGGGTTGAAATAAGCTGTGATTTGGAAATTCACTGAGGAAGCAATAAAAAAAAAAAAAGAAAAAGAATCTGATTGGTTAGTCTGGGTCACTCGTTTGCCCTTGTTCTGGTGGAAGCAAAGTTCTGTGCCCTAGAAGAAAGAGGAAGATAATAATGAATACTCACTAGAAAAGAAATAAAAATATTAATTATATTTCAGGCTAATTAGGAATTGGTGTGGCAGATATTGATATAATAAGCAAGGATAAAACTTTATTTATTTATTTATTTTCACTGTCTGTCCTTGAATCCACCGGGACTAGGAGGTTGAGCCCGTTTGGTACACATTTCTAAGTGAAGTCCTACTTCAGGCTCTAGAGGGTAGACCTGGTCTTAACCTTAGAAAGGTGAGGGTCACAGAGGCAGTTCTGGGTGAGTAATTTACCAACATAGCATTGAGTCAGTCTTGCTCTTGGTCTCACTCCAAGCTCGGTAGCCCAGTTCTCCACTTATTGGATTCCTTCTATGACTGCTTGTTACTGGATTCACTTATGCCTGAATCCTCATCCTGTTCCCTGGGGTGATGCCAACCTGACCACTTGTGACGTTATGACCAACTTCCTTTCACTCCCCTTCTCCGGTTGCTGAGTTTCCGCCATGTCATTCTTTGACTGAACCCCTGTGTGTTACCCCAGCTCTGTCAGGGGCTGGATGTTCTTTCTGCAAACTCTCTTCACTGCAGAATCAGGTCTCAATACTGGTTTCCTGATCTTTCCTCTCTGTGTTGCTGTCCATCTCATGGTAGGAACTTCTGTTATCTTGTCCTGTGGCTTCTAATGGTTCATTTATCCACTCAATCTTTTGTGAATTAAATAAAATTACTTTTTTTTCCTGAATAACTATTAGCATGGGTTTATTAGGTGCTCAGTTCAGAGTTAGGGCTGTAAGAAAAAAATATAAATGGTTTCTATTAATACCTTCCAGATTTTGAGTTTAGCGGGAAAAGGCTGCCAAAAAAATCTTCCAATTATTAGAGAGCATTAGGGATTCATATACAAAAGCCAGGCCTAAAAGGAAAAGAGAGTCAGAAAAGCTTCTCTGTGAATGTGGTCCTTGAGCCTTAGATCAAGGTTAGATGGGGAGAGAAACGGGAGCTGTCCAAGTAAGAGGGACAGAATCTGCAGAGGCTGAGAGTCATGAGAGAACGGAAACAGTTCAGTGTGGTGCATTGCCTGTGATGTGTGTGGGAGTTCGCCAGCAGATGAGAAAACCAAGGGTGAAGGTGACAAGATCAAGAGGAACTTCCAAGTCATACAAAGGTGTTTGGTCTTTTTCCTAAAAAAGCTAACCATCTCCTGCCTTTCCCAGCTTAAACACCTTTTCTTTTATCTTTATCTCATTGAGGGATTTTGGTGAATGACCATTTAACGATACCTGTCTTCTGTGTGACAAATATGTAGTCTTCAAGTAACCAGAACATTTAAGTTTCTGTCTCTGCAAGGCTATCCTTAAAAAACATGTCCTGGGTCACGTTTCTTGAATGAATTTTAAGAAACTCACTCTTCTTGAATTAGTTCTTCATAAATTTTCTGACTCTGCTGAGGCCTACTGTCTTCCACCTAATCTTTAATATAGGCAACTGTGCAGTGCTAAAATATTTAGGAGTGGGCTGATCTTAGAGAAGATGAAGGAAAGACATACCTCCACATTAGTAATCTAATGTTGTAGAAAGGCCCATCTAACCAAAAACACTTTCTGAATCTTTGAGCCTGAGACCAGGATTAGAATGAGTTCTTAAGGATCCTCTAGGACAAGGATGGGTATACATTTTATAAACAATAAGGCTCCATGACACCTAAGATGAAAAACGTCCTAGCTTAATAATATAATAGAAGGGCTTTATCTGTCAGATTCCATATAAGTCTTTATGAAATTTAAGAGAAAGAGATCAGGAAAGAGGAACATTGGGTACTTCTCAGGTCTGTTAGTCTCCCCTACTACTCACCTGTGGCAGGGAATCTCTAGACTATAAGAATTCTGATGATCTACAGGTACCCAATGGTATGGGGTAAGGACACCAGAGCCTTATTCACAAATTTCATTGGCAGCAACATAACTTAGGAGACAAATACCAGTTAGGGGCATGGCAGAGAGGGAAGCTTACCCTTAGAACCTGGAAAAGGAGCTGGATATGGATTCAGAGGTTAAAAGTAGTTCTCTATAGCTACTTGAGAGTCTAGAATAGCCATCATGTTCTACAACATACTGAAAATGAACCAAAGGTTAAATACTTAAAGTTTACATCAGGCGGCAAATCCACACGTTTACTTTTCTTCATAAATGCTATGTGTTGGGGAAGTGGAGGAGGGAGGGGGGATAGAGGGGGCAGTGGGACTCCCTCCCTTCTGAAGTGCTGCACAGTTGCTGGGCACCATGACCGTGGGGACGGACTGTTCCTTTGTTCTGACCCCATTTGCTCCTAAACTCATGGCAATGGTTTAGTGTGACTTTATCTTTGTTTTATTAGGGAGGCCTCATTTAGAAAAGGCAAAATCATCTTCTCTTTAAAAACAATTTTATATTAAAGAGCAGTGAAGTTCTATGTATGCATGTTTTTGTGGGTACCAGACCACATCCCATGCTCCAAGCTTCCATATCCTCCTTGCACATGTGAGGTCAACAAGGCTATCTTTTGCCACTTTGCAGTGCTGCCTAGACTGCTGCTGGTTTTCTTTCAGGACACCATTAGCAAAAGAGAAGTATTATTTAAAACAACTTGCAAATGCAAATATAAGATGTGTGTGCTTATTATACTTCCTTGCTTGTTAACTCATTGAAGTTGCTTTCTGTGTGGGGTAAATCTAGGGGTGCTGCAAAGCTGAGTCCAACCCATATGTTCTCCTTCATCAAGTGGCTACAGGGCTGAACTCTCTACTTTTAGAATTACGTTTTTAGATAAAGAACTGGTCTCAAGAAATCTATGTTAAAAGGAATTTATAGAGTTGTTGCATCTGGGAGGAGGAATGGGTTGGTGTAAGAACAAGTACGAGGCAGGGATGGTACTCATCCTCCACTCCAGCACTGTGGCAGACTTTGCAAATCAACCATGGCACACTTTGCCACTGAGTCTCAGTAGGGCCTTAGAATCCTTGCGAGTGCATGCCCAGGAGGCATTGCCAATCAATCAGGGTTGGTACTTGGGATGAAATCAGTTTGCTCTCAGTGCATGGATTGAGTAGTTTCTAAAGTTGATGTAGCAGTGGGTGTCATCTAGTAGTAGGTCATTAGAACATGCACCTTTTGGTAAATGGAGAGACTTGGGGAAAGAGGATGTCCCCCTGATTGCAGAAGAGTGGAGCATTAAAGAAAAATGTCACACAATGAGAATGAGCGTGGGGACAGTGACAGGCTTCACAATTTGCCTCTGAACTGCCTCTGACCAGGTACCTCATATTTCTCTATGCTCTAATTCCAATACAAAGAAGAGCTGAGGGGTGTAAAAAAATATTAGTTAAAAATTAAAAGTATCTGTCCTATTAGTTTCTGCCATTCCATCACACTTTCAGGCTCTAGGGAGGTTCTCTGCTGGGTAGAATGCTGGAATAAAAAAATATCACATTGGAACTCTGTTCTAAAGCTACGTATTGATTTTCTGAACTTCTCTGGTCACGATTCTTTATAATCATTTCTAATGTATTTTAAAGGGCATCACTTCTTGTTTTTAGTCTCTTCATCAGAGTTTCCAAATGGATGAGCTCATTTCATCCAAAGAAACATTCTGTGAAGTAGTATCTGTTTTTAGTTTCCTCTCTCTCCTGTAAGATGTGACATACAAAGGTAGCAAAAATGCATCTTGTTTATTTAAAAGGTCCTCTCTGTCACCTGCATACAGATATATTTCTAAGTGATTTGATAGGACAACTCTTTAGAGAGCTTAACTTTGGAAAACTATATTCAAGAGAAATTCATAAATGCTGAGTGTCAAATAGGCATTGAAGAGATATTCCAAAAAGAGGGTCCTGGAATTCAACCCACACAATATTTCCCCTCTGTTGGCCTTTTCTCTTTGAACCGACTTGATGATTGAGGACTGGGTCTTGGGCAATTTGGGGACAGTTTTTTATTCTGTTTGTTTGGCAACTGTTGAACCCTTTTTTCAAGCTCTATACAGTGAAGTTCATTTATATAGTTCTTCTGAGTAATTTTTTCCTGTGCTATTGTTCACATGTGCGGCCCTGCCAAAAAGAACATAGGCCTCAAATTAATTTTTCCTATGCATACTATTTTGTATGTGTTCTGTCTTTATTTCTGGTCATTGTGAGGTCACCAATTTTGTTTTCCTTTTGGTATCCAATATTCTTGGACAATTTTCTGAGGCATCAGAGAGACTCAGAGGCCACAGATGTTGTATAAACCGTTTACCCTGTGTGTCTTCCCACTTATATTTTTCTTTTGAAAGAAAAAAACAGAGGATAGCTGTCTGTGTATGGAATGTATTTTTTTTTCATAATGCCCAGAAACTATTTATTAAATCTATCTCACCTCTATTGTAGGAGAAAATGCTCCTTTTTGAATAGAATGTCCAATAAACTGCTCCAGCTGCTCAGAGAAGTTAAAGTTATTTTCTGGAGATATTTATCGCCTTGGATAGTATATATAAGCCACTAGTTTACTTATTTTTTAATCCCCTTACATGGAGACCTTTTCAAACACATATTAAGTTCCAGCAAAGGTCACCCTGTCCAAGACCATATGTCAAAAATTTCAGCAGCGATTTACCACACATCTTGGATGAAAGACAAAGACAATTTTGGTATCTGTGAAATTTAATATTTGGGTATTATATCCATTGGGTGTGTTCCAATTTGCCAAGTCAAACCAGAAATCCACGTCACAGCTTTCACTCTTTTTCTCTGTGTAAATTGTGTACCCTCCTCCTTGCAAATGTTTGAAATAAGCTGAATAAACAGAACGCTGTGGGTAACCTGGGGAGTGTTCTAATCAGAAATATTTTCACTCATGGGGTAAGGCTTTACATAACCCACTAAGAACTGTGATCTGAACCGCCCATTGCAAGCAATAAAGCATTAAAATGAGGACATATTTTAATCAGACCTCCAGATCCATATTTATTTTTTCTCTTCCAACTGCTCATGTAAAACTTCGTCGTAAATTGTGTAAATGTATAACTCTACCTGTCTATTGGGCAATGCATTTAAATGTCAACTTCTATTTCCAGTTAATCTTTTCCATTGTGTTTTTCTCCTTCTGTCTTCCACATGTCAGAAGATAATATAAAAACATAAGTGCACTGAAGAGACAAATGCAAAACAAAATCTATTCTTATACATCGTACATTTCAATACTGTGTAGCTCACTCCCAACATGGCACTGCACATGAGTCCAGCGTATTCTAAATAATAATTTGGTTCTACAGCATCAACAGAGTGAGATATGTGAATAAGATTTCTCTTTATTTAGCTTTCTAGAAACATATTTTGCTATTATATGTATTCTATAAATGTTGTATAATGTATATGTGTAGCATATATGTACAGTATAAACTAATAATACATTGAACACCTGTGTATTTACCAACCAACTTAAGAAATAAAAGATTGTCAGTGCCTTCTAGGCCTTTTGAGTGTCCCTCCCTTAATACCACTCCTACCTACCCAGAGATAATTACTATCCTGAAAGTTATTACCGTCTCTTGCTTTTCTTTAAAGCTTTACTTTATCTGTTTGTTTCCATAAGTAATTTTTGACCATGCAGGATTTGCTCATAAAGAGCTCATAAAGGAAATGAATTAGAGTCTGTTTTGCTGAACATTATCCTTACAAGATTCATCCATGTTCATGTAGGTGACTATAGTTCATTTTGTTTTCACTACTGCATAGTATTCCCTTCTATTAAGAAAAAAACTTCCTTATTTATTTAGTCATTCTTTTGTCAAGGGACATTTTGAGTTGGTCCTGATATTTTCCTATTGCAGGTGACATTGCTAGAGTGATTCCTGGTCCAGGTCTCCTGGTGGATATAAAATATGATTTTCTCCAAGGTATATATCTAGGAGTGGATTACTAAATCATAGAATATAGCCATGTTCAACTTTCCTTGATATTGCTACCCTGAATTTGGTTTTTATTCAATTTTTAAAGACATATTAGGGAAATCAAATTCTAAATGGAATTTTAACCTGATGTTTATATCTGAGCTTTTCCCCTACATATGGAAATAATAGCTCTGACTTATAGTTATAAGTCAAAGATATGCATGAAGCTATTGTAGGTAGCTTTGTTGTTTTTATCTTTCCTGTCTGCTTTTATCATGTGCAATTAGACCAGCCAAGGTTCCTTCCATTCCTGAATGTAACATGGCTTCTTTGCTCACCCATCCCTAAGGTCTTTTTCATTAGTGGTAGTAGGATGAATAATCTTCCTTCCTATCTGTAAATGTGATGGTTATCTATTGTTTTATCTGACTATGCCCTTGTCCTTCTTCTAGGAATAGTACTACCTCTTTTTTTTTTTTTTTAGTAAAAAAAGTGCTTTTTTTATTATAGCAGAATACATATAACATACAATTTACCATCCTAGTTATTTTAAAGTGTTTTTGTGACTGACTTATTTCACTTAGCGTAATATCCTCAAGGTTCATCCACGTTGTACTTAAGAATGGTTAAGAATTTCCTTCCTTTTATAGACTGAATAATATTCCATTGTATGCACATGCCACATTTTATTTATCCATTTATCTATCAATAGACACTTGAGTTTCTTCTACTTTTGGCTATCACACATATTGCTGCTATGAACATAGGTGTACAACTATCTCTTTGAGTCCCTGATTTCAATTCTTTTGGGTATATATTCAGAAGTGGAATTGCTGGAGTCCTTTCTCTTTTTTGAGGAGTACTGCTGCTGCCCTATTCTAGCCACATGGTTCTGGTGAGGGCTGCCAACCCAGTCACTGTGCCTTCTCTTGACACAGGTGACTGGCTGACAGGTGGACACCTGATCCAAGCTAGGCCAATAAGAGTTCTTCCCTGGGAGTTTTCAGAGTGGAGCTGGAGAATGCAATTCAGTCTTCTCTGTAGTGGATGCTTAGGAGCTGTTAGTGGCTGGGTTTCCTATCATGTGGAGAAGACCATCCTGTGAGAAGAGAAAATAAAGCCATCAGACAGAAATAAGTAGAAATGAGAAATGAGAGAGTCCTAATGACACTTGCTTTCCTCTCCCTTTCATAGTCATATGAGCCAATAAATTCCTCTTTCCTTGACCAATTTGAGTAGGACTTCTATTCTTTGTTACCAATGTCCTTTCTAACAGAGTGTCATAGTTATGCCTTGTGCGTTAGGTGAGTTCTACCTTAAGTCAATAATTCCTATCATTCTGAGGACTGATGCAATGGAATGAGAGAAATATACTGATATGTGACTGAGTATATGTTGTCGTACATCCATTACTGAAATTGGCAGTAGGAAAGAATGAGAGAATGAAACTTATGAGGATTAAAAATGAGAAGATAAAGAGATAATAATGAGTTAATAATGTAAGAGGACAGGATGTTGGGTCAACACAAATGTTTGATGAGGAGGTTGATCTAGACTGTAAACCTAGAAAGTATGACTGGTAGACAGAGGTCTGGGATTGTGGGATGCGGGACAACAAACTTTTCTATGATGGGGGCAGAATTTTCCGGAAGAGCAGGTTTATCCTAAATCATAAGAATGGGTATGAAAACTACTTACAAATGGCCTTGGTACTCCCCAAAGGTTAGGACAGAAGAAAAGCTTTTAGCCTCACTGGTATGGAAAACAGGCCTTTATAGATAACCTTAACTCTTTCTTGAATATGAGAAACAGAAACCTTCTCCAGTGGGTGAAGGTAAAGAAAAAAAAAAAAAAAAGAAGAGGAAAGAAAGAAAATTTAAAAAGGAAAGGAAGTTTACTGAAAGAATACAGAAGTGTCTGCAAGAACCTATCCAAGGGCAAGGGCAAGACCTACAGACTGGCCTCACAGAGGACTTGTGCCTCCAATGGGAAGGCCCAGGGAGCAGAAGCAGTTACTTTCTTGCTATCTTTTTCTCTCTCTGGGAGCTCTCTTTCCTTTTCCTATGTGTTTCTACTTTATTCTTTTCTTTTTCTCTTGATAGACTGTTTTTCTCCTCTTGCTCATCATCATTCATGTCTTGAATGGGCCACGTCGACCCTGACTTCCCATGTCCTGACAAGCCCTGCACTCAAATTTCAGATGAGAATCTGATCGGCCTAGGTTGTGTCTCTTGTGCACCGTGGTCCAGTCAGAGAAAAGGTGGGGCCTGTTCCAGAGGGAACAGGATCCATTCTTTAACAGTGAAGGGGGCAAAGAGAGGAAATGATTGAGTTGTCTTGTATATATATTGATCTGTACCAAGTTGGACACTACATATATGCTCCAGACCTAGTTTATACAGTGTGTAGACTCAACTATCAAATTCTTCAGAGTTCTGCTCTCCACTTTTCTCTGATATCCATCCTGTGTTTTAGTTGTAGTTTTTAATGCCTGCAAAGCCCTCACCATGTTTTTGTTTATTTTTGTTTTTTTGTCTATTTGGAGGGTTTCTTTTTTCCTGTCTGGAAGATATATATGTCTAAATATATCTAACTTCCATGTTAGTGGTAAGGACACATGGTCTGGAGCCAGAAGACCATGGAAGAGACTTAGCCACCGTGTAGTTGAGTGACTTGAGCTATAATTTCCTCATCATTAAAATGGGGCTGATAAACATGCCCCACTTGTCTTACAAGGTGGTTACAAAAGTTGAAATGAGCTATCAAGAGTAAAACTGATTTGTAATCTGCAAAGCAGTTTCAAAGAAAAGTAATTAGACCTGTGGTTCTCAACTCCAATGTAGATGACCCAGCGTGTCATCATAATTAGCAAGGGCTGAATAATTTTTTGCCAGTAATTTAGGGCTAGTCATGAAGATCCAATGTTTATGAAGTACTTTTTAAAATTGAGTATATTCAAAGTTATGTCTATAATATAAATGTCACTCATTCATTTGCATCTCAACATTTTCCTTCATAGGAATGGAATGTCTAGAGATTGGGATAGTATGGTTAGAATTGCCTAAAATTTTGAACTCACCTCTGGGAGTGTGTCACATGTGTGTGTTTCATCTACCACATGTATCATGGCAGAATATGCTTGAAAACTGACGATCACCAGATCATAAGCTACATAAAGCAGGATTCATGTTTTCCTCATTCTCCACTGTGTGTCCAGCCACTAGCACAGTTCCTGCCCCACAAGAGTTTCTCAGTAAATACTGAGATGACCCAGAAGCTGACATTCTAAGGGGTCACACATAGTTTTGCCTATGTCATAGATGCTATTATAGAATTTCCTTCTTGTACCAAGTGGGAAGGAATATGTCTGCCGGCCATCTTTGTTTAGGAGAAAAATAGGATGCTTGTGGTATTTGTGGTTGATTTAAGGTGTTAGCCACAGTTGCTAAGCTGTTCCTTTGAGGCTCTAAGGAGAGTTGTGAACAGAGAGGCCTTTATTTACTGCAGAGTATCTAATTATGAGGTGCTTCCTGATCTGTGCATGCTATGCCGTGAGGGATGTGTTGATGCATTAAAGAAAATACTAGATTGAAAAAATGTAAAACTTTAGTATAGAAATTGGTTCTGGGAAACAAAAGGACGTTCCCTTGTTTTATAGGAAAATAAAACTCGATAAGGTCTGTAAACTATCATGGGTAAAGACTCTGAATGGGGAAGAAATTTGAATTTCTCTAAGAATGAGTTTATAGAAGATGCTGATCAACTAAGGTATCAGACAATGAGATAAAGGGCCACAATCAGCTACTTTTATTTTCAAATATTATTTAATTTTTAAGAAGTTGGTAAGGAGTAGTAAAGCGATTTCCTATGGTGCTGGCAGAGTGGTGTTGGGGAAGAGAACAATTGCTCCTTTGAGGCAGCTTGTTGGGTGCTTGCCTCCTGCAGTTAGATTTTTCTTATTTAAGAGAGCCATCTGCTTCATTAAACTTTCCAAGATCAGGCATTATCTACAGGGAGTTCCACAGCATCTTAAAACAGAGAACTGCAGCAAAGTTTTAAGTTAATGCCAGCAAACCAGATGTTAACCAGATTGTTAAATTCTTTTTTCCTTCCAAAACCAAAGATTTCAAGTGAGGCTGAGTTAATGCAAATGTTGGACAATGCTTAGGGCTAGAATTTGGAGCCAACGTTGATCTCCTCTGGCCTCTGTTCATGGAGCCCCTCTAAAGTCAGTCAAGGGGAACTCTGTTTATGGTTTAAAAAAAACATAAACAGAGGGATTATGGTGGGGAGAAATTCTGGCTTTCCATATTCCCTAGTGCACATTCCTTACTGAAAAAATTACACATGCTGAATGCTGGGGAATTTAACAGATATTCCCAGTGCTGTATTCTTAATCCAACATACATTTCTTCACATTTTGGATGGGTTTTCATTTCTGATTGCACCCTGCAGACTGCCTACTGATCTCAAAAAGATTGAGTGGAGGAAAAAATATGCAATGGAAACTGAAAATGAAAACTGCTTCTTTCCACGTCCCCCAAGAGCTGACATTTGAGTATCTGAATTATTGGGACTGGGAATCTCGGTAAAGATTTAGAGGCACAAAGATAGGAATATCATTTCTGAAACAAGTGCTAAGGGAGGCGGTGGGCTCAAATGCTCTGGGGGTAGCAAGGCCTCCATTTCTGTTTTGACAAGTGCTAATTTATTTCCTGGGACTAGGGGGATTGGACATTCTCCCTGCTCCTACCACACAAGGTAACATTTACTTGTTTTTAGGGACTCAAAACTCTTTCACATTTTCTACTTTCAACTTCTTTGTAAATTAAACCAAATCAAAACAACTAAGCAGCTAAACAACAACAACACCTAAACAACATGAAAACCAGTCCTTTCTTGTCCCTAAATTGAGTATAATATTTTAAAAGTGGAGGGAATAAATTTTGGGTGAAAACTACCTATCATTAGCTGTTATCTTCTCATTTTATGAAACTAAAGTAAGAAAAACACAATTATGTTTATAGGTTTTATTTTTCTAGCATGCATGGCTTCTTTATTTTTAAATATTGTGGCATAAATCCCTAGCTATTAATGCTTATGAAAACCTGCATTTTAATAGCATTAAGAGAATCAGAATGGACTAGTCTCTTGATATGCCAGATGTAAAGGTGTTCCATGAGTATATCTAAACAACTGATTCTGCTTTCTGAGCTGTGGATGGATTTCATTGCCGTAACAAACAAGAAACATGATTTCTCCTCTGGCATGAAGGCATTTTGCTGTCATGATTTGTTATCATATATGGAAGATGTCCTTTAAACACATATGCACTTGTGTTTTCTATTGTGCGAAGGTATACTATTTCAGTTCAGTTGCTCATTTCCATCACTGGAATTGCAAATATTTAGATTCAAAAGGAATTATCATAGTGGGTCTTGATAACAAAAGGGGAAAGTGGTTTAACATGTCCCATAAGATGTGTACGGTCAGGGATATTCCATTTCTCAGTGTCCTTTATTCTTCATCTATAACATAGTTTCATCTTTGCTCAGCTTCCTTGAAGACCTTGAAAGAGAATTTCATAAAATAGACTCTTCTATTGCTAAGGAAAGAAAGGCCTAGATTTCTTACTGGTCTACCTTTATGGATAGAATTTTTTCTTCACAGAAATTTCCAGCTATTATTTACCAATTCAGAAGATGTAAACTGCTATGTCAATATCATTTCTCAACTCTATACCATTTTCCATAGATGTTTTTGTGATAATCTATGATATTTCCCATCTCTCTATCTTTAGCAAATATTATCCAACCAAACCCATGTAGCCCTCTGAAGCATTAGTTAGCAGTTGCTGCAGCAGAAATATTCCCTGCAGTTGCAATAGCATAAGACTTGCTGGAATATTAGTTCTTCACTCACATGGGCCAGCAGAAAGCTCCTCCGGAAGGCTGCGCTGCTCTCTCTCCAATTGTATTTCCTTCTCTCGAAGTGGCACTGTTTTATCCTGACACTCCCTAGAAGCCCTTGGGCTTCTGCTGGTCTAAGACAGAGCAGTGACAGGCAGAACAGCTTTCTTACCAAATGAGCCATGGCTTTTAAAACTGCCAATTCAATGCCGATTAACATAAACTTTCTCTTGAAAAAGGAGAACTTCTCTCAAAGAACATTTTTAAAACCTCAAAGCAGTCACATCTTTAAAAAAAAACATTAATCATTGTAATCTCTTTTTAAGAACTCTCATCACTCCTAGAACCTGCAGATAATATGCCCCAGAATTTCTTTACGAATCTAAGAGTAGTCTGTCTTTCAGTTTTGGAAACATGAGAAAGACTCCTTGGCTATTTGCCTGTGTTCCGCAGCTCCTACAATAGCAAACTTGAGTTTTGCACCAATTTTATATCAAAGCTGAGATAAGGAGAGAAGGCCCTGCAGAGATCTTAGCAACAAGTACGACTAAGTACTGCTTTTGATTGTTCTGGGACTAGAAGTAAATTGTAAGCTCCTTTTTGGCAGGGACTGTGCCTCTTGCTTTCTTTGTGTCTCCTGAGCATGCAGTAGGTGCTAGATAAATACTCTGAATAATTATAACTTACCTTTTTTCCAGTTCAATAAGCAAGCTCATTAAACATATTTAAGAAAATGTAGCAAGAAAGAAAAATATTCCCTTGAGGTCTCACAACCCAAATCACAGCACAGATAGGATTTAGTAAATAGTTGGAAGCAGTTTGAAATAAGACCTCTATTGACTGTGCTGGTGCCCACCTGTCAGGTCATTAGCTCAGCCCACTCTTTCTCACTCCCTATAGCCTTAAAAATAGTTCTTAAATACTCTTCTGTCTGAAAATTTCCCATCTGCCCCACCCACGATCACAGCTGGCAGAGTGAAGCCATCACATTCTTTCTATTATGCCTCTCTTGTAGGGAGTAAGGAAATTCAGGAATCTGCATACAGAAAACACCATCTTACTCCTCTCATCCATCCATCCAGCTACCCATCCATTCACTTAATTCAACAAATAAGTGCTCAGTGCTCGCTATGAACAAGGCCACTATGTTGTATTCTGAGAAAACAATGGCGAACAAAACAGACTTTTGTCCTAGAACTCACAGTCTAGTGGGAGAGAAAGGCAATGAAAAGCAAGCAAGGAAGTGAGTAAATGTAGCATTCTAAGAAAATCAGAAAGCAGGAGAGATAGGAAAAGAAGACCGGATGTAGTTCCTCTTGATTTCTTATTTAGCCAAATGCTTTTTTCACTTGGCTTCTTTAAGTATCAGCTCAACTATTCAGTGGACAGGCCAAGATACCATACAGGAAACAAGGGTGGTTTGAGGAAAAGTCCCTGCGATGGGAGGCCTGCCTTCTAGTTGGACTAGCAAGGCATACAAACCAAAACCCAAGCCAAACAAACAAGACAAGCTGTATTCATTCAATTGTTAGATTGAATGTGGTAGACAAATCACAAAGAAGACTATGGGTGCCTGTTGTATTTTAGAGACAAAAGGTAATGCAGATAAATAAAAGGGAGCTTAGTGAAGGTGCTGAGTATACCCTGCCTGCACTTCCGGACAGTTAGAATGCTAGAGTGTTCTGGATCCTCTTCTGGGCTGCTTCGCCGTGTTAGTCTTTAGTAATTTCTTCAAATATTGTTGCAAGAGGAGATTATTGATGGGGAGCTGATAACTGAATACTACTTGTGTAGATTGAAGGAGAGGGTGGGATGGTCGGCAGAGAGACTACATTCCTTGTGATTTTCTTTCCCTTCTTACAAACACTTTTTATAATAGTCCATGTTGTGCTAAAGCTGCAGAGGCACTCACAGTGATAGGAGTGAGCTACCTGTGCCCTACACCTCCCCTCTGTCTTTTACCTGAGTGGTTTCTTCATGACTTTCTAATTCCTGAAGTTTACCTTTGGACCTTATCCATGTGCAAGTGGGAAGGAAAATATCCATGCTATCCATTTGAAGGTGATTATCATCTTTACATGATGTATAATATAATACACAGTTATTTATTCAAGTTCCATGGGCTTGGGATCATGAGCAGGAAGGATGTGAAAACAGAATAGCTTTACCTTTCTTTCTTTCTTTCTTTCTTTCTTTCTTTCTTTCTTTCTTTCTTTCTTTCTTTCTTTCTTTCTTTCTGACAGAGTCTCACCCTGTTGCCCAGGCTAGAGTGCCATGGCATCAGCCTAGCTCACAGCAACCTCAAACTCCTGGGCTCAAGCAATCCTACTGCCTCAGCCTCCTGAGTAGCTGAGACTACAGGCATGCGCCACCACGCCCAGCTAATTTTTTCTATATATTTTTAGTTGGCCAATTAATTTTTTTCTATTTTTAGTAGAGACGGTGTCTTGCTCTTGCTCAGGCTGGTTTCAAACTCCTGACCTTGAGCGATCTGCCTGCCTCAGCCTCCCAGAGTGCTAGGATTACAGACGTGAGCCACTGTGCCCAGCCAGCTTTACTTTTTTTAAATAGTGTCAATGACAAAGGGCATTTCTAACAATAGGTAGCAATTTTCAAACTACTTAAATCAAAAATCATGGAAGCCATTTGATCTGGATCTCAAAGTGCATACTTTCTAACAGTGTGACCATCTGCTTGTTAACCTCTCTGAACCTGTTTGCCCATCCATTAAGATGGAGAAAATTCCTGCTTCATAGCTTTATTAAAGACATTAAATGAAATACTATATATGGAGTTTATTCCGAGAGCCTGGCATTTAACAGACATTCCATAAATGTAAGCACTCTCATTCATTATGGATGATCGCAAAAACTTGTGCATTATTCAGTATCTGGAAGCTAAGAAGAATTTGAAAGGTTAAATTTCAGGTTAGATATCACAGTGTTTTTTTTTTTTAAAGATGTTATATGGGTCTTAAAAGTTAACTTATATTTTAAAACCATTCAGAGATATAAATTCTACAGATCAGTGGAAATATAATAATAGTATGATAATAGTAATTACCATAAGAAAAACAAAAATAATAATAGCTAAAATTGACCGAGAGCTTGTTTTGAGCACAAAGAACATGATCTCATTTAGTCTTCACAAAATGCTAGGGACTATAATTATTCCCATTTTATAGCTGTGGATACTGAGGCATAGAGAGGTTAAGTGAATTGCTCAAGCTCATGTAACGAGTAAGTAGAAGATCTAGGGCTGGAAACTTTTCTGTATTAATCCAAAGCCCAAGGTCTTCTATGATCTGTACCACTTTAGGCCTACCCAAAGGGGTCCTTGGCCTGCAGCTCACACTTAAAAGGATCTATTCTGACCCTCCTCTGACTGTATCCTTTCCCAAGAGGCAAGAACCTGAGGAGTCAAGTAGATGTGGTCATTCAGGGCCTGAGCTTCCTTCTGGACCACAGTTAGGACACTCAGGGCCTTGGAATTCTCTGCACAAAAGATGCCCAGCCAGCTTCCCAAACTTGTACAGACCTTTCCCCAGTGTGCCTTCCTGAGCATGAACCAGCCGTGGTGTGCACACCACAGGGAGCCCTGTGAGCTGGAGTGTCCACGGGCAAGCACGTGGGGGCACCTTGCGGTGTGGGATAGAATTAAGGGTGATAAGGGCAGAGGGATGATAAAAGTGTGCAGGCAGGGTGCTGCCACGCTCTCCTGGGGCTGTCATATTCTGGCCTAGATCTCCAAGGAATTCAAGAATTCCTTGTTATTTTTTTATTTTTTTTAATTATTTTTTTAACTTGACAAGAAAAAATCATAAATTTATGGTGTACAATATGATGTTTTGATACATGTATACATTGTAAAATGGCTAAATTAAGCTAATTAACATCTACATTACTTCATGTACTTATTTTTTTTTGTAATGAGAACATATCATCTATTATTAATTTCAAATATACAAAACATTGCTATTAACTACAGTCACCATGTCTTACAATAGTTCTTCTGAACTTATTCCTCCTGTCTTACTGAAATTTTGTATCCTTCAACCAACATCTCTCTAATCCCTTCCCCTAAACCTCAACCAGCCCCTGGTAACCACCATTCTACTCTCTGCTTCTATGGGTTGGATTTTTTCAGATACCACGTGGTATTTGTCTTTCTGTGCCTGGCTTATTTCACTTAATATGTCATCCTCCAGTTTCATCCATGATGTTGCAAATGACAGGATTTCCTTTTTTTTTTTTTTTGAGGCTGAATAGTATCCCATTGTGTATATGTATCACTTTTTTTTAGTCCATTTATCTGTTGATGGATACTTAGATTGATTCCATATCCACTTAGGCTATTGTGAGTAATTCTGCAATGCACATGGGAGTGCAGATATCTCTTCAACATATTAACTTAATTACCCTTGGATATATACTCAGTAGTGGGATTGCTGGATCATATGATAGTTTATTTTAAATTTTTTGAGTAACTTCCATACCGTTTTCCATAATGGCTATGATAATTGACATTCCCACAAACAGTATACAGGACTCTAAATTTGAATCTGGTCTTTCAGGTCATTGTAAAGGCATTTTTCTCAAGGCAGGAGATATAATAAATTTTATTTGAGAATTTATTGGCTTGATTCATAACTTTTAATTATTTAATCTTTGAGGATAGTTATAACAGCTGCTTTAAAATTCCTGTCTGCTTAATTCAATATCTAGATTATTTAAAGATCAGTCTCTAATGATTACCTTTTCCCTTGAATATGGGTCACATTTTTCTGACTCCTCATACATCTAGTAATTATAGATTGTATACTGCACCTTGTGACTATATATTGTAGAGATTCTGCATTCCGTTATGTTTCTCAATAGGTTTTTTGCTTATTTGTTTGTTTGTTTGTTTTTTGCCCCATTTTGTTCTGGCATGCAGTTAAATGGACTGAACTCAAACTTTCAAATCCACCTCCCCTGTAGGGGCAGAAGCTAAAATTTCAGGTCAATTTTATTGGCCTTAGCTGAGCTACGCGGAGTTTCTTCAGCTAATGAGTGTTTTATAGGTTAGCCAGAGATTTGGCCAGAGTTTGTTTACACACAGAAATTGGGGCTACCACTCTCTGGTTCTCTTCTTTCTGGAACTTCTTTTACTTTCCAGTTTCTGTGGTTACTCTGAAATATGTCCTCTTCATTAAACCAGTAACACTGCAGGTTTCTGTCAGGCCAGCATGCTGGTGGGAGGGCCCTGCCTTTAGGCTAAAGGTTTTCAAAGTAAGGAAACCCAGTACTGTTCTCTTCTTCCAAGAGTCTGCCCTCAATCCCTACCCCAGTATCTGCCTTCTTGTAGTAACATGTAAAGATGACTAATGAGGTATTTGTTAATATATCTTTATTGTTGATTATTTTAACATGCTCTTTTTATTCCTTGGCATGAGTATTTTTCATTTTCAGATTATCAAATAGAATTTCATCTTATAATTTTTAATATCAAGAGAAAAAATAATAAATAATCACATCTTGGTTTCTTGAGTTTTCCTTTATTTTTTTCCTTTGTGCTTATCTACAAAATGATTGTTTAATCTCCTACAAAATTATCTGTCTTTTGACATTCCAAGTATATATCTTACTAATAGTGAGAGTCAAAATCATTGTCAATGTGTACATTATTCAAAGAATAAATCTGATTTTCATGAAAACAAATGCCTATTTGTTGATGGCAAGACTACATTGCTACTTTCCTATTTTGGCCTACCACAGCGTTTATATGTGGACACTTGATGTTAAGTGATCCACAGACCCTACTTACCTTATTATAATATTTTAATCTATTGAAAAATATAGTAGTGATACCATTTCTAGATTATATCACTTCCTCGATCAAATTTACCAGTTGTTTAATTTACAGGACGTTGTTTATGAGCCGTCTAAGTAGTTGGGAAAAGGTATATTAAGACCAGTGACAGAGATTCCGTATCCAAGGATCTTGCTAACAAAGCATAATCTAAAGAGGGGAAAAAACATCTTAAAATATTATCATATTATTTTCCATTCACATGTGCTATTTTCAGATCTTTTAAGTAGGGCACATATTTGAACAGAAGATGGCTAAACACTCGTAAAAAGTAGGAATTTTCATTTCAAAGGGAAATTTTGAATGTATACTATCCTTTATACCAAAATATACCAATAGTGAATAATGAATGAAAGGGATTCTACTCTGGAGGCATTGCAGCTGGTTTCTAATGAGCCAATAAGACAGATCAGATGACTTCTCTGCACTGGAGTCAGAAGTGGTGAATGTTCCAGAGACTCTGCCTAAATAGAGAGGTTTTTAACAGCACCTTGTGTCCAAGTCAGTTTGCTCTTCTTCCTGTAATTGAGGTGATGATTCAGGACAATAACAAAAGAAGGCACTTTGTGAAAATGAGATATTTTTGTTATTTGTCAGCACTACTATTTGTTCATCTTTCTGTCTCCCAAAATGTATTTTATTCATTAATGTGAGATTCATTAATGTGAGATAGCAATTTCTTTGTAATATCCATGGTCTTCTACAATGGGTATAATGCTATCAAAGCATCATGTGCTACAGAGAAATCTTTGGGGAAAGGAAGATGCAGCAAGCTTCATTGTTGTCTTATTTTAAGAAGTTGCTGCAGCCTTCAGCAACCACCAGCCTGAGCAATCAGCAGCCATCAACATCAAAGCAGGACCCTCTACCAGAAAAACGATTACAACTCACTGAAAGCTCAGATGATCGCTAGCATTTTTCAGCAATGAAATATTTCATGATTAAGATATTTACATTGTTTGTCTAGAAATAATGCTATTGCACACATAACAGACTATAATATAGTGTACACATAATTTTTATAGGCATTGGGACACCACAAAATTTGTGTGACTTGTTTTATTGTGGTGTTCTGGAGCCAAACCCAAAATAACTCCCAGATATGCCTGTGTTCAGCAACCTCCCTTTTCTCTGGACATCATATGTTGTAATTAGCAGATGACCCTGGATCAAGTAAAAGCCCATATCCATATACTTCTTGTGTTAGCAATATTCTAGTAAATGGTAGTTTGGTGCAGTATAGTAAAAAATGTGGGCATTTCCTAACTATTTGTTAAATACCTGTTAGACAAAGGCATGTATCTCATATCTTAGCACAAAGATTATTGAACAGTTTTACCCAACCTCACATGTCAGCCTCTTCAATTACTTGCCGTCGTCCTGAACTAAAGAGGCCATAAAAAGAATTCTGCCTTATTGTATTGTTAATCCTATTAATTTAGTCAGTTGATTGTGTCCTTTTAGATACACAAAACAGAATATATATGACATATGTAACTTGTAAAGCATAATGAACATTCACAAATCCACCACCAACTTAACAGCTAGAACTTCACCGACATTGATGCATCTGAGTTCCTCTCCTCTCCTGCCTGCTCCTGTCTGCTCCTGCCTGGGGTAGATAGTACTTAGAATTTTGCAGTTGTTATTTCCTTGCTTTTTAAAAAATATACTTTTATTTAATATGTATACTTCCCCATACATTATATTGTGTAGTTTAACTGCTTATGAGCTTTAAAAAAATCGCATAATGTAATAACCATCCGCAAATTGCTTTTCTTATTCAAGAGCATATTTCTAAGACTCATTCACATTACTGTGCATAGCTTTAGTTCATTTATTTTCCATGGCTCTATAATGTTCCCTTTATTATCTTTGATGCTGGTATGAATGCTTGTACAGATCTCCTGTTTCACTATGTAAGGGATTCTCTAGGGGATGTATTAATACTTTGGAGTCTAATTGGTGGGTAGCAGAATTCATGAATGTTCAACCTTACAAGATTATTACCAACATGTTTTCTAAAGGAGAATAGCCATTACACTCTTAACCAGAAGCATGAAGGAGTTGTTTCTATTAAATCCATACTAGCATCTGATGTTGTCAGTCCTAGTAGCTATAAAAATGAAACTCATGATCTTATTTTGAATTTTTTTTTTTTTTGGAGACAGAATCTCGCTCTGTTGCTCAGGCTAGAGTGCCATGGCATCAGCCTAGCTCACAGCGACCTCAAACTCCTGGGCTCAAGCAATCCTCCTGCCTCAGCCTCCCGAGTAGCTGGGACTACAGGCACTTGCCACCACGCCCAGCTAAATTTTTCTATTTTTAGTCGCCTGGCTAATTTTTTCTATTTTTAGTAGAGACGTGGTCTTGCTCTTGCTCAGGCTGGTCTCGAATTCCTGAGCTCAAGCAATCCTCCCGCCTTGGCATCCCAGAGTGCTAGGATTACAGGCATGAGCCACTGTGCCCAGACTCTTATTTTGTGTTGTTATGGTTACAAATAAGTCTGGACAATATTTTATGTTTTTAATCGCTATGTTACTTCTTTTGAGAAATTTCAGGTTGGGTCCTGTGCACATTTAAACATTTGGATTACTTATTTTTTTATTGATTTCTGGAAGTTTATCTCAGTGTCAATCCTTTGTTGTATGTATGTACAAATACTTTTCCCAATTTGTGGCCTGTGTTTCTTTCACTTGGTAGGTTTTACAGAATAGAAGTTCTTATTTTTAGTGTAGCTGAAATTTTCAACTTTTTTATTCTTTTATGGGAAGCGTTCCTTAATTTTTTGTTTAAAAAATCTTTTCAACAAAAGCAGGAAAGTTGTATATGTTTTTCCTTTTTACTAAGTCTGTAATATATTCGGAGTTAATTATTGTGAATAGTGTGAGGTAGGCATTCAATTTCAGTTTTTGCCTTATAGATAGCCAATTATATAAGTGGTATATGATTTATGAAATTTCTATATATGCATAAGTCTATTTCTGAAATTTCTATACTCTTCATTTTGTCTTTTTTCTATGCCTCTTCCTTGTCTTTAAAAAATTATTTGAGGGTTGTATTTGCTAACTTAGCCTTTCTTATTTAATTTTCTGCCTTCTATTGGTTTGGAAATTATATGTTCTTTATGTAGTTACTTTTAAAATTTTACCTTGTGCATGAACTTGACAAAATCTATATTTACCATCTTAATCATCTCCTGAATAGTATAAAAATGTTAGAAGCTTTACTCTCATTAGCATACTATTCAGTATTTTTTTTTTAAGAGACCGAGTCTCTCTCTATTGCACAGGCTGGAGTGCAGTGGTGCAATCACAGCTCACTGCAGCCTCAAATTTCCAGGCTCAAACAATCCTCCCTCCTGAGCCTCCCAAGTAGCTGGGACTATGGGTGCATGTCACCATGCCTGGCTAATTTTTTAAATTTTTTGTAGAGATGGTGGTCTCACTATGTTGCCCAGGCTGGTCTTGAACTCCTGGCCTCAAGACATTCCCTTACCTGGGCCTCCCAAATTGCTGGGATTATAGCATGAGCCACTGCACCCAGCCCTGTCCAGTATTTTAATTCTGTTTTTTCAAAAACAAAAAAACCCCCCAAAACACAACCTGGGTTAGTTAGACATAATTATTTTATGCCAACCATGTTTGTTTAAACTTATCTACATATTTCTCAATTTCTTTGCTCACCATTCTCAGACTTTCCCTCTAGGGACCATATATTTCCTTACTGAAGTTACTTTGGTGAATGTCTGTTGATTGAAAATGTATTGGTTGTTTTTTTTTCCTGTTCATCTGAGTATTTAGAAATAGTTGTTTGGGTTATAGAACTCTAGATTGGCTATTATTTTACCTCAGCACATTGACAGTATTATTTTATTGACTTCTTGCTTCCATCATTGCTGTTGGAAAACCTACTGTTAGGCAGATTGTCTTACTTAACAGATATCTGTATCAGTCAGCCATTGCTGCATAGCAAACCACCCCTAAAACACAGCGAGTCGTTTATTCTTATTCTACATACATGCATTAATGCAATGTGAGTCAGCTAAGTCAGATATCTAGGCTGCACTTGGGTTACTCTTCTTCAAGCTGTAGGTCTGACTGAGCTTGGCTTCTCACTATGTGTTGGGCTCCTATCAACACCATCTGTCTTCTTCTGGGGCCCAAATATTAGCTATTATTACCATTATTTTTCATGAGACCAGTTTGCATGCTGAATTTTCTAGAGTAAAATTGCCAAGGACATGGTGGAATTACTAGAGTGGTGGACTAGAAAATATATAATTGGGGCAGAGAGACAGAGAAACACAGACTTTTTTACCAGTAGGGTACCTTTAGGAGATACTGCAGTTATTTCTCACTATCTAATCGGAGAAGAGGCTGACATGCCTACTTAAGGAGTCTTGAAAAAATTAGGGGTGAACTGATTGCATATAGCACATCAAATTATACCCAAAATAACTTTGTTAGACTCAGTTGCTTAAGAAAAGGCTATAAATGGCTTTGATTGCTTATAAAGGATACTCATAAAGTTGTAAACTGTATTCTGCCAGTATATTTAAGGTTTGACTTTTAGTAGACTGATGATCTAGTGGTATAAGTTTAGCAAAGCGAATTTTCTGGCAAAATGTGCAGGGCACAAGCCCAACTGGCTTTGAATGGGATGATCAAGTTGGCGATGACAGAGTGCAAATGAATTACTGATTGGCAGATAAGAGTACAATATGATTTAAAAATGATAATAGCATTCCTATTCTGAGATATTTCCATTAGCTACAAATGCTCTAAATGTTAGTAGACTGGAATAACATCTCACCTTTTCTTTTTAAAATTAGTGTGTGTGTGTCTCTATTTGAGAGCAAATAAACATTTTTCTCACTTCTATTACCTAAACACCAAATGAACATGAAAACATGATTAGTATAAATATTCAGGTCTAATTTCATAAATTCATTGTCATTATAAAACAAGTGAGACAAAATCACTTGGTTTGCATATAATAGTACCAAACCATTCCCATCATCGGAACTAATTTGATTTGGCATCATGCAAATGAAATATGGGCACAGTTTCTTAGCACTAAGTGCTTTTGAAGATAAGCAAAACATTGACAGATGATCTCTATCTGCCAACACTGGCAAGGGTGATACTGTAGCTAGGAACTTTGCTATCTCTTGAATTTTTTGTAAATATACAGGTGCTTTTCACTGAAACGTTAAAAAAAAGTCATTGCAATTTTGCAACTTGTTGAAGTATTTAAATAACCTTTACATTTACATTCTTATTAATATCATAAAACTAGTTGGAAGATGGAAATTGTGGCAGTTGGAGTTCCAATTAAACTCTTATTAAGAAATCCCATGATATTTAGATGATAAAGCAAAGTAAAGCTTGACAAATTCTCCAAGTTCAAATTCTAAAACTAAAGTTGCTTTAACTTTTGCCAAGGACGTTGCAAGGTGAGCATGAGGTATTTTCTTTAGACCACTGGTTCTCTAACTTGAATGCTAATAAGTGTATTCAGTGTTGCTTATTAAAACTTTACATTCCTGGAACTCACCTGTAAATTTCAGTGTAGCTAGGATGAACCTGAAAATAGGCATTTTTAATAAACACTATAGGGGATTCTTTAGCAGATGGTCATGAGCTCACACTTTGCCGTATACTTCCTTGGACCTTTGTGCTAAGGAGTAGAACTGTCTGATGGAAATAAAGGATGACAAGTCTCAGAATCGTGGTGTCTAGGTGTTTCCCTCATCACCTCTTCTGCTTTATTACACAATATTTGACGTAGGGGTGGCTTAAGACAAACATAGCTTTAAAAATAACATGTTACAAGCAAAGAAACAGTAAAAAGACAAGAATGGGTTGGGCACAGTGGCTCATGTCTGTAATCCTAGCACTCTGGGAGGCCGAGGCAGAGGATCACTTGAGCTTAGGAGTTCAGGACCAACCTGAGCAAGAGTGAGACCCCGTTTCTACTAAAAGTAGAAAATTTAGCTGGGCGTGGTGGTGGTGCGTGCCTGCAGTCCTAGCTACTCAGGAGGCTGAGGCAGGAGGAGCACTCGAACCTAGGAGTTTGAGGTTGCAGTAAGCTACCATGATGTCACTGCACTCTACCCAGGTGACAGAGTGAGACTCTGTAAAAAAAAAAAGGACAAGAATGATTTGAAAAACACAACTTGAGTAAGAAATTAAGATCGAGAAAACAGAACAAATTTGAAGACTCTAAAACCTCAGTTCTTTGTGATAATTCAACTAACAACTTGATTCAAAGTCTCCAGGCAGCCAAAATAATACGAAGACACAGTCAGTTCTATAGTCAGTTTTTATTGCCAAAATAAGTGAAAAGTACCCATGCCTTCAAGGATGCAAAGCTTTTCCTGTATTGCCCTGGCTTAGCAGGGCACTGCATGATGGGGCAGGCCATGTCTTCAAGGGCTTTCTCATTGCCAAAAAGGGATGTTCAACCACCCCCCACACTTCACTCTTGACTCCCTACTCATGATGATGAGGTGTGTGTTAGAGTCAGTCTGGATGCAGGAGAAGCCATCTGGCCCCAAGTGCTCACATCTTCTTCATAGAAGCTGAAGATCATCATCCAAGGTACGTTCCTCTGACCTCCACACCTTTCTTTACTCTCCTCATCACTGGGAGTAGTTACTTACAAAAGTCCACTCTCCCACCATGATCACCTTCCATGCTACCTGCTGCAGGAGGCCCTCCAGCCAGATGATGGTTGTTCCCTGCATTACCCCAACTCCATCCAAGAGGAGAGACCGTATGGAGTCTTTGTAGCTGAAATCATGATATGGGTGAGAATCATGCCACCTTGCCCATGAATCTCAGTTCCCAGGCAGTTTTTAGGCCTGGACAGGGCAGAACAGGACTGAGTTTGGCTTCTGATTGTTTCTTGCTACTGAATTTAGTAGCATTAGAAGAAATCCTGGAAGCTGTTCTAGGTCTTGTTTGGGAAGCCTGCCAGTATCATGGAAACATTGTTAGTCTTACATGGGGGTGAAATGAATCGTCACCTAAATAGTGTAATTTAAGGGGCAAAAACAAAACCCCACACTAAAAAATATCTCCCCCAGTAATATATAGCTTAATTTGAAATTTATTCCTTTGTGTTTATAACTTTCAACTCTGTATGATCCTATCCTAAAATTTACAGAATGATTCAATGTGAGAGCATTCATTAGTTCACTATTCTTTGTAGCAGAAGGACCAGGATTAATTGAGAACACGGAGATTCTAGGGGCAGCAGGAATCACAAAAGGAATGTGCATGGTAGAAGAGTAGCAAAAATGAAGGTATTTATTTCATGATTTTATCTAGGGCCACTCTTGTCCACCACACTGAAGTGGAATGAAATGAAATTGTCTCTTTTATCTGTGAGATATCATGTGGTCATCTAGTACTACTGTAAGGTAAGTCACCTGGAAACAAAAAGAAACCCTTTAATGTTAGGGATACTTTTAGTAAAATTTACACATGCAGTGCTGATATATTTTAGAAAGGCTGGAAGAGTTCATAATTAACAACGGAAGCATGAAGAAGGGCATGCAGGACTGCATGGCACATCTGGTGTAGATGAGTACCTTGAATGAATTTTGCCCCTAGATGACTATTATGTTATTTGGGCATAGCAAGGCCTGATTCTTCTAGGAGAAGTTGCAAATCTAGAATGGATTTTACCCAAAATATCAGGGAAGGGACATTGTGAGAGGGTCTCCTAGTCACGGGTCCCTTTTTAATATTATGGCAGTTTGTGTTATGGCTCCTGGTAGACCCAATGCCTAATATCCTGGCAAAGCCTGGGCAAAAATGGAAATATTATTCCATTTGCAAATGTACATTTACCGTGGCCTCTTTGTTTCATAAAGCACATCTCAAAAGTACAGTAGAGAGTAATTGTCATTGCGCATGAAAATAAGCCATGTTTTCTCAAGATTAACCTAAGAGAATGGTCCTAAGTGTAAAAGGAAACTGTCTAGTGAAGTGAATGGTCTTCAAACATTTCAATTGAACATCAGAGAGGAAAGTTACAGTAGCTTTTCATGGAGGAGAAATCAAAGGAACACATTCTTTTTTCACTTGTTCCATTTTGCACTATTAACATACATTGGCATACTTTTTAAGAATTTTTACTTCACTGTGGTAAGAACTGATATACTTTTGTAAGCTATTTTGAAATTATCTATAAGATCTTGGTGCTCACACAAACATCCTTCAAAATCAATTGGTAGACTAAAGCCCAATTTTTCTGACTGGGAATTTTAAAATAAATATTTATTGTTATTTTATCAATTTCATTATTATTTCAGTCTTCATAGATTTTTTTAAAAAAGATTTTATTTTTATGGGGTAATTTTAGGTCCACAGCAAAATTGAGAGGAAGGAAATATTTCTTATATACCCCCTGCCCCCACACATGCATGGCCTTCTCCATTATCAATACCGCCAGAGAGGCACCTTTGAAACATTGATGAACCTACAGTGACACATCAATTATCATCCAGAGTCTATAGGGTTTACATTAGGGTGTCATATATACTATAGGTTAGGATCTTATAGTATCATACAGAGTAGTAGTTTCACTACCCTAAAAATCCTTTATGCTCCACCTGTTCATCCGTCCCCTAACCCCCAGCCCCAGGCAACTACTGATCTTTTTACTATCTCATGGTTTTGCCTTTTCCAGAATGTCAGGTAGTTGAAATCATGCAGTATGTAGCCTTACCAGATTGGCTTCTTTTACTTCAATATGAATTGAAGTTTCCTCCATGTCTTTTCATGGCTTCATAGCTCATTTCTTTTTAGCACTGAATAATATTCCACTGTCTGGACACATCATAGTTTGTTTATTCATTCACCTACTAAAGGACATCTTGATTGCTTATAAATTTTGGCAATTATGAAAAAAGCTGCTATAAGTATACATGTGTAGGTTTCTTTGTAGGCACACGTTTTTAATTCATTTGTGAAATACCATAGAGCTCAATTGCATGATGGCATGGTAAGAATATGTTAAGTCTTGTAAGAAACCACTAAACAATCTTCCAAAGTAGTGGTACCATTTTGCATTCCCATCTGCAGTGAATGAGAGTTCCTGTTGTTCCACATCCTTGCCAGTATTTGGTGTTATCAGTATTCTGAATTTTGGCCTTTCTGATAAATGTGATGTGACATCTAGTTTAGTTTGCATTTTCCTTGATGACATAGGATGTGGAGCATCTTTTCGTATGTTTTTCATCTCTATATCTTCTTTGCGAGGTGTCTGTGCAGGTCTTTTGCCCATTTCTAAATTGGATTGTTCATTTTTGTGTTTTTAAAATTTTAAGAATTCTTTGTATCTTTTAGGTAACAGTCCTTTATCAGATATGTCTTTTTGCAAATATTTTCTCCCAATCTGTGGCTTGTCTTCTCATTCTCTTGACATGGTCTTTCACAGAATAGGAGTTTTTAATGTTAATGAAGTCCAGCTTATCAATTATTTCTGTCATGGATTGTGCCTTTGGTATTTTATCTAAAAAGTCATCGCCATGCACAAGGCCATCTACATTTTCTCCTGTTATCTTCTAGGAGTTTTATAGTTGCATTTTATGGTTAGTTCTATGATTCATTTTGAATTAATCCTTATGAAGGATGTAAAGTCTATATTTAGATTAATTTTTTTTTGCATGTGGATGTCAGTTGTTCCAGCACAATTTTTGAAAAGACTATCTTTGCTCCATTTTATTGCCTTTGTTCCTTTGTCAAAGATCACTTGACTATATGTAAGGGGGTCTACTTGTGAGTTCTGTATTCTGTTCCATTGATTTACTCATCTGTTCTTTTGCCAGTTCACACTGATTACTGTAGCTGTACAGTACTTCTTGAAGTTGGATAGTGTCAGTTTTGTGACTTTGTTCTCATTCAGTATTGAGTTGGCCATTGTTGGTCTTTTGCCTCCATATAAACTTTTGAATCAGTTTGTAAACATCCACAAAATAAATTGCTGGGATTTTGATTTGGATTATGTTGAATCTATAAATCAAATTGGGTAGAATTAACATCTAGATAATATTGAGTCTTCCTAAATATGAGCATGGACTAGCTCTTCATTTATTTAGTTCCTTTTTGATTTCTGTCTTTTTTTTTTTTTTTTTTGAGACAGAGTCTGGCTCTGTTGCCCAGGCTAGAATGCCATGGCATCAGCTTAGCTCACAGCAAGCTGCCTCAGCCTCCTGAGTAGCTGGGACTACAGACATGTGCCACCATGCTCGGCTAATTTTTATGTATATATATATATATATATTTAGTTATCCAGATAATTTCTTTCTATTTTTATTAGAGATGTGGTCTCGCTCTTGCTCGGGCTGGTCTCGAACTCCTGATCTTGAGCGATCCTTACTCCTCGGCATCCCAGAGTGCTAGGATTACCATGCCCAGTCTCTTTTTGGTTTCTTTCATCAGATGTTCATAGTTTTCCTACTGTTTTGTAGATCTTGTACATATTTTGTTACATTTATACCTAAGTATTTCGTTTTTGGGATGCTAAGGTAAATAGCAATGTATTTTTAGTTTCAAATTCCATTTGTTAATTGTTCCTAAATAAGGAAGTGATTTACTTTTGTATAGTAACTTTATATCCTGCAACCTTGCTATAATTTTTTATTAATTTCAGGAGCTTTTTTTGTCAATGCTTACAGATTTTGTACATAGATGATCATGTCATCTGGGAACAAAGGCAATTTTGTTTTTTCCTTAACAATTAGTATACATTTTATTTACTTTTATTGTCTTTTTGCAAGGTGAGGACTTTAAGTATAATATTGAAAAGAAGTAGTGAGAGAAGCATTCTCCCCTTGTTCCTGATCTCAGCAGGAAAGTTTTGAGTTTCTCACTATTGAGCATAATGTTAGCTATAGGTTTTTTGCAGATGTTTATGGGATACATAGTGATATTTGGATTATACAATGTGTAGTGATCAAATCAGGGTAATTGACATATCCATCACCTCAAGCATTTATCGTTTCTTTGTGTTGGGAATATTCAAAGTTCTCTCTTTTAGCTATTTGAAAATGCATAATAAATTATTGTTAACTATAGCCATCCTACAGTGCTGGGGAACACTAGAACTTATTCTTCATATCTAGCTGTAATTTTGTATCCTTTAACTAACTTCTCCCTTTCCTCATCTCTTTCTTACCCTTCTCAGCCTCTAGTAACTACTCTTCTACTCTCTGCTTCTATGAGATCAACATTTTTAGCTTCCATATATGAATGAGAACATGCAGTATTTATCTTTCTGTTCCAGGCTTATTTCACTTAACATACTGTCCCCCAGGCTCATCCATGTTGCCCCAAACTATAGGATGCTGTTCTTTTTCATGAGTAAATAGTATTCCAATTTGTATATATACTACATTTTCCATATTCATGCATCTGTTGATGAACATTTAGGTTGATTCCATATCTTGGCTATTATGAATAGTGCTGCAGTATACGTAGGGGTGAAGGTGCAGTTATCTCTTTAATATACTGATTTCCTTTCTTTTGGAAATACACTCAGTAATGGGATTGCTGTATAATATGGCAGTTGTAATAGTATTTTTAAAGGGAACTCCATACTGTTCTCCATAATGGCTGCAGTAATTTACATTCCCATCAACAGTGTATACTACCTATAGGTATTCCCTTTTTTCCACATCTTTTGTTACTTTTTGTCTTTCTGGTGATAGCCATTCTAACTGTGGTGAGATGATATCTCATTGCAGTTTTGATTTGCATTTTCCTGATGCTTAGTGATGTTGAGCATTTTTTCATACACTTGGCCATTTTTATGACTTCTTTTGAGAAACATCTGATCAAATCTTTTGCCTATTTTTAAATAGTGTGTTGGTTTTTTGTTTTTTACTGTTGTATTCCTTGTATATTATAGATATCAATTCCTGGTCAGTTGAATATTTGCAAATATTTTTCTCCCATTCTTTAGGTTGTCTTTTCACCCTATGGATTGTTTCTTTTGCTGTACAGAGATTTTTAGTTTGATATAATCCCATTTGTCTATTTTTGCTTTTGTTGCCTATGCTTTTGAGGTCTTATTCATAAAATCTTTTCTCAAACCAATGCCCTGAAGCATTGCCCCCATGTTTTCTTTTAGTAGCTTGATAGTTTTGGGTTTTATGTTTAAGTTTTAGTTCATTTTGGGTTGACTTTTACAGAAGGTGAGAGATAGGGATCCAGTTTTATTATTCTGAATATGGATATCCAGTTTTCCCATAACAATTTATTTAAGATCCCGCCCTTTCCCCAGTGAATGTTCTTGGCACTGTTAGCAAAAATCAGTTGGCTGTATGAATGAATCCCAGGGATTCATTTCTGGGTTCTTTATTTTGTCCCATTTGTCTATGTGTTTGTTTTTATGCCAGTACCATGTTTTGGTTACTATAGCTTTTTAGTAATTATGAAGTTTGGTAGTGTGATACCTTCAGAGTTGTTCTTTTTGCTCAGGATAGCTTTGGCTATTCAGGCTCTGTAGATTGCTTTGGGTAGTATGGTTATTTAAATAATATTAATTATTTCAGTCCATGAACATGGGATGTCTTTCCATTATTTTGTGTCCTCTTTAATTTCTTTCATCAGTGTTTTATAGTTTTCCTTGTTTAGATATTATACCTCATTGCTTAAATTTATTCCTAAATATTTTATTTTTTGTAGCTATTGTAATTGTTTTCTTGATTTCTTTTTCAGCTAGCTCATTGTCAGTGTATAGAAATGATACTAATTTTTGTATGTTAATTTTATATACTGTAACTTTACTAAATTCATTTATCAATTCTAAGAATTTTTTGGTGGAGTCTTTAGATTTTTTTATATATAAAATCATATCTTCTGCAAACAGGGACAATTTGCCTACTTTCTTTCCAATTTGGATTCCCTTTATTTCTTTCTTTTACTTAATTGCTCTGGCTAAGACTTTCAATACTATGTTGAATGAGAGTGATGAGAATGGAAATCCTTGTCTTGTTCCAGTTCTTAGAGAAAAATCTTTTAGCTTTTTCTCATTCAGTATGATGTTAGCTGTACATTTGTCATTTTATTGGGTTAAGATATGCTCATTCTATACCTAAATTTGTTCAGAGTTTTTATCATGAAAAGATATTGAATTTTATGAAGTACTTTTTCTGCATCCATTGAAATGATCATATGATTTTTGTCCTTCATTCTGTTCATGTGATGTATCATATTTATTAATTTGTGTGTGTTAAGCCACCCTTGCATATATATTCATCAGGGATATTGGCCTGTATTTTTCTTTTTTTGTTGTATCATTGTCTGGTTTTTGTATCACAGCTATGCTGGCCTCATAGAATAAGTTTGGAAGAGTTTTATCCCTTTCAATTTTATGGAGTAATTTGAGAAGAAGTGGTATTAGACCTTTAAAAGTTTGGCAGAATTCTGCAGTGAAGCCATTCATTCCTGGGTTTTTCTTTGTTGGGAAAAGTTTTTATTCCTGATTCAATCTCATTATTAGTAATTTGTTCATATTTTCTATTTTTTCTTGGTTCAATCTTGGTAGATTGTATTTATCTAGGAATTTACCCATTTCCATTAGGTTTTTGAAATTTTTGGCTTATAGTTATTCCCAATAGTCTCTAATGATCCTTTCTTTTTCTGTGGTATCAGTTTTTTTTTTGTTTTTTTGTTTTTTGTTGTTTGGTTTTTTTGAGTCAGAGTCTCACTCTGTTGCCTGGGCTAGAGTTCTGTGGCATCAGCCTAGCTCACAGCAACCTTAAACTCCTGGGCTCAAGCGATCCTACTGCCTTGGCCTCCCAAGTAGCTGGGACTACAGGCACCAGCCACCATGCCCGGCTAATTTTTTCAATATATGATTTTAGTTGGCCAATTAATTTCTTTCTAATTTTAGTAGAGATAGGGTCTCGCTCTTGCTCAGGCTGGTTTTGAACTCCTGAACTTGAGTGATCCGCCTAACTCAGCCTCCCAGAGTGCTAGGATTACAGGCGTGAGCCACCTCGCCTGGCTGTGGTATGAATTCTGATGTCTCCTTTTTCATTTCTAATTTTATTTGCTTAGATCTTCTCTCTTTTTTTTCTCAGTCAAGGTAATGATTTGTTGATTTTGTTTATCTTTTCAAAAATAGCTTTTCATTTTGTTAATCTTTCGTATTTTTTAGCCTCAATTTTGTTTATTCTGCTCTGATCTTTATTATTTCTTTTCTTCTACTGGTTTTGCATTTGGCTTGTTCTTGCTTTCTAGTTCCTTGAGATGCATCATTAGGCTATTTGAAATCTTTCTACTTTTTTGATGCAGGCATTTATTACTATAAACTTTCCTCTTAATACTGCTTTTTTTATAGCCCATATCTTTGGGTATGTTGTGTTTCTATTTTTATTTGTTTTAATAACTTTTAAATTTCCTTCTTCATTTCATCATTGACCCATTAGTCATTGAGAAACATGTTGTTTAATTTCCATGTGTATGTACAGGTTCAAATGTTTGTTGTGCTATTTATTTATAATTTTGTTTCACTGTGGTCAGAAAAGATATTTGATATGATTTTGATATTTAAAAATTTGATGAGACTTGTTCTGTGGCCTAACATGTGGTCAACCCTGAAGAATATTCCATGTTTTGAAGAAAAGAATGTGTATTCTGTAGCTGTTGGGTAAAATGTTCTGTGAATGTTTGTTGGGTCTATTTGTTCTATGGTGCAGTTTAAATCTAATGGTTCTTGTTGATTTTTTGCCTAGATGTCCTAACCAATGCTAAGCAAGGAGTATTGAAGTTTTCAACTATTTTTGTGTATTTCCTCTTCCTTTAGATCTAATAATATTTGCTTAATATATCTGGATGTTCCAATATTGGGTGCATTTATATTTACAATTGTTATATCCTCTTGCTGAATTGATTTGTTTATCATTAAAAACAACCTTCTTTATCTCTTTATGGTTTTGACTTAAAGTCTGTTTTATTTGATATAAGTATAGCTACTCCTGCTTACTTTTGGATTCTATTTGTGTGGAATATCTTTTTCCATTTCTTTGCTTTCAGTTTATGTTTCTCTTTACAGGTGAAGTGAGTTTCTTGTAGGCAGCATACAGGTATGTCTTATTTTTTTTTAATCCATTCAGTCAAACTATATCTTTTAACTGGGGAATTTATTCTATTTACATTCAATGTTATTATTAATTAGATGAGGACTTATTCCTGTCATTTATTATTTTTTTCTAGTTGTTTTGTATCTCTTTTGTTTTTTTCTTTCACTTTTTTGGTTATCTTGGTGGTTTGGTGGTTTTTTTGTAGTGATAAAGTTTGATTACTTTCTCTTTCTCCTTTATATATCTGCTCTACTACTGAGTTTTATAGTTTAATTTGTTTTCATTATGGTAGTTATCATTATTTTTCTTTCAAATGTAGGAATCTGTTAAGTATTTCTTGTAAAGATGGTCTAGTGGTGATGAATTCCCTCAGTTTTTGCTTGTCTCCGAGACTTTATTTCTCCTTTATTTCTGAAATTGCTGGGTAGTGTATTCTTGGCTGAAAGTTTTTTTTTTCTTTCAGCGCTTTGAACATGTTACTCATTTTTTCCTGGCCTGTACAGTTTCTGCTGAAAAATCTCTGTTAGTCTAACGGAGAGTCCCTTATTTGTGTCATGACACCTTTCTCTTGCTGTTTTTAAAATTCTTTGCCTTTGACTTTTGACAATCTGACTCTAATGTGTCTCAGAGATTCAACCCAAAAAGGGTTGAATCTTTTTGGAAATCTTTGAGCTTTCTAGATCTGTATGTACATATCTCTTAGGAAAGACTTAGGAAATTTTTAGGTATTACTTCATTAAGTAGATTTTCTACTCCTTTTCTTATCTTTTCTTTTTCTGGAACTTTCATAACATGAATTTTTATTCTCTTAATAGTGTCCCATATATCCTGTAGGCTTTCAGTTATTGTTTCTTTTTCTTTTTGTCTGCCTGGTTTATTTCAAAAGACTTGTCTTCAAGTTCAGCAATTCTTTCTGCTTGGTCTGTTGTTGAAGCTCTCAATTATATTTTTTAAATTTCATTTATTGAATTCTTTAGCTCTACAATTTCTATTTGGTTCTTTTTCATGATATCTAGCATTGTTGAATTTCTTATTCAGATAATCAATTGTTTACCTGATTTTACTGAATTGTCTATTTGTATTCTGTTGTATCTTGCTGTGTTTCCTTAAGATCATTGTTTAAAATTCATTTCCTGATATTTTAATATTTCATTTTCTTTGGGGTCTCTTATTAGAGAATTTTTGTGTTCCCTTGGAGGTATCATGTTGCCTTGCTTTTTCATGTTTCTTATGTCCCTACAATGATATTTGCACATTTGGTGGAACAGTCACCTCTTCCAATGTTATGAAGTAGCTTTCAAAGGGAAAGACTTATTTCTATGGATAGATCCTAGGGTGTTGGTTTGGTGGGGTGCATTGGTTTTGGTTCTGAGTAGACATAATAGTATAGTCTCTGTACAGTTTATTTACCTGTAATCCACATTAGTGATGTTTACATGTGCCTTAGTGGCCTTGGCTATAGGAGTTTGTGGCAGCATGGAAGGTCTTTGCTGGAGGTGGGCTCTCTTGGCTATTTCTCAGGCTGGGGGCACAGGCATATGGGGAAGGTTGGTTGGCTTGGGGACTGGCTCACTGAGGTCAAGGCTATCAGGCTCTTTCTCTAGCCAGGGGCAGGAGTGCCTGGCTGCTCAGTCAGCTCAGGGTGGATCCACAGGAGACAGGCTAGCCTTGCTGTTTCTTCAGTCATAGGCATCAAGGTGCTTGTTGAGGAATGTCTACTGGGCTGTTTTTTCATCTGGGGTTATGGGCATGTGGCTGCTTAGCTGGTTCAAGTGTGAGTTCTCCCAAGGTAGTTCCATAGGCTGGTTACTCTGGCTGGGAGCATGAGCATATGGCAGTTCAGCTGTTTTGGAGTTGGCTTCCACACTGTGCAGGACCAGAGTCATAGATATTCCTGAGCCCAGGCTCTGGACAACTGGGGTTGTGGCATTGTAATCACCAAAGTGCACTTTATGAAGTGGTGTCAGAGCCATGGGGCTGGAGAGGTGCAGTGGCTACTGACCCTAGAGCAGTGTACACTTCAACAGTGGCACTGTTTTCAAGATGGCATTGTGCTGTTGCAGCTTGGGTCATAGGGGGGGGGTAGAGTGGGGAATGCACAACTGTGCTTCTACTCCAAACCAATGGGGGCATCTGTGTGAATTCCAGGCAGTTTCCCAAAGTGGTCTCAGGACTTGTGAGGACTGTGAGATTCTCCTGTAATAAAAACTGCAGGTGTCTGCAGTGGTAATGTGGGCTAATGGGGGTCTTCTGCTTAACTTTTTCTTGCAAAGGAAAGTCCCTCCTGGCTCTTAGCCAACCCAGGCAGAGATGAGGTGGCAGAGGCAGGGTGCCTTACCCCCCTTCCTGTGCTGCCCTCCTGGGCTTCTGTGCTCCACAGGGACCTCACTACTCCCTTGCTGCACTCCAGCACTCTCCCTTAGACACTGCAGTTGAATTTTAGTTTATATTCATTGTCTTGGTCTTTTTTGATGAAGGTATTGAATGGTGCCCTATTCAGCCTTTTGCTGATGTCACTCTCCCATTAATTGATTTGAATGTTGAACTAGACTTGCATATCTGGGATAACATTCACTTGGTCATGATGTATTTTTCTAATAACAATGTTGGATTTCCTTTGCTAGTATTTTGTTGAGACTTTTTAGCATCTATGTTTATGATAGATATTGATCTGTGGAGTTTTTTCCTTGTAATTTCTTTGTTTGGTTTTGGTATTAGGATAATGTTGGCCTCATAAAATGAATTAGGAAGTATTCCTTTGCTCTGCCTTATAGAAGAGATTATAGGGATTATTGGTGTACTTTCTTCCTTAAATGTGTGGTAGAATTCACTATTGAACTCACCTGGGTCCAGTGTGGGTTTATGTTTTTGAAGATTATTAATTGTTGACTCAATATCTTTAATGGATATTGGACTATTCAGATTGTCTATTTCTTCTTCT
>VBSM01003204.1:58331175-58351377 GCA_008086735.1 Cheirogaleus medius | reverse complement strand
GCCTCCCAGAGTGCTAGGATTACAGGCGTGAGCCACCGCGCCCGGCCCAGATTGTCTATTTCTTCTTGTGTAAGTTTTGGCAGATTGTGTCTTTGATAGAATTGGTCCATTTTATTTAGGTTATTATATTGGTAGGTGTGTAGTGGCACATAGTATTCTTTTATTACCCTTTTAATCTCCATGGGCTTTGTAATGACATCTGTCTTTTATTTCTGATATTAGTAATTTGTGTCATTTCTCTTTTTTTCCTTAGCCTGGCTAGAGGCTTATCTATTTTATTGATCTTTTCAAAGAATCAGTTTTAGTTTTTGTTGATTTTCTGTTTTCTATTTCATTGGTTTCTGCTCTACATTTTATTATTTATTTTATTCTGCTCCTTGGATTTAATTTGCTTTCTTTTTCTAGTTTATTAGATTATTATTAGATTTTAAATTTCTTCCTTAATTTCTTTTTAATTTCTTCTTTTTCCCCTTCAATTCACTCTTTTCATAATTTATTAAATTATTAGATTATCTTTATATATATAGTCAATACTACAAATTTCCCCTTAAGCACCACTTTCGCTGCATCTCACAACTTTTGATAAATTGTATTTTTATTTTCATTTAGTTCAAAATATTTAAAAAATTCTCTTGAGATTTCTTCATTGACCTATGTATTATGTAGAAGTGTGTTGTTTAATATCTATGTATTTTGGGATTTTTCAAGTTATCTTTCTGTTACTGATTTCTACTTTAATTCCATCATGGTCTGAGGAGTACTCTTGGAGAAGAGTAGTAAAAGAAGGAGTGAGACTCCATTAACAGCAGACTCTGAGGTCAGACGTGGGAAGGGTTCTATTGTCATCAGAATAGGATCATTGTGGATAATTCATAGTTCTTAAGACTTTAAGGTGGGAACTACCTGTTCCTCATTTTTGAGCATTATCTTTAACTAAGTAGGAAATAAATTGTTAGATCTTTCATATTGCCTCTGAATTCAACTGACAAAGTTGATTTGTGACATTGTTTTTCCCAGTGGCTCTTCAATTCGGAGAAAAGAATTGCTTCAGAGTGATTGCAGAATATAATCTTTCCTTTAGAAGTTTGACTCACAGCCAGTAGCAAATGGATATTACAGATAAAAAGGAGTGCAATTAATAACAAGGCAACGAGTATGTAGTTACCTGCAAGATCACTTCTGAGTCTACTTATATGAATTTATCTTTTCTTAGAAATGCAGTGGGTTATATGAACTGCCAGGTGTAGGGATTGTGGGACACAATTATGGAATTGTGACAACATTAGGCTGGCCAAATAAATAGCCTTCATTAAGTATAGTAGTCCCTGCTTATTCACAGGGGATGCATTCCAAGGCCTCCAGTGGATCCTTAAAATAATAGGTAGTACTGAACCCTGTATATACTATGTTTTTTTCTATGCATACACACTTATGATAAAGTTTAATTTATAAATTAGGCACAGTAGGAAATCAGCAACAATAAATAATAATAAAATAGAGCAAGTATAACAATACACCAGCATCACTATTCTTATGCTTTGGGGACATTATTAAGTAAAATAAGGGTTACTTGAGCACAAGCACTATGATACCACAGCAGTAGATCTGATAACCAAGACAGCTGCTTAGTAACTAATGGGCAGGTAATGTATACAGTGTAGATAAGCTGGACAAAAGGCTGATTCATTTTTCAGGCAGGACAAGGTGAGATTTCATCACATTACTCAGAACAGTGTGCAATTTTAGACTTACAAATTGTTGATCTCTAGAATTTTCCATTAATATTTTCAGGACATGATTGACTATTGGTACCTGAAACTGCAGAAAGCAAAACCTCAGATAAGGGGTACTATTGTACACATTAATAATGTCAAAGTCACTCTTCTTGTAACACAAAAGACATAAAGTCTTCATTTCTTGAAAAGACAAATCCAGTTCATAGAGGAACTCAGTAAACAAACACACAAAAGCTGTAGAATGTTGGAGCTGGAAGGGTCCTGAAAGGTTATCTGTACAACTACCTCATATAGATGTGGAAGGAAGCTCAGAAAAGTGAGTAACTTGCTCAGGCTTGCACAGCTGGAAGCAGGACAGAGGTTGGACTAGAATCCAGGACTCCTGGTTCCTGATCAAATCTTTTTTCCCCTCCTTTCTCTACATTTCTTCATCTAGAACAATAGTTGCCAACCAGGTGCAATTTTGCCCCCCGGGTGTCCTCTTTGGCAATGTCTGGGGGCATTTTTTGGTTGTCACCACTGGGTTGGGGGATGCTACTGACATCTAGTGGGTAGAAGCCAGGGCCACTGTAAAACATCATGCAATGCACAGGACAGTCTCCACAACAAAGAATTACCCAGCCCCAAATTTCAATAGTGTTGAGGCTGAGAAAGCCTGTTCTAGAGCTATAATAACAAATCTTAGAGTGTCCTGCATTAAGCAGAGTATAGGAAAATCTAGATTTAAAAACAAGCAAATGTTTTACAAAAGGGTTCATTAATTAATAATATGTTCTAATGTGAGAATCTGAAATAAGTTTTAATCAACAATAAAAAGACATGTGTCAAAGGCACGTGTAGTACACAAAAACCTGACAGTTTTACATTAATAAAACGTGAAGACATGTGAGAAATGCACATAGTAATACTGCTATTTCTAGACACTCTTTAGGTTATAAAGCAACGTCACAGGTCTTTTCTCACTATTTGTCTTGTGATCACCAAGTGAAATGGGAAGGGGAAGCATTCCTATAAATGAGAAAGCTGGAGCTCAGACAGCTAGAAAGATTCACCCCCATTGCGCAGCATTGCATTGGCACTCGAACATCTCTGTCTCCAGCAACATTCTCCCTACTTTTATATGATGTCCGTACAATATATAGAAATGTGCATGTGTTTGTATTAAACGGTCATAGTCTAGAACACGTGCAAGTTTTTATGTTAGATGTTCCTTTTAAATAACATTCACATAAAGCATTAATTTTTTGTTGCATTATTTTTCATGGTGAATGAGAAATGAAAATAGTAATAATTTTTTTTACAGGAACATTTAAGTGGATTGACTTCAAAAGTGACAACTTGTCTAAAGCCTCTCTTCTTGGGATCATGAGGCCTGTGTTAAGATTAAGTGGAGAAGACTGTGACCAAAGTCCATGGAGCACTCCAGATAAATGTCAAAGATGATGCTCTCCACTAATTTCTCATGTACTTTTTTACATGATTTCTCTGCTCCGTGGCTTCAGTGGAGCTATGGGAATAGGGCAAAGGTGACAGAAGTTTATTATGGTCTGTTGGTGTAAAAAAGACACCCTCATCAAGAGTGTCAGCTCCGCTTTTTCTGTTCTGAATATTTCACAGGGAATAGCATCTCTAAGTGAATATCTCATTAACAAGACATTTGATATTAGTAGGATATCTCTGGTGGGTTCTAGCTTTTTACTGCATTATTTTAAACTCTCACAATTATTGTTTCTTCTGTTTTAAGGAACTGATTATTTTGAACCTTTTAATACTGGCGTTATATAACATGTAAACACACTTGTTTATATGCCAAGAACAAAAATGAAACCAGAAGGTTTTTATGGAAATCCATTTTAATATTGCTTTATTTGGTTTTCTGTAGCCACATTCTGAGTGTTTTTCCTGTGGGCTGTTTCTTATGGTCTTCCAAGGTAAAGCAGCTCATTTTCAAGCTTTTTTTTTTTTTTTTTTTATCTTTTTAATCTCTCTGCTCCATGGCAGAATGAAGGCAGCTTTATTTCCTGCCTTTACTTCCTCCCAACCCTGTTTCCATTTTGTACCCAATACCTAAGGTGACAGAAATGATTTCTTTGAAAGTAACATGTTCCTGAATGCCCAATGCCCTGGGGAAGAGTCATTTATACCTGGCTTGTCCTTGACATCCTGTGGCGCAGAGGCAGGAATTAGGTTTGCTCTGGGTTTCACTCTCATAGACTGTTTTGAGCTGTCTACGTCACCTTACGCTTGTGTCTACTTTTGGAAGGCTGGCTGTGGAAAGACTGCAGGAAGGTGGGGATGAGGGAGAAAGAGAGGGTTCTGGGCAGCCATTCTGGGAGCCATGAGCAGGTGTCAGGAGGCAGGACAGAACTGTTAGGAGAAGTGCAAGAAAACCCTCAGCTATCTCAAGAGGTTATCAAGGGGTGCCTCTAGCCAAAGCAACAAATTCGGCTGCCAATATTCATTCATACATTCTCATTCATTCAGTCAGTCAATCTTTTCTTTAATCAAACAAACATTTATTATTGATTCTGGGTGATTCCCAGCACCACATTCTCAAGAAAGTAGCTTCCCAGTGTTCTCAGGAAGGAGTCCCCTTTTGCACGAATGTGCTCATGACATGACTTATCCAGGAACAGGACAGGACTGTCATTATTACTTTCATTACTGTGAAAAGCAATTGAACATGGAACATCTTAGGGTTGTCTGTTTGGGAAAATATACACACCTACAAATGCATGTACACACACACAGGGTTGGGGGAAATCTCATAGAGAGACACATCTTACGTTGTTATTCAGAAACATAGATGTGTGCACGTAGGAGTTGTGACTTTGAAGTACTGAGGCTGATTTTACAGTCAAGCATCAAACTTATTCTCGTCACTTTAGAGTTGTGTCTTTGCACAGAGATATGCTGCAAAGGCAGTAAGGGCCAGAATCTGAGAGAGGATAAGAAAGTTGGAAAAAAAGGTGATATGTTAAAAATTCCAGAGGTGGGTGAAGTGAATGCATATTTGAGGACCAAGGCTATCTTTTGTAGAATTAGTATTTTTACAAGCTATATAGGTAATATTTGTACCTCTGCATGTAGAGATAAAAGTAGAGATATAGATATAAAGGAGAAAAAAGCTCATATTTCCATTCTCTCAATGCCCTTTGCTACCGTATTTCTCCTATTTATTGGAGAAATAAATATTCATCTTTTCTTTAGCAATACTGATTTGTTTATCATAACATAAATAATATGGATCAGAAAGAGTTAGGACTTGAAAGAAGTAGTTAAATAAGTAAGTGGAAAAGAACTTGACAAAGAGAGATTTATTTTGGGGCATTTTGCCAGCTGTGAATTAGATCTGTGCAGCTCCATGTTGGCAGAGATAGGGCGGTGTGGTGTTTGTAGCTTCAGATCCTTCCAACAGAGCCATCTTTGTATTTATTCAGAGTGTGGAATGTGGGATGGGACAATAAAACCCCAAATCCATCACAGGAAGGCTCAACAGGGGGAAAAATGTGTGTAAGAAGCATCGGGAGAAGTCCATTTAGCAACAGGAAGCTAATTGCTTCATCTTTATTCCACAGCAAAATCAAAACCAGGTGGCTGGCAGGCAGCCCACACGTGAAGATGTTTCTTAAAGAGTTCTTCAATCCTGGGCCATACATGCTGTCAGATGAGAGGCAGAAGGCTAAAACAGCCATCTGGTGGCCAGTCAGATTACTGGGCTCAGTGGCCATGGCTCTATCACAGAGCTTCTGGCTAGATCACTTCCTGGTGGCCAGCACATCTTTTGTAAAGAGTAAACAGCATCTCTAACACTAGCCAGACAGATAAGGCACGTACTTCACCAATTCACCTTAAGGTTGATACTCCACTCTTTAAAAAAGTGGAGTGCATAGAGCAGTGGCTTTTAGACTTTAACATGCATCAGGATTGTCTTACAGCAGCCACCCCCAGCCTTTTTGGCACCGGGGACTGATTTCATGGAAGACAATTTTCCATGGACTGGGGGGTAGGTGGGAGGATGGTTTTGGGATGATTCAAACATATTATGTTTATTGTACACTTTATTTCTATTATTATTACACTGTAATATATAATGAAATAATTATACAGTTCACCATAATGCAGAATCTAATGCCGCCGCTGCTCTCACGGGAGATGGAGCTCAGGCGATGCTGAGAGTGATGGAGAGTGGCTGTAAACACAGATGAAGCTTCGCTCCCACCTGCCACTCACCTCCTGTTGTGTGGCCCCGGGAAGGGGTAGGGTGGGGTTGGGGATGCAGGGCTAGAGGATTTATCAGGACGATAGAGTCCCCCCCACCCCCAAGTTTCTGATCTGATATATCTGAGAATCTGCATTTCTAGCAAGCTTCCTGGTGATGCTGCTGTTCTAGTCCATTATCATAGAGAAAACCACTTATTGTGTTAGATATAAATAAAAAGAGAAGAGAGCTACATTATAATACATTTTTCTTCCTTCATGTTTGACTCAAAATTTTTGAGTTTTTATTTTTGACAAAGTTATAAGGCAAGGTTGCCTGTATTAACCTTTTCATATAATCCCCACCCTCTCACCCCCAGGGGTGCAAATAAATTAATACTCCTATTTATAATGACTCACTACTTGGTCAGAAAATAAATTCACATCCTATGTGGGCTTCTCTGACCTGCAGTCTAGTTTCATCAAAAAGTATCAAATCTTTTTCGTGCTTTCACACTAACAAGCATTTAATAAGAAGAAAGATTTCTTTTTCTTTGCTTCTCTTCCTGAAGGGCTGCATTGACCTACACTTGGTATTCTGTGCAGTGAACATTTTCGAGAGATTGCAGTGATAGAAAGGCAGAGGGCAGGGGTGAGCCACAGAGAGATGCAGAGGTTAAAAGAGGTGCCTTACAGTATATCCGGAGATGGTGTTATCAATTTTTTTATTAGCAATGACAAAGACAGGCTCTGCGTGTACAACTCTAGTCTAATTGACTAAAATAGAAATTAGTTAGGTGTATAAAAGGAAAGAAAAAAATTTCATAATATAAAACTTGAAAAAGAGGAGCATGAAATTAATCAGTATAGGCAAAAAAGAGGCACAGTGGTTTAGAAAGGCAATGTGTTTTTTAGTTTGGTGATTTAATGAAAATCTTGCCAATGGGCACAACAATTTCCTTCCTCCTTTTCATTTTATTTTCCTCCTTTTTTTTTTTTAACTTTCCTTCCTTTCTTCTTCTTTTCCTTTCCTTTCCTTTCCTACCCATAGTTCACTAGATTTTTATTTTTGCCCTAATATGTGCAAACAGCATTCAAGATTGTAGGGGAAGAAGATGATTCACAGATTCCATCTTCAAGGAAGTACAGGTTGACAAAACCACCATGTTTAAATCTACTTGTTCTCAAACTATAATAATTTCACTCCAGATCCTTAATATACAGTTGTATTATGATGGCTTCCTTTGAGGAGTAACCCTGTCACTTCCCACTCCCCATCACACTTTCACGTGCCCTGGATGTTCCCTCATCTCGAGTGCCTTTCACGCAGCCTCTGTCCTTTAATCTGATTCGCTGTTATCTCTTTGTGGGTTTAAATATGTGCAGCTTATATTGGACGGGGTTGGGTGTTCAACACTAAAGGTAACTGGGCATTCAGGGGGAAGACTCTCCACCCTTCCAGCTGTTGAACTGCAGCAGGTGCCTAGAAGGCAGGCAGCGTGCTAGAGGTCTGTCAACTACATCCACTACCTACGACTAGGGATAACATTGAATTATATTGATTCATTCAATGGCTTAAATTATGATTGCCAAATTAAATGATTTGTATTGTGGGCATGTTTGTTGACTGTTTTATTGATCTGGAAATTCTGAAGAACAGAGATTGTCAAAGCTTGGGTGGTCTTCGAGGCACTGATGGTGGGGGAGATGGGCAGAACTAGGAGATCTGCCTTGGCTCCTGGCTGTAGCACTAATAGGGAGTGGCAGAAGTGCAACAAATAGGGAAACATAACTTGTAGTTGTTACAAAAAAGTGAAGTCTGAGGAATGAGAACCAGCTCCACCATCTACTGCCTGTGTGAATGTGCTAAGCCAAAAATCTCTAAGGGTAATGTGGGAACATTAATGATACATAAATTATGTGAGGTATATGTGAGAAGTGACAGCTGAGGGCACAATGCCCTCAATAAATATTAGCTGTTCTTCTTTGTTTTCTTTCTATCTATCTGTGCCCTCAAATACAAGCCACACGTAGCTTTCCTTCTAGCTTTAAGTGGTCCCGTCTACCTCTGTAGAGGTTCTCAAAGTGTGATCTTCAGACCAACGTCATTGGCATCTTGTAAGAAATGCAAATCCTCAAGCCCTACTCAGACCTACTGAGCCAGAGACTCTGGAGGTGGACTCGGCAATCCGTTTCCACAAGCCCTCCTTCACAAGCACACTCGAGAGTGAGAACTACCGCTCCAGTGGGGCATAGCGGAGTCGTTTTCAGGAAGGAATTGATGTTCAAGGCTGATGTATGATAGCACTGTGGCTCCCGGGGACTGGCTTACATAGCAGAAGCTTCTATCCATCAGCCAAAGGTACTGGGGATGAGGTCTAGTCTTCCCAGAAAGGCGGCTGGGGCCAGAGCTAGGCAATGTGGCGGGTTTCAGTCCATCCTTCCTTTCTTCATCCAGCCAAGCCAACTGGCACTGGGGCCAGGTTGCTAGTCCCCTAAGGAAATGGGAGTGTTAATCATCGCAAACCCTGTCATACATTTGGGCAAGGCAGGCAGAAGGCAAGGGAAACCTGCTACTCTATGGGCATGTAGGTAACCAGGCTTCACTTCCTGCAGGAACTAAACTTATTCCCAACTGGGTGTGGATAGGCTCTGGAATTAGGTGGAACTGATGCTGAAGATGAAAAGTCTTCATTCTTCCAGCTGAAGAGAGCTTGTGAGGGTAAGGGCTGAGATGCTGGTTAGACTAACACGAACTCTTTGGCAAAATGCAATCAGCTTCAGTTCAGAACACCTCTGCTCCTCTGCCCACAGGCCTGCTGCCCTGTGCTCCCGGCTGACGGATTCTCCAGCATCTTGGAAAAGTACTTTCTACTTTGTTTTAGCATTTCTTTTTAAGGCCAGTAACCGGCTGTGGCCATGCCATTTGTGCCGGGCGGCAGCTGCATGAAGCCCCTGGGATTGCTCACTCATCTGTGGACTGTGTCTGAGAGCACTGGGCTGGAAATCAGAAATGTGCCCTTGTGTGGGCGGCCCCTGTAGTCAAGGGTGATGCTTTGCACAGTGTTCCTTGCAGAAACCTCAGGGGAGGAAATCGTAGAATAATATAACTGGGAGGACCTCGGAGAAATCATTTTGGGCTCATCCCCTGTGGAGAACTCAGGTCAGAGAAAACAAGAGAAAAACCCCAAATCTCTGATTCTTTTCCCTCTTGCTGCTGCACTGTATAATTCCAGTGCTTCCTCCCCGTGTTAGCAGAGGGAGTTAGGATCAGAGAGTTGGTTGGGTTTTTCCCTCTGCCCTCTATCATTTGAGCTCTAAAGGTGTGGTACTCAACAGACTGGAAATATTAGTCCTAATTGTTAAGATATGGATTGAAATTCAGCCTCGCCATTATGATCAGAAATGAAACCAAACTGAACCTCTGAGTGTCACATTGTTATTAAATAGAAATTAAAACATAAAAATGAGAATGGGTTCAGCAAATATTCATTTAGGCTTCTATTAGGGTGGCTCTCAAATATTAAATGGAAGAATCACATGAAAGGCTTATTAAAAATGCAGGTTCCAGGATCTTGACCCATCTTGACCCACCTCCTGTGTCTCCTCATTGTAAAAGCCAAAGTACTTACAATGGATGGCAAAGTCCTGTATCAAGTGACTCTGCACTGCCTCTCGACCCTGTCTCTTGCTTCTCGGCCACATCCCTGCAGGTCTCCTGGCTCTTCGTGTACACTGAGCATGTTTGCACTTAGACCTTTCTTTTCTGTTGCTGCTAACTTTGCCTGGAATACTGTACCCCATATGGCCACACAGCTCACATCCTCATCTTCTTCACCTCTTTGAGTCTTTGCACAAATTTGTCTTTGGTCCCTTCTTAGTAAGGTCTATCTTGGCTGCTCTATTTAATATTGTAATGAATGACCCCACCTCTCACTCACTCCAAGCATTTGTGAACCCCCTTCCCCTCCCTAACCCTGTCCTATTTTTTTCTATAGCATTTATCACCATTTAACAATACCATGAAACTTGTTATTTTGTTATCTCTTCCCCCACTAGAATGTAAGCTTCGCAATGTGGGGATCTTTGTCTATTTTGTCACTGACATCATGAACACCTGGAACAGTGCCTGTCATATGGTAGGTGCTCCATTAATATTTGCTGAATAAACGAATGCTTCATGCATAGTAGTTCTCAGTATTTATTGAATGAGAAAACATTGAGAAATATTACTTCTTTTAACTTATAGCAGTCCTTTTATACCCATTTTACAAATAAGAAAACAAATGTCTAACAGATATCGAGTAACATGATCAAGACGAAACATTTAATTGGAAATGGGGTGGAACATGCTCCAAATTTACCTGATTTTGAAATACCTTCACTCTCTGCCCTCTAACTACTAATATACAATATCTCAGGGGCTACTCTAGCTATGTAAAGGATACCAAGAGAAAGAGGTGTGGTTCCCTCTCCAAGATTCTTATCCATTAGAGAAGACAGACAAAAAAATATAACTATCTTACAAGATGCTTACAGTCTATTATGTTGCTAATGTATAGACAATTAACTATGCTACAAAGCAGAATGTGGCATACATTATTAATATAAGATATGTACTAAGTGTCATAGGGGAGGGAATTAGCTACTGTATGATAAGAAATTGGATTTTTAGAAGAAAATAATGATTATTAAAAATGGGAGTAGTCCTTGGTTAGTTGTGAGTGATGGGTAGGATTTAACAGGTGAATATGGCGAAGACTAGCATTTCAGCATGAGCAAAGGAAATAAGCAGAAAAGTGAAGATTAGGTATGGGGTACCTGGAATTTTCTAGAAACATGATATGTGAGGTGGCATAAAGGCAATAGCCCAGGTAAATGTACTGGCTCTTTCTTTTGAATCTATTGGAAGCTTTTTGTTAATAGGAAAGCTGTACACCAGGAGAACCATTCTGGTGGGCATGTGTTCATTTACTCCACATTACAAGGTATTTGTTAAGTGTTTGCTTTGTGTTTGGTTAAGGAGTTAAAATGGAAAGAGTGATGGAGAAAGCTCCTGTTCTTCACAGCTGGTAATCTGGCAGGGATGGCAGCTAATTAAGCAAGCAGAGAGCATCCAGTAAAATGTGTACAATGAAAGGAGACATAGAGCCCATCGGAAGGGAAAATTAACCTAGTCCGGGGTCTGGAAGATATCAGAGAAGATTACCCAGAGGAAGTAACCTTTTAGCTGAGACTTGAGCGATATGGAGATATTACCAAACAAACAGGAAGGCGACGGGTATTGTGGGCAAAGGAGGGACAGATGTGTAGACTCAGAAGTCACCAATTCATTGAACTCTCCAGTACCCAAAAGAAGTTCACCGTAGATGGTTGTAGAATGAAAAAGAAGAGAGTAGAAAGGAGTGGGCAGAAGTCAGCTTACGAAGCACCTTATAAGGCATGTGAAGAGTTTAAACTTTATCAAAAAGGAAAAAGAGTGTCATTTTGGGTTTCAAGCAGGGAAAATATATGATCAGATTTTCATTTTAGAAGCCTCAATCTTACTGCAGTGAACAGAATGGGTTGAAAGGGACTACAATTGGAAGAAAGAAGATCTGTTCAGAGGCCGTTGCAATATCCAGTCAGTTGGGGAGGAATTAAAGTGGGTAGATGAGATTGTCAAGACTCTGGGATTGACAGGATGTAAGACATGGAGAGAAGTGACAGGATGGCTCAAAGATGACTTGCAGATTTCTAACTTGTGTGAATGGGCCATGGTAGAGTCAACTACTGAAAGGTGACTGGACAGAAAGTGTGCATGTGTGTGTGTGTGTGTGTGTGTGTGTGTGTGTAGATGTAATCAGGAGCTGTTGCAATGGATAAGACAAGAGAAGAGCCACACAATGGGAACAATAGAATGGAAATCAGGCAGTTAGTCTTTCATCAAATTTATGATCATCATAATGTTTTGGTAAGAAGCCATATAGATTTAGATGGTGATAATGGTACAATTTTTACAACCCTTAGATTAATTGGTAGGTTATCTGTATACTGAGTTGTTGAGCAGCTGCCTCATTTATTTAGTTAATGCTTAATAGGGAGAGCATTTTAAACCCTTTATACCCTGACTTCAGCATTACATAATTCATCCATGTAACAAAAAATATCTGAACCCCCAAATCTATTGAAATTAAAAAAACCTCTTTTCAAATAAAATAAATTTTATTTTATAGAACTTGTTATTAAAAACCTTTAAAAATATCCATCATTAGGAGTTTATTATTTCATTTCTCTGATGTAAAGAATGCATACACTATTTAAACAAAGTGTTTAGTTATTAGCTACAGCACAATAGAAGCTGCTACCTAAACATGAAAATTATTTTTTTCAGAAATGCAATAATCTGGGAATTGTTCAACTGGAAGGCTTAAAAAGTAAATAGAGGCAAGGAACAACCATATGTGGCTCATATCCATGAGGGATAAATGGGACTTGGATTTAGCTTGATTCTGCAGGGAGTGATTTTCTTCAAACGCTTAGCTGGATTCACATATACTATTCATCCAAATGGCTCATTGTGTCTGCAGAAAGAGCCCCAATTCTGGACTTGCAAACATTACTCTTTTAAAATGGCAAACCTAAACATTACTCTTGAAAGTACCAGTATAGAAAATGAACCTTCAAAACAGTCAGTCAGGCCAGGTGCGGTGGCTCACCCCTGTAGTCCTAGCACTCTGGGAGGCTGAGGCGGGAGGATTGCTTGAAGTTAGGGGTTCAAGACCAGCCTGAGCAAGAGTGAGACCCCCGTCTCTACTAAAAATAGAAAAAAATTAGCCAGGCATGGTGATGTGCGCCTGTGGTTCCGGCTACTTGGGAGGCTGAGGCAGGAGGACTGCTTGAGCCCAGGAGTTTGAAATTACAGTGAGCTAGGCTGTCGCCATGGCACTCTAGCCTGGGTGACAGAGCGAGACCCTGTCTGGAAAAAAAAATTCAGTAAGGGCAGAAATTGATGAAATGATGGGCATCACTGAGCTAAGAGTGATGACCACCCAGGGCTCAGAGGCTGCTTGTCCACTCTCTGAAGGGGATTGGGATCACAGGAAAAGATTTGGCTCATGGGAAAATTTGTCTCATCAACAAAATGGACTTGGTAAGATACTTCTTCCTTCTACCATTTTGAATAAACAGATGAGCTATGTTGTTTATATCCTTTTCAAGGGTGTGGTCTGCTGTTATTACTTACCTACCTTTTTTCACAAAATATAATATTAATATATAAAGAATTTTAACTCTGTACCAGGCACAGAGCCAGGTGCTGGGGATATGAGATACAGGCCCTGGCTGCAAGAAGCTTGTATTCTGGTGGCATAGATGTCATCCTCATGACATTCCTAGTAATTGAGCAATTAGTAAGTTGACCTGCTTATAGTAGGTATTCATAAATAAATGGATGAAAGAATAAGTAATAAATAAGTAATTTATAATCAATGCTGCCTGACTTTACTTCTCTAATTCCCTACAGAGACCTCTGCATATGAGGGGTCCATTTTCCATGCAAAAGGGAATACTTGGGGAAGGAATTTTTTCCACATTAAATATATTTTATTTAATTCTTACAATAAGTATGAATATTTATACATTGTCAGGCTGAAACTCAGAGAAGTTAAGTATTTTATCACTCAAGTTATAGATTAAATCTCATGGGTTTGAATTTTAATGGAAGAGGAAATGGAAGAGTGCCCAGTGAAACACAGTTATCACCCCACTTCAGTATATCTTTTCTCTGTCACCTTCTCCCCGAATGTACCTTCTTCTTTGAATCTCTAATGCCTTCCACTTTTCAAAATCTGCTCTCAGGAAAGTATCTATAACTTGGTAGAAATGGAAAACAATTCATTATTCTCCAAGTAGCTCTTAAATTTTAAGGCTTAATTCTCATTGTTGAAAAAAAAAAAACCTTTGTAAGGTATTATATCTTTTAGGGTTTGGGTGAGGGGTTCTGGGAGGAAGAGTAGGAAATCCTTCTTAATATTCCTGGAATCAGACCACACCAGCACCGCCTTTGATGTTCACAAGATTGGGTTGCTCTGAATAAACATTCATAATCAATTAATTTATTAGGTCATCCCTTCGACAATCAAATGGTTAATATGACCTATAAAGTTTTTGGTGCTTATAAGGCAAGATGGAGTTATGAAGTGACAGAGATTATGATTCAGAAGTAAAAGGTGGATAGTAAGTAAAATGGAAGCAGTGAAGATAGTGGATTAAAGACATGAGTGGGGTAGCCTCAAGGGAGCACAGATGCTACCAGGGAAAGTAGCTGGCCTCGAACATTCTGGAAGGACTGAGACTTGGGCACACCTAAGAATGAAATGGCATCGCAAATTCCAAATATGGAAAAGCCGAGGGGAAATATTTTAAAGTTCTAAATGGAGTGGACATGAGAAGAAGTTAGGAGCCAAGGAGACACCAAGCCCAGGTACTCTCCTCTGTCATGGTGCCTTTTCCTCCTCACAACTCCAGCTCTGCTTCTCCTCCTCACCCCTTCTCTTCTTCATGGCATCCTTTCTGTTTGGTCAATCCGCAAACTCCTTTGTTTGTTACCCCTTTCCAGAATATGAATTTCATGAGAGTAAGATTGGCCCAACTCATCTGTTTGCAGTGGATTGGCTAAATTTACATCAGGTGCCTGTATCTTGGTCTAAACCATCATCTACCCAAAGCTGGGCCATGAGTAAAGCTGTTTTCTTTAGAAGAGACTTGGGACATTGTAGGCATGAAGACTGGAAATCTAAAATAACAATGAGTTGTTAGAATGAAAAAAGAGCTAACTTCTTCTAGTAGTTGCCATATGCCACATACTGCTTTATATACTTCACATTTATTTAACCTTTATAACAAGAGTGGGTACCACCATTATACTTATTTTATATATGAGAAAAGTGAGGCACAGAGATGTTCAGTAATGTACCCAATTTGACTCAGATAGCAAGTGACAGAGTTGCTATTTGAACTCTGTCAGCCTGGCTCCCAAAATGCACACAACTATTATGTTCTATTGTCTAGATTTTAATTCTGTTTTCTCCCTTACTATTAGGTGCATGCATCTAGGCAAGTAATACAGCCTCTTTAAAACTCCAGCTTTTCCATCTACCCAATACAAATTATACCTGCTTACATAACACAGAAAGTTGTTCTTAGGATTAAGTAAGAATATATTTGAAATCTTTTTTGAATTATAGAGCAAGGTATACATATTTAAAACAATATCATCAATAAAAATAAGAAAAATAAAAGTACAGAGATTATTGAGTAGTTCAGTTTCTGATAACATCTTAAAAGAATCATGTTTTTTTCCCCCTCAAGTTCCCATTATAAAGTAGCTCTAGGAATCCTTTACACTTTCACATGACAATCTTTTTCTTTTCTTTAGGCTGATCAGATTATTGCTGTATTGTTTAAGAAATGATAATGTTATTGAAAAAGGGCAAATGTCCAGGATCTACATCTATTTTTCTCTGTTTTCCTCCTCCCACCCATGATTATTTGTGGAATAGATAAATTTGTAACATGGTTTAAAAGCTTCAGAGGAAAGGTGTTATAAGCAATTTAATAACAGCATGTTCTGTTATATTGGTTTTTTTTTCCTTGAGAAGTTCAACAACAAATTGCACAATGGAAAGTTATTTTAACTTACTACTTATCTCTTTAGTTATATGTTTCTTTTATTTTACCATACTGAGATTTGCACAGCGTACATCTAAATAAAGGCTCTAAAAAAGAAGTCATGTCTTAATTTTTTCTCATCTATGGGCCTTTCTTTTAACACAGTTTTGCAAAACAAGTAGGAATACCAAAGTGTTTAGGAGGAAATAATTAGGAATGGAGGCAGTTTTTCTCCTTCCAGGTTTCTCTATTGAAGTAGCAAGCACATTAAATGCCAAAATAGCATTAGTCCCAAGAACATATTAGCTTGCTATGGGATACTTACAGCTCCATGGTAACAATTATTTGCAGAATTCACAAGATATACTTTTGGAATTAAATGATGCTTATCTCTTTTTTTTTAGGGGAAAAATAACATACATAGATGAAGGAGAATAGGGGAAGATTTAAACCAGATTATTTTCTCAAGAACAGACTCTATCCATAATTAATCCTTTCCTGTGGATGTGTTTATGTCCTTTCACTTTCCCTTCTTATATCATTTCTCATCTTCTTCCACATTGAAAAAGTGTAGGCTTATGTGCCTGCAGTCTGCTGGGGGATTGTGTATGCTTATGAGGCTGGGAAGATATTACATTTCACCTCATAAAGTTGATTATGTCCTCAGAGTATGCATAAAATGAGATTTTCTTTATTTGTTTTCTCTTAGAGTAAGAGTCTCAGATATACTACTTGTCTTCATTTTAATTAGGTTGATGACCATAACCTCTTCCTGTCCTTCATAATGTCTTTATCCTTGATGCAACAACCTGTATTCATACACAGAGGTAAGAGTTAGGGGTAGTCACCTGCAGACGTGGTAAACAGGTCAGAGGTTCAACCCTTTCCCAGAATCCCTGGCATACATTATGTATTACAGATGAAAGGGGTCCTTTGGAATAGGGATGGTTCAGGAAGCTGTGAAATGAATATTATCATTAATTTCTCATCATAGAAGCAATGAAAGCAATGAACTTTGTCAAAATAATTGACCAATTATAGCTTTTTTTTTACTTCTAATTGTGGACCTAGAGTCTTTCTCCCATCCAGCTGTAAAAATCTAATCCAGAGCTAGATCATTTCATGAGATTGTATTTTAACTTCTGTATGCCAAGACTGAGAACTGAATTTAGAATGAGATACAATGATTGCCGTTTGTTTAGTGTAAACAAGTTATCTCCTACACTGGCTGGTGAGATCAGCTAAAATTACACTTTCAGGGAGAATTCACTTGGGTACTGCTTTGTTTTCAGTCTTTGAAAGTTCCTTATAAAGATGCAGATTGCCAAAGTAGGGAACACTTGAAACCATTATTTCTTATCTAACAGTAAGTTATCCAGATGAAGAAAATTTTCACTCTATTAGTGGGCATCTAGCTGAATATGAAATTCAGAAAGTAACAGTGGTCTTCCAGTTCTGGACCAATTTGGAAGAAATGTACTTTTCCTTATTCCTCTTGCTAAGTACAGCTAAAACTCATGGAACTCAAATGCAAAACAAACATAAGAAGACTCGTAAAGGTGGTGAGAAGGCACATAGGCTATGGGCTACAAGAACTGGGGAACAACATAGTGACCTGGGTTTTCTTTTTGCCTCATATATCCTGGACTGAGCGCTGGAGAAGCAGATAACACAAAAATGCTAAAGTGAGCAGACAAAGCCCCAAAGAAAGCTTGCTGTCTCTAGCCACAGAACCAGGAAAGGGCAGCCTAGTGAGACAGAAAACTTTTAGTCTATGGCCCTTTTACTTTAGCTAAACACCTTGGGAAAAAAATCATAACAATCCCACTTTTACTCACCTAGACCTCCAATCTTGCCTAGCTGTAATGAGGCTCCTTCCACCTTCCCTCCACCCACAGAAGACTAATTGGGAGTCAGGACTTTTATCCTTGTCTAGAGAAGACTTAGTAGAGAACCTGGACTTTTACTCCCATTTGGCAATAGTGGTGACCTGTGGCATTATCACAAATGTTCTAACTTTCATGTCATCAGTCTATTTTTCCTCTGTTGTTCAGATTGGATCATTTATTTTCTTGCTGTTTTTAAGTTTACTGATTATCTTCTCTGTCCTTTCTATACTGCTGTTGAGTGCATCCAGAGAGATTTTTATTTGTGCTCTTGTCTTTTTGAGTTCTAAACCTGTGTGATGCCAGAGGAAGCTGTGTGATATCATAGGAAGCTTGCTAAAACAGAAGACTTATATAATATCCAGAGTCTCATAACATGAGCTGTCCTGGATTCAATTAAAAAAATCACACATCATAAGAAAAAAGAAAATAAAATCTCTGCTTGAATGACAATAGACAATCAACAGACAGCAAATTCAATATGACATAGATGTCGAAATTATCTGACAAAGATTTTAAAGCAGCCATTACTGAAAACGATTCATTGCGCAACTATGAACATGTTTGAAACCAATGGAAAAAAAATAGAAAGTTTCAGCCAAGAAATAGAAGATATGAACGAGAACCAAATGGAAATTTTAGAACTCAAAGACAATAGCCAAAATAAAAAAACACTCTGGATGCACTCAACAGCAGAAAGGATAGAGAAAATAATCAGTAAACTTAAAAATAGCAAGAAAATAAATTACTCCATCTGAACAGAAGAAAAATAGACTAATGACATGAAAGTTAGATCATTTGTCATAGTGCCACAGGTCACTGACTGTTCATTTTTTTTTAACAATTTCAGAAATGGAAGAGAAAGAGGGAGGGGATGAAAATGTATTCAAATAAATAATGGTAGAACATTTTTCAAATTTGACAAAAGGCATAAATCTAAACCTTTAAGAAGCTAAGCAAAATAGAGCAGAGTTTCCAGACCAGGAGAGGCAACCTGAGAAGACCAGAGGCTGCCAGCTCAGTCCAGTATCCTGTTCATGAAGCAAAGGTGTCACTCTGGGAGAGATGGACTGCTGTACTTCTCTCCAGCTCTGGAACAGTGGTGCAGGGTTTTACCCAGTTGGAGAGGCAAGTCATAAAAGCAGAGAGCCTAAGCACCTCCCCAAGCGAACTGACTTAGCTTGAAACAGAGTATGGGGAGGTTCAAGCCTAAGGGAACTTTTGAAAAGAATGTAGATGGTGGTGGCAAGTAATTAAGAGGAGGCTGGTAGCTCTGAGAGCAATAAACTAAACTGTAAATCAGTTAGAAGTTTACTTGAGAAAATCAGGGAAAGTGATAGCTAAGAAGACTGCTCTTGCAATCAGAAAATTTCTCAAAGCCTAGCTTCAAGGATTACTGCAACAAAGGGGCATAGATTTAACTGGATCAGATTGTAGAGCAATTTATGCCCCAGAACATTTGGGAAAACAATAGAGCTATCAAACAACAATTAGTGGAGGCTAACAGCTGGTGTGATGTCAATGGAGGCTAACAGATTAACAGAGGGATCAAGTGAAGAGACAAAGAGAACTCTGTGAAAAGCACTATCATATAGGCTGACTGTGCTCATGCCCAGTGCTGCACCCTCTGAGGAATAACATCAGAGCCTGCACACGGTGGGGCAAAGAGATTTCACTAAGTAGTTCATCGAAGTCACTGAACAAATAAATAAGCAAACAAAAATAAAGACTGGATAAGGATAATTGATATCAGAGTTGCTCCAATATAGTATCTAAAATGACTAGACTTCAAAAATATTATGAAACATGTAAAGAAATAGGAAAGTATGACCCATACACCTAAAAAAAGCAGGCAACAGAAACGACCTTGGTTAGGTATCAAACTTAGAGATACAAAGCAGCTATTATGAATATGCTCAAAGAAATAAAGAAATCCATGCTTAAAAAAGTAAAAGTATGATAACAGTGTGTCAGTACCTCTAACCCTTGCTAGAGAGAGGCAAAGATATAAAATGCAACCAAAATAATTTGTACTCTCATATTTTCTTGAAATAAATAAATAAAAAAGGAGAATACTGATAAAGAAAAATTATATAGAGAACTAAGTGGAAATTCTGGAGGTTAAAAGTGCACTAACTTAAACAACTCACTAGAGGATCTCAGTAGTAAATTTGAGCTGGTATAAGAAAGAACCAGAGAACTTGAAAGTAAACCCATAGAGATTATGCAATCTGAAAAACAAAGAGAAAAATATGAATAAAACAAAACCTCAAGAAAAGTGGGAAATCATTAGTACACTAATATAGACATAATAGGAGTACGAGAAGAAAAAGAAAAAGAAGAGGAAAAAAATATTTGAAGAAATAATAAATGAAAATTTCCAAAATTTGATTTTAAAAATCCAATAATCAACACATATAAGAAGTTCAACAGAGGGGGCGGAGCAAGATGGCGGACTAGAAACACCGCCAGACAGAGTGTCTCTACAGAAAAGACAGCTACTAGAAGATATTAGAAGAAAGAAGCAAACAAACGACCATACATCGGACAGGGGCTGGACGGAGGGGCACCGGAGACTACGGGAGACTCCACGGGAGGAGGTTGCAGAGGAGAACTGGAAGGAAAGACCTCCCGAGCCAGCGGCTTGGAGACCAGCGGCAAGGGTAGGTGGAGCCGTTAACTTCCCCTCCCTTGCATCTCGGACTGCTGGCAGGCTCCCCAGCGGTTGG
>VBSM01003204.1:58293565-58331075 GCA_008086735.1 Cheirogaleus medius | reverse complement strand
AAACCAAAAAAAAAAGAAGTTCAACAACTCAGAAAACAGCATAGTAAAAATACTGAAAGACAAAAAGTAAATCTTGAAAGTAGTAAGAGAAAAATGACTATTCACATACAAACGACTCACAATATGAGTAACATCTGACTTTTCATCAGAAACCATGAATGACATTGCCCATGAAGGCAATGAGATAACATATTGAAAGTGCTCAAAGGAAAAAAAAACTGTTAAACAAGAAACTTATATCCAGAAAACTGTATTTCAGAAATGAAGGTGAAATAAAGACATTCTCGGGTTAACAAAAACTGAGAGAATTTGTTGCAAGCAGATGTGCTTTATAAGAAATAATAATGGAAATTCTTCAGACTGAAACAAGTGACTCCAGACAGTAATTCAACTTCACATAATAAAAATCATTAGTAAAGGTACCAATAATAAGTGGAGACTTTAATACTTCATTTTAAATAATGGGTAGAACAACTAGGTAGAAAATCCACAAGGAAATAGAATGCTTGAACAACACCATAAACCAACTAGATCTAATAGACATCTATAGAACACCCCATTCCAACATCCGCAGAATACACATTTTCTTCAGACACACATAGAACGTTCTCCAAGACAGACCATGTGGTAGACTGTAGAACAAAACAATCAATTTAAAAAGATTCAAATCATATAAAATATTTTCTCTGACTACAATAAAATAAAATCAATAACGAAGAGATTTTGGAACTCCGGAAATATTTAAAGTTAAATAACATACTACTAAATAATCATGGAGTCAAAGAAGACATTGCAAGAGAATGTAGAAAATATTTTGTGATCAATGAAAATAAAGACACAATGAACCCAAAATTATGGGATGAAGATACGGCAATGCTTAGAGGAAAATTGAATGCTGTAAAACTTATATTAGAAAGGAAAGATCCAAATCAATGAACTAATTTTTCACCTACAGACACTGGAACAAAAAAAGCAAACAAGACCTAAAGCAAGCAGAAGAAAGAAAAAAAATAAATATTAGAGCAGAAATTAATAAAATAGAGAAAATCAATAAAATCAAAGTTGACTCTTTGGAAAGATCAACAAAATGGGCCAACGTTTAGTTATACTAACAAAGAAAAAGAGAAGACTGAAATTACTAAAACCAGGAACGAAAGATAGGATATCACTACTGACCTTACAGAAATAAGAAAAGGATTATAAGGAAATACTATGAACATCTATACTCAAAAAAATTAGTTAACTTAGATAAAATGGATAAATTCCTAGAAAGGCAAAACTATTGAAACTTAGTCAAGAGGAAATAAAAAATATGAATAAAGCTATAACAAGTAGAGGGGTTAAATTAATAATTTAAAAACTTCCCTCAAAGAAAAGCCCAGGCTCACATGGCTTCACCAGTGAGTTCTGCCATACATTTAAAGGAAAATTAATAATAATTGTTTAGAAACTCTTCCAAAAAATAGAACAGGAGAGAACACTTTCCAATTCATTCTATTAGGCCAATATTACCTCAATACCAAAACCAGATATAGACATCATTTAGGACATAAAATTACAGACCTGTATATTTTATGAATATGGATACAAAAATCTTCAACAAAATACTAGCAGACTGAATCCAAAAGTCATATAAAAATTATAAACTGTGCCCAATTGGGATTTGTTCCAGAAATGCAAGTTTGGTTTAATATTTGAATATCAATTAATATAATACACTATACAACAGGATAAAGCTTAAAAGCCATATGGTCATCCCAATAGATGCAGGAAGAGTATTTGACAAAATCCAACACCCTTTTGTGATTAAAAAAATACCTAACAAACTAGTAATAGATGAAAAATTCACAGTTAACATCATACTTAATATTGAAAGATACTTTCCTCTTGAAATCAGGAAAAATACAAGGACATCTACTCTCACCACTTTTATTAACTATTATACTGGAGGTTCTAGCCAGGGCAATCAGGCAAGAAAATAAAATAAAAGGCATTGAGGGCAGAGAGAGAGCAGTAAGATCTCTATTTGTTAGATGGCATGATCTTGTACATACAAAAGCCTGAAGGAGCCAATTAAAAATTGTTAGAAAATAGTAATTACATTCAGCAGGGTTACAGGCTACATGATCAATATACAAAAATCAATTCTATTTCTATACACTAGCAATGAACAACAAAAAAATGAAATCAAACAATAATTCTGCTTAAAATAGTATCAAATAGAATAAAATACTTAGGGATAAATTTAGCCAAGGACACTATAAACTTGTACACTAAAAATATAAAATATTTTGAAACAAATTAAAGAAGCTCTAAAAAATGGGGAAAAAAATCTCACCTTAATGTATTGATAGTCTTAAATTTTTAGGATGCTAAAATTCCTCACATTGATCTACAGGCTTGATGCAATTGCCATCAAAATCCCAAAATCCCAATCCCCGACCCCTGCCGCAAGGAACCCTGAGTAGACAAAACAATCTTGAAAAGATCAAAGTTGGAGAACTCATGTTTCCTAATTTGAAAACTCATGACAAAGTGACAATAATCAAGACAGTCTGGTACTGGCATGAAATAGACAGGACAATGGAATAGAATTGAGAGCCCAGAAATAAGCTCTTACATTTACAATCAATTGATTTTCAAAAGGCTTGCCAAGAAAATACAGTGGAGGAAAAAACAGTCTTTTCAACAAATGATGCTGGGGCAACTGTATGTCCACAGGCAAAATAATGAAGTCAGATCCCTTCTCAGACTATATGAAAAAATTAATTCAAAATGTATCCTCAATCTAAATGTAAAAGGCAAACTAATAAAACTCTTAGGTGAAAACATAGGGGTAATCTTCATGACCTTGGATGATGCAATGGTTTTTCAGACACAACACCAAAAATACAAGCAAAGAAAAATATATAAATTGGACTTCATCATAATTAAAACTTTTCTGCTTCAAAGACTACCTTCAAAAGGTTGAAAAGACAATCCACACAATAAGAGAGAATATTTGCAAATTGTATATCTGAGGGGAGAATGATATCTAAAATTTTAAAAGAACTCTTTTATAATCATGTATTATAAAATACATAAAAAACAATTAAAAATGGGCAAAAGATCTGAATAGACATTTCTCCAAAGAAGATACCGGTATACAAGTTGCCAAAAACATATGTAAAGATGCTCAACATCATTAGTCACCAAAGAAGAGCAATTTAAAATGACAACGAAATATTACTTTGTTCCTACTAGGATGGCTATGATAAAAAAGACAAAAAAGGAACTTCATACATTGCTGGTGGTAATGTAAAAACGGTACAGGTGCTTTGGAGAACTGTGTCAGTTCCTCAAAATGCTAAACACAGAGTTACTATATGACCTAGAAATTCCACTCCTAGCTTATACCCAAGAAAAATGAAAACATGCATGTGTACAAAACTTGTATGCAAATGTTCTTAGCAGCCATATTCATAACAGCCCCAAATAGTAACAAACCAAATGTCCATCAACTGATGAATAGATAAATATGTAGCATGTCTATACAATGGAACATCATTTACCAATAAAAGGAATAAAGTATTGCTATATGCTACTATATGCGTGAACTTTGAAAGCATTACGCTAAGGAAAAGAAGCCATACACAAATGATCACATATTGCAGGATTTTATTTATACGAAATGTCCAGAAAAGACAAATCTACAGAGACAAAAAATAGATTAGTGTTTGTTTGCCAGGGCTGGCAGAGGAGAAGCAGGATGGGGAGTGACTGCTAATGGGAGTGGAGTTTCTTTTTGAGGCAATGAAGTTATTCTAGAATCAGATTATGGTGGTGGTTTCATAAGCCCATGAATATATTAATAACCATTGAGTGTACACTTTAAACAGGTGAATTTTGTGGTGTGTGAATTATATCTCTATGAAGCTGTTAAAATAAAAAAAGGAATTTAGTTGAACCCCCAAACAGGATAAACCCAAGGAAATCTGTCATGACACATCATAATTAAACTTCAGAAAGTAAAGATAAAAATAAAAGCAGTGAGAGAAAAACAACATATTTGAAAAGACAACTCAAACACCGTTAGATTTATCATCAGAAAGCCTTGGAAGCTAGAGGAGTGGCACAACACTTTTCAAGTATTGAAAGTAAAGAACCTTGAATTCTATATCCTGCAAAATTTTCTGTTAGGAATGAAGTGGAAATAAAGACATCGTGAGACAAAGTAAAATGAAAAAATTTTCACCAGCAGACCTATCCTAGAAAATTGGCTAAAGGAAGTTTTTGACAGAGAAAAGGTATCTTGAAACATTAGGAAGAACAAATAACAAAAACAGCCACAATATGGATAAATACAGTAAACTTTCCTTTTTCCTCATGAGTTTTCCAAATTATGTTTGCTGGTTTAAGAAAAAAGAATAATATTGTAGGATATGGATCTCCATGTGTGTAAAGGAAATATTTACAACAATTACATTATAAATGGAGGAGCATTAATGGACTTAAAGGGAGATAAGTTTTCACTCTGGTAAAGTGTCAACACCAGTAGATTTTTGTGCTGCTGGAACAGTTCTGTATCTTGGTTATAGGAATCTACACATTAGTAAAATGGCATGGAATGTTACACACACGTTTGTCATTGTAAATTTTCTGACTTTGATATTTTACTATAGTTACACAGATGTAATCACTGGGGAAAATTGGGTGAGGGGTACATGGGACTTTTCTGTTCTATATGGGATATTCTATATATTCTATGTAGGATATTATCTTCCCCAAATTAATTTCTCTTATTTTTATCTCATCATCGTCCAAGAACTGCTAACTTCTGAAGACATCATTGTTGTAATGTAAATCAAAACAATTACTTGGATCTGGTTCTAGCTCAGAGATGACCCCTTCATCCATCCTCCCCCAATGTCAGAATGCACGCTCTGGTCTTGTGACTTTGTTTCTCACTTAAGTGTGTCTTTGATGTCTACTTGCATCCTTCATGGTTTTATCCATTAAAAGACAGACTTTAAAAAATAAGCATGTATTTGCTAAGTACAATCTATGTACAAAGTAGAGTAAATTTGGAGATGAGAAACCTAAATAGAATATTTGAGGGAATAAAGGATGTTGTGTCATATATTTTTAAGCTTTATTTGCAGCAGCTTGAAACAGTTAGAAGAGATTTAACTGGAAATATGTAATACAGTGACTTTACCAAACAGAGAAGCTAATTATAGTGAAATCAAACAGAAGGTGGAATTTCTTGCTGCAAAAAGGAAAAATAAAAGCAATGATTAGGATAGTGGGAAGAATTGAAATGAAAACCAAACTCATTTATAAATAGGTAATCCCTCCCTCACAAAGAAAGTCAATATAAATTTAAATTAATCCTTATTTCCTTAGAAGAAGGCAGGATATATGAGAAAATATTAACCTGTAAAGTTCATTATATTCAATAAATATCCACCTGTTATTATAAGTGACAAAGGCTTCCTAGAGTTCTGCACCTTTGAGCAAAGTGGCAGATTGACAAATGCTCTCAAGGGAGCAAGTGGGCGTGAAGATTAAAAAATAGTAAGTGTCATGGATTTGCATTGCATTTTTAAATAAGTAGATAAAACTGTGATGTAAAAGGGAATTGAATATCATAACCAGATTGAATGGTTTGTCTATCAAGCACTCTATGAATGTATGTAAAAAGTACCTGGTACATGTCCCCAACCCCAAAAAGATGACTATGAAAGGAGCTCCACATTTTTATGTTTCCATTGCTCAAAGGCAAGCCAGCAATGTTTACAAATGGATCTTGGAATTTAACCTAGCTAGTATATAAGCAATATTTTTGTACTATGCCTTCTTCTGGAAGAACATAATTATCTGTTTTAGGATTATCAGGCACATAAAGGAGTACAATTGAGGGGTTCTGCCATTTGCTAGTGAGAGAAAAACCTAGAACCTGGGCCAGTTATCCTGCACATTCTTCCTTCCCCTCAACTTCAATATTGGCATGTTGAAAAAAAAATCCAGCCAAAATAAATGTAAAAATGAAAAGAAGTCAAAAATGGGTGGTGGACCCTACCACATTGGCTTGGTTATGGTACAGGCAGGGAAATTGTGGGTTGCAAGTATAGTAAGAGCCCTCAGTTATTTTAAAAAATAATCATTTGTGGGTGGAGCTGCCACCTCCCCACCAACTGCCTCCATGACTCACTGCCCATTCCCCATCAGCCCTGGGGAGCAGGGATGGGGGTGGCTGGGTGATAGACCTTATGTAGTATTCAGTTGTTAGCTGAAAGGTTTGGCTAGAAATCTGGCTGGTGGGAAGTGTTTCCTGCAGCATTAAAATGCTTGATGACATCTTCCTGGATTAGACCCAAACCAAACAGTGCATAGATTTGCCATATTTTGCAAATAGTAGAAACTTACACAAATAAATGCATCATCATCATCATCATCATCATCATTCATAATCCCCAGCACCATCACCACCAGCATTCTGGAGATCACAAATCAAGAACTGGGTGGCTTTTCTCCAATAAAGACCAAATAAATCATCAGTTTGCATACATATGTTTGTATCTATTAATACTATTCGCCTCTCCATCCTCACAAGGCTATTGAGAGCATCTCTAATTGATTGTGTCTGTAAAAAATAAGTAAAAAGGGAAACAATATACAAGTACCAAACATTATTTTTATTATTTTAATATGTACATTTGTCATATTTTTAAAATTTGTTCTATGAATAATTATCGCTATCAGGGATTGCATTTTTGCAATGAATAGCTTGGATTTTGAGGTGCAAAAATATTAACTATGATTTTTTCATGCTTCATGTAAAAAGATACTCTTTATTAAAACAGAACTTAAGTATGAGTACTAAATATTGATAAATTAAAATAGGTATTTAGAAAGCTACTTTAAATAAGAGAACCTTATTTCTGAAAGGAATAATAAGCTCAGTTTTTATTTTTAGGTATAGCAGGATGCCTCACACATTGAATATGTTCAATTATTAATAATTCTTTTGCTATTATTGAGGATAATTATTTTAAAAAGAGTAAAACATCATGTTTTCACATTTCAGAAAATGTAGGTTAAATTGTTTAGATAGAAGATGATAAGGATTTTTAAAATTTTTTCTTTCTTAATTTTCAGAGGGTGATTTTCAGAAATTCAGAGATTTTCAGAGGGTGGCAAAGAAATGTTCAGGGAAGTCCCTTATGCCTTTCCCAGCCTCCCCAATGTTAACATCTTGCATAATTACAGCACAGTATCAAATCCAAGAAATCGTATTGGTACAATCCATAGAGTTTGTTCATATTTCACCAGTTATATGTGCACTTGTGAGTGTGTGTGTGTGTGTGTGCGTGTGTGGCTTTATGCAAATAGGTCATATGCGTAGCCTTGTATAACCACCACCATCACATCCAAGGTAGTCAATTGTTCTATCACCACAGAGACTCTGGCGATAAGGATTTGAATTATAGATTTTATGTGGTTTGGCACTATCCAAATATTACAGAGCTATATATTAAATATGAAAACTGATATACATTGTAGAAAACACCATTTTTTCCAGTTTTTCTCTTGAAAGTTTCTATTTGTTGAATGGCCACATTGAAATGACCCTAGAAAAAAATGAGTGCATGTGTTTGTGTGCATGGATATAGACAGAACGGCAGTTAAATAACCCTGTGGCAAGTCAGCCGAATAAAGGTGGCAAAAATAATAAGAATAAAAGCATTGTACATGAAACCAAATTTATAGAAAGATAAATACGGCGTTATTTATTAGGGGGGGAAGAGTCATGAGGCTTTGCCGTTCCCTATTCCCAATCTGTTTGCACTTACAAGGAACCCTAAAACATTAAAGAATCCTAAGACTTTCAAATCACTACTTCGGAGCAAACTCTTATATTATTCTCTTTCCATGGTGTCCCACAGCAATGCTCCTTGTACTCCAATATCTCAGAGAATTTAGTTCACAGCTCTTTTGGGGCCAACAGAATATATATATATATATGTATATTCTGGGAACAGGCAAAACCTCATGACTCTCCCCCCATAAGTAACCCCATTTTTCATATATATATATTTCATATATATATTTCATATATATATATATATAATGATGCTGATTTGTATTTCACTCTTGCCTCTGTTTCAAAGAGGATCCTGATATTTTAACATTTATTTTCCTTGGAAACTTTGTAGAGCCTAGAGTGGGAACCATTTGTAGTCAAAGGCTTTTCTCCTTTGTTGGAAGAGCCAAAGCTCCTTGAGGAGAAGGTCTTGCTTGTCCCAAAGGGAGAGGGCAGGTGTGAGCACTTTGGAAGGCAGCAGGAGAAGAAGCGAGAGTAGAGGGGGTACAACTCAAGGGTGTGGGTTTTCAGAACAGTGAGGACCTGAACATCAAACCATGGCAGAGCCCCAGAGAGGTGGCAAACCTACAAGGAAAAGAATTCATGAAGAAGCAAGAAAGACTAAATCCAAAACACAGGCATCCAGGCCTGGGCAGAAAGTAGGTGGTTGGCAGGAGAGCAACAAAACAGAGAACTTTAAGAGACTTGGTATGTCTTAGATTTTAGTGCAATCTAGGGGAGGTGAAGGGAGTCCCAGTAGAATTTCCTGATGGATGGCTGTTTGGTTAATTAAGTTAGTTTAAGAAAAGCACAGAACAAATGCTCTTTCTTGTACTCTAGAGTATATAGACTGAGATTCACACTTGCCTTGGGTTTTTACTTGTCCTCCCATCCCCCTCTGACTACATAAGACTAGTATGAACTTGTCTGTCTCTGAATCACCAGCACTTGGAAGAGTGCCTTGTATAGAGTAGGGACTCAGTACCTATTCATTGACTGAATATGGAAACTGGGCCAGAAAGAAAATATCAATTATTTAGAACCACCCCTTCTCTTGAATTACTAAGTTTTTGTGATTGGGTCAAGCTTTTCATCAAACTCTTGCTTTAGAAAGAAACTTATGAATCTATGAAAGTCTCTAGACAAATAAGACTTGAAATTCCATCAAAGTAAGGCTTGGATTCAGATGAAATTCTAGTTTCATATTAACATAATTAGGATCATTAAGGATCTTGCCAAATAAGGTTCAGCCTGGCCCCACTAGGATAGTGTCTACTGTAGACTGTTTCCAAATGGAGTTGATATTCTAGTAAGTCATAGGAATATAGTGATGACCCAAACAGGAAAAGTCCTCCTCTCTTGAAGGTCACAATCTGGGGTTTCCAGGCCACCTGTCATTTATTTCCTTTATTATCTCCATGACATCTACTTCCAAAGAGAAACACTAAATGCCACTTTGAAACAGTGAGATGTAGATACTCGTGAAATAGAAAAAAAAATGTGGGTAATAACTTAAAGTTAGGTCTCTGGAATCTGACTGCTTGGGATGTGATTCTAGTTCTGCCAATTACTTGATGTATGGTCAAGGGCAAGTTATTTGACCTCTTGTGCCTCCATTTCCTTTTCTGTAACATGGGGATAATAATTGTACCTACAGCAGAGGGTTGTTGTGAGGCTGCTTAAAAGAGATAATAGAGGGGACACATGGAACAGTGCCTGGCACATAACAACTGCTCTGTAATTATCTTTATTTGATATTATTTATATAGTGAAGTCATTAAAGGACTGAGAGTAGTTCCTAATTCACATAGTAAGCTCCAAATAAACATTAGTTGTTATTTGTTACATGATCCATTGACAGGACTTCTCCTCTGTACTGAAGAGTATCTTTACTAACATAGTTTCCACTTGGACAAGGTTAGCTTTATTGGAGGAAGTCACTGAAAGGTTATTGTTTTATATTGTCCTTTAGCTTAATTGAAGCTTCTCCTGTGTTCACTGTAGCGTAAACACTTCCTTTGCAGGCTGAGACACTGAAGTGAAATCATTGCTAAACAAATAAGTTCACTTTAGAAACCTCTGCTGTACAAAATAAGAAAGTGTCATGGAATATTATAATTTAACTGAGAGTTTTGCATAATGGTTAGCAAAAACAAGAGTGTGGTTTTAGTATTACAAACAGGAAGTGAGTGGGTCAATAACCTTAGGAAACATGGACATTTGTCTTTTAATGGTATCAATGTGATTCCATTCCTTTCTCCTCTTCCCTGAAGCACAAGACTGCAGGTCCTAATGCACAGAGCTTGGGGCTTTCTGGAGAGGAATCAGGGGACTCACTTTCCCACCTTCATATATGTATGTGCAGGGCACCGCTCAGGGCCTGCACGTTCTCACCTGCAAGGCAGAGAAAGAGCCTGACAAAGATGACAGAGGGAGTGATTTTGCCAAATCAGCACTTGAAGTTTCCCGAACATACAGTGTTGGACAGCTCTCTTGCGTCTCTGTCAACAATTTATTCTCTTCAACATTAAACAAATAAGAGTGTTAAATTCTTTCTTCTGAAAAAACCTCAAAATATGTTATTTAAAACTGCTATCTAAATGCACCAACACTGCTGAAATTGTGTGGTGAACATTTAATAATTTTTTTCTCTCTTCCAAACTTTATATTTGTGTTATAGCTCTTTGATGTTTTGGATTTCTGTAGTTACTTTTCTTTTTTTAATTTTTAATTTTAATTATAATAGGCACATAATAGTTATATATATTTCTAGGGTAAATGTGATGTTTTGATACAGGCATACAATGACATATCTGTGGTTACTTTTCTAAAGAGGTCTAATTACTTGTTCATTTGCTATTAATGATGTGTGTTTGTATGTGTGTGTATGTGTGTGGGTGTGTGTGTGTGTGTTTAGTGTAGCTCTGGTCTGTATTGTTTCTTTCACTTTATTTTTGCAACTTCAATATTATGATACAACTAGTATCATCAGAAAAAAGAACCCTTTTATAGAAGCAAGTTACAAAGAGCAATTTTGTGACATCAAACCATTGTGATTACTATTGTATTATGACTTGTTAGCATAGAAAAAGTTGCTTTAGATCTTATGCATTCTGATTCTATACTTTTTTTCAGGTCACAATAAATAAATAAATTTCTTGCCAAAATAAAGCAAATCTTTTCAAGGGAGAAGAAGTTTGTTTATTTTTGGAGTAGAGAATAATAATGCCAATGAGACGATTAAGAGTCAGTTCCAAACAAATTAAAAAAACGCTACATCTAAAACTTTGGAAATAATACACCTACAATAACCAATTGTTATAAAATTGGAAATGATAGGCATCACTCATCGCCTTTTATTCGCTAGCCATGACACTCTGTGGATGGGGTTATTATGCCCACGTCACATCATGCTGTACACTAAGGACGCTGTGGGTCAGATAGAGTTATTTGCCTCAAATCACAAAGCGAGAGAGGGTTGGAGTTTGAACCTAGATCTGTCTGACCTCCAAATCATGCTCTTTACACTTAATCTTTTTTTTTTCCAGTATAGATTTGGCACTTCTTTTTCTTCTCAAAGATGAGTATAAAGGCCAAACTGTTTTTGATCTCTCTTGAGTGCAAGATTTAGATACAAATAAAACATGTCTTTGAAAAAAAAATGTGGTGGTCAAGGAAGAGAGCACATAAAAAACTTTCATTATTTCCAAAAAGAAAGCTTATAAAGCAAAGCTTCATCAATTGCAGTGCCAGATCACTTAGGACTTTGTTGTGGTAGGAGTATTTTCCTCAGAAACTCTCTGAATTCAAGAGAAGTTTGTAAACACAGTATTGTTAACAAGGATTGTCATAATATTTTATTTTTTTACAAAAGATAAAACTACCTTCCATTATCTTTTGCAGCTAGAAGAGAAAGCTTTATAATTGCAGACATTTTATCTATGAGAGAAATAATGAGTACAGTACCATATGGCATGTCTGTTGTGGGAAGAAGTGGTATAGCATTTTATCATCCAGAGAATAGCACTGGGTATTAAACTAGGATTGATGTCATGAGATCATGGAGCCAGGCATACTAAAGGACGAGCTTGCCAATCTCCTCCAACCCATCAGCATGTGTGAACCTCAAGTTACCTCCTTCTCCAAAGATGGCAAATTCTGAAGCATACCCAAGTGTGGGAGTCCAGACAGTGAGGGACTCAACCAAAGTAGAACTGAAAGGTCTCATGACTTCTCAGGCTGGTTCAGGGAAGGATTTTAGGTGATGGATCTATTCTGGTAAAACTCTCGAATACATCTGAAGAGTCAGAAATTCCTGGGGCTTTCTCAGCTCTGGCTTCCCCATGGGTTGTTTTAATCCGGTCTCATAGTTTGTCTTGAAACATGATTAATTAGCCTTTAAAAGACCGGCATTAGACTGAAAATGGGTGGGATAAGATGTCTGAAATACCACCCTCCACCAGATATTCCAATGGCATGTGTCCTTCATTGCCCACCTTTGAGGTTGGAACACACATACACACTCTCACACACACTGCTTCATATAATTCTTTCCAGCAGCAAAGAATCTTTCTTTCTTTTATTAGCATACTGTTTCTGTTTTTAGAATTGTATGTAAAGGTTCAGTTGTAAATTGCTATAGCCAGGAGACATCCTAGAGTAAAGATAATTAAATATATCTTGAAAAAATTAGGGGAAATAATGAAAGAAATGATTGGCTTTTCAAAAGGAGATTTTATAATTTTCTAAAAGAAAGTAAAAGACTCTAGTTTAGAGGCTATTTAGAAATATTACCAATGGAATGGAAAGTTTTCCCCTGCCTTTCTCAGTCTCTCTCTCTCTCTCTCTCTCTCTCTCTGACACACAAATACACAGATTTAATGAACTAAAATAGAAAAGAATAGACTGAGAGGCTTAAATAATTTTCTTTTTTTTCTCCAAGGTAATAAGCATTGTGCCTGAGTTATATTCTCATTAAGTCACTGAAATTTGCACCACCGCATTTGGTACAAGTCCTCTGTAAACAGGGGAAGTCTCAAAGGTACCTCCACACTTAGAAATAATCGTTTACTCTGTCAAATTAATAAGAAATTGATGGAGGACAGATGCTACTGAGAATGAATAAGTAAATATTTGATAGCTAGTTTGACAAATAGAATTAAATAACACTGTGTACCTATCTTTTAAAAAAATAAATAGAAGCATAAAATAAGGATTAGGAATATTTTGAATTTTAAAATCATTTTATGTTAAAAATAGTGAATGGGACCAACTGATGTTATACTTGGAAAGAAAGTGAAAACAGGAGTCCCAAGTTAGGGGCAGATTCTATAACTCTTACATAAAACATTCACTGAGCCAAGCATATGGATGCCTAATCAAGTCATTTATGAGTCCTGTTGACATTTAGAAAGAACTTAGAATGCTTTAGGGTTAAAACTCAGACCTAGGCCCCTGTGAAATAGATGGACTTTCTCATGCTTTCAGAGATAAAGACTTCTTAGGAAATGAAGATGAATGCAGTGTCTGTTGTTGGTCCACTTGGCTTAATGTAAAAATACAACATAGAAAAGTCCCTAGCTTTCCTGGGCCTCCTTGTAATTTCAGTCTTAGTGACACCGTAGGCCTATATGGTGAATCTTTTAATTCTGAAATGTTGGATGAACCCCCACAGGATATGAGAATGAGCTCCCAGGGACAGAAAGCCACAATTTCAAATGACACTGTACAAAGTCAGGAGTTACTTTCTCCGTTATTCATAGTTGAATCATCTCTCAAATAAATCACTTAGAGTATTCTTTAATTTGGGACCTTGGACCTCCTAAAACTCTACACAAATATCTGGGAGTGCATACAGCAATGCTTTTCTGTTGGGGAGAAGGCCCATAGCCTCCCAAGGCTTAGAAACTCTTAACTGTTCCTGACTACCAATGACATGCTTAAAAACCTACTTGAATTTTTTTATTTGGTATTTTTTGAAGTCAATCACAATTATTTAGGTGGTATTTTATGACTACATATAAATTTAGAACTGTACTGTCCAATATGGTAGCCACTAGCCATATGTGACTATCGAGCACTTGAAAAATAGCTAATCTGAATTGAATTATGTTCTAAACGCAAAATACACACCAATTTCAAAGACAGTACAAAAAAGTAAAATATCTCATTATTAATTTTTATATGTATTACATGTTGAAATTATCATTTTGTATATATGGAGTTAAACAAAATATATTGTTAAAATTAATTTTGCCTGCAAATACTATCAACTTAATATTACATATGAGATTTGAATTATATTTCTATTGGTTAGTGCTGGCTTAGAATGTAAAATTCCACATATTACCCAGATAAAGAAAAACTAAATAACCGCTCAGTAACTACTAGAAGGTGCCTCTCCTTAGAGGGAAGGGAAGGGAACTAAGAATGTGCCAGGCACTGAGCAAAATGTGTTATCTATATTGTTCCACTTGATTCTCATAACTCCTCTGTGAGGAAATTAATGTTGGCTAAGAGAATTCCCAAGGAAATGGAGAACTTTACAATCACTCCCCCGACTTTAATTCTTGAACCATCAATGACAATCTATTATTTTAATGGTAGCAGTTATGTCTTTTAAAAGTTAAACAAATTAGTATAAAATTAGTAACTAGTAATAAATTAGTATATAAATGAGTAATTAGTAATAAAATTAGAATATCAGTTAATAGTATAATGGTTAAAATGATTGAACACACTAGAAATGAAGTATAAAGCTTATGTCCCTAGGCTCAAGAGTCAGGCACCCCTAAACTGTAATCCAGACTGCATCAATGACTACTGTGTGTTCTGGGGAAGTTCCTTAGGCTCTCTAAACTCAAGATTCTTAATCTCCAGTACAGATGAGAGGATGAATCGAGATAAATATGTGCTCAGCTATGCTTAGGCACAGGGCCTGGTTACACAGTGAATACTCAATAAGTATTAATTGTTTATTATTGTTATTGTTGCTGTCATTGTTATGAGGTCAGGCAAGCTGGAGGTTGAATCTCAATGCTGCAACTTAAAAGTTGAATAATACGGGCATTTTATTACCCTTGTGTGAACTTCTGTTTTTCTTATCTGCAAAATGAGGATCATATTTTCCATTTTATAGAATTCCTGAGAAGCTCAGTGATCTCAGGACACTGAGCACAGTGATTGGCACATAGGAAGCAGTTCACATCAGGCAGTTATAATTGTTTTCTGCTTCTGCCTGTTTTCCTACATACATGACACAGTGGGAAAGTGCATGAGCTCTGGAGCCAGACTTCCTGAGTTCAAGTCCAGGTTCTGCTGGTCTCTAGCTATATATCCTTCAGCAATATATTTAGCCTCTTTCTGCCTCAGCTTTCTCAGTGGTTAATGGAGTTATTGTGAGAATTAAATTAATCCATGTAGAAAGATGGTACCTGACACATAGTAAGTGCTTAATAAAAGTTAACTATTTTAATAGCACTGTTGTTATTTTTTAGTTTTTCTTATCTTACTCTTCCTTTCATACTTTCAGTGTTTTTCTTTTGGATTCTTTTCAACATACCCCTTGTACTTTCAGGGGCACTGGTGAATTATATGTGAAGAAATTGGTGACTCTCGGAACTAAAATTAATGCCATGATTATGATCAGTGTGTTTATTTGATATCATGATTGAAGCAATTTGCAAAGGATGTGGTCATGACAGACACATGTAGTTTCCATGTTAGCCATCATCTTCAAGTTTGTTTCATCATAGACGTAGTCAAGAGGTTGGTCGAGATTCTGAGAATATTCTTCAAAATCACAGAAATTTGTAATGTTTGAAATCTAGATGACCAAGGAATATCACTGTTGTAGAGCTGGCTAGAAACTTTCAACCAACTTGTGAAGTTGTTCACACAAGTGAACAGTATCCAACAGAATTTTTATCAATGGATGTGATAGACGTAATGATTAGGGCCATGCCATATGGTTTGCCATGGCTCCGTGTCAGGTCTGCTTGAAAACCACTGGTAGAAAGTAAAAAGTGAAGCTGATCAATCAACAAACACTGAGGCATCATTTTGGTAGGAAACTTAAAAAATCATTTAATCTTTCACCTTTAGATAAAATAATATTTTATTTCTAAGAAAATAAAAGGGTTTAGAAGGATAATGGATTTCCCATTTGCCTTTCTCATTTTGGGTAAATTTTTATTTTACTCAGCTTGGTATCTTCTGCATTGAACACCCTGATGGGTTTTGTTTCCATGTCACTAACCTGGATATAACAATGTTGCTAACCTCCTTTATTGTCGCAGCATAGATCATACATTTCAGCCAATCAGATGAGCTTTGTTTTCAACTAAATAATTGTTAGAACTCTATAAAATCTGGTACAATGATTTACTTTAAAGCCCAATTTAACATAAAGCATTTTTTAATCCTTAGTGTCATAGTAGGCATTGGAAGCCCTACTGAATGTCCCAAGACCCCATTCGCCAGGCAAAGATAATTTCAATGGAATACATTGTGTTAATGATAATAACTTGTCTCATTTTTAGCATATTGTGGGCTTTGTTTCTTTTGTGGAAGTCAAAGGAGACATGTGAAGCACTTGGAAATTTTAGTTAGTTCATTGAGCCTCTGCCTTCAGACTCTTTTCAGGCTCTGATTTTGTGTGAGTTGGAGGAAATGAATTTTGAAAGTACATCAAAGATAAAAAGGTAACTAAGCTGCTACTTTTTGTTGAACTAATTGCTTTCACTTCATTCACCTTTGTACTTTGGAGGGGAAGATGCACAAATTTGTTCTGTTTTGAGCAGAGAAAATGCTTAATAGGATTCTAATTAATATGCTCAGATTCAATCACACTTTCTTTTTCAGTGTGAATAGAAATTGTGACTCTGAGATATATGGGAGTTTTGCATGGTGACTTCCATGGTCCCTTTTCACTCTGTTTTAGAACAGACCAAATGACACCACTATTTGTCCTCTGCACAAAATAATTTTCCAAATGGACAATAAAATTTTAGTTTTGTAGGACCATTTAGTGCACTTACATTTCAGAAACAAAATGTGCCTAACTGCTGAACCTAACTATTAAAGATACCACTGAATATATTCCCTGATCTGTGTGGTGTTTTGAGAAATTCACACTTTCTTAAAAATAAAAAAAAGAAAAAGTAATGACTTCCCTTAGGTCTCTAAGACTGTGTGTTAGTTTTCAAAATGACTTCTGATGTTTTTCTGTGATTTATACTATAAAATGGAAATAACTGGACTTAAGCATGCCCCCTGTTCTAGTATTGTAACTCAAGAGCAGGAAGGAAACAATAGTCTACCTTTAGAAACCCCCAGGCTGCAGATTCGGCACCCCTTCTTGCCACGTCTGTATTGTGTATCTTTCTCTACCAATCTCCTAGAGTTCTTTTTAAAAATTTTTTAAATTTCAGCATAATATAGGGGTACAAATGTTGAGGTTACATACATTGCTATTGTCTTCCCTCCCCCTTCGAGTCAGAGCTTCAAGCGTGTCCATCCCCCTGACAATGCACATTGCACTTATAATGTATATATACCCATCCCCTCCTTAGAGTTCTTGTCTTATACCTAAAAATTCCTGACCTCAGAGAAGTGGTAGCGAGTGACAAAACTTAAAAGGTTACTCATCGCAGAGGAGTTGCATTTTTTTAAGAAGAAAAAGTATTGAAATTGTAAAGGTTGAAGTTCAGGTATCTATGATGCCAGAAAAGCAGTTTAAGGAAAAAAAATTAGCCCTTTTAGAGGGGTAGCATCCAACTCTTTAAACAATTTATAAGAACAGTTCTTCCCGAGGATAGCTGAATCTTCTACTGGTTGAAAGGTTGATTAAGCTTATACATCTTATTTTAACTTAAAATAGATTATATTTGCTTACTCTTTTTGACATAAGGTTAAGGTATTTTCTTTGAGTACATTATAAGCAGTTGAATGTCTGATTTATCTTTTTGCATAAATAAATATCCATCATGTAGGATCTATAATTTTCAGTTTTTGTAAGAGAAAGAGAAAGAGAGAGAAAGATCTTAATGCTTACTCCAGTCAGAATGACCATTATTAAAAAGTCAAGAAAAACAATAGATGTTGGCACAGATGTGGTGAAAAGGGAACACTTACACACTGTTGGTGGGAATGTAAATTAGTACAACCTCTGTGGAAATTAGTATGGACTCAAATTACTAAAAGTGGTTCTGCTATTCAATCCAGCAATTCCACTACTGGTTATCTACCCAAAGTAAAAGAAGTCATTATATAAAAAAGATACCTGTACTCATATGTTTATTGCAGCACAATTCACAATAGGAAAGATAAGGAATCAACCAACGTATCCATCAACCAATGATTTGATAAAGAAAATATGGTATACATATATACCATTGAATACTACTGAGCCACAAAGAATGAAATAGTGTCTTTTGCAGCAACTTGGATGGAAGTGGAGGCCATTATCCTAAGTGAGGTAACTCAAGAATGGAAAATCAAATACAGCATGTTCTCACTTCTGGGTGAGAAATAAGCTATGGATAAGCATGGTCATACAGAGTGGAATGGTAGACATTGGAGACTTCAAAGGTGAGAGGGTGGGAGAGGGGTATGGGATGAAAAATTATCTAATGGGTACAGTTTATAGTATTCAGGTGATGGGTATACTAAAAGCCCATACTTCATCACTGTACGAGATATCCATGTAACAAAACTGCACTTGTACCCCCTAAATCTAATGAAATAAAAAAAGATTGGAGAAATAAAAAATTAAATAGAGATCTTAATAACTGCAGAGGAATCTAAGGGAGGCTGACTTCCGTATTTTTTTCCACTCCGTTCTTTTTTTTTTTTACAGTTGTCTTGCCCACATTATGATATGTGAATATATTTTATATATTTTTTAAAAACTGGGAGACGATGTCTTTTTTCTTTCCAAAATATTTTATTTGGTTTTCATAGAAATGCCACTTCCTTTTGTTTTCATCTTGTATCATTATACATAATATTTAATGGAACTGCATAATTATAACAAATATCACTAATAGGAATGGGCTTGGGAAGAAACACAGGAGACCCCTGGAAAATATATAATTCAAGTGGGAGTTGTGGGAGTAGCAGGGAAGAGCTGATTGGTTATTAGTGTCCAGAGTGTTAGGAAAAAGAAATCTGTTCTTCATGTCAGTTAAATGGAGGTAGGTTAGTGGGCTATCTTCTATCTGTGAAAGCCATTGTCTCAGCAATTATGGATTTTTAGTGATGGATTTGGTGATGGAATTCTGTATGGCAGTTTTCCTAATGGGCTCTTTTTCCTATAATCTCAGATGAGGTTTCCCCAATATTTAAAAATTTTTCCCAAATGTTTCTGAATTGTAGGAAGAAGCCAGTATATGCTGCTTAAAAATATCCACCTTTTTTGGTTTGAGCTACTAGTTTTTCTAACACAGACATTTGACTTTATATATATATACAGTATTCATATGTAAGTATATATTATATAATTTTATATAATTATGTATATTATACATAAATCTATAATATGTAAGGATATATAAAGGTGACTACAATATAATCACAGGAGAACTTGGATTTAGAGGCTAAAAATCTGGGGTTCAAGGCTCAGACGTACAATTATTAGTTGGGAGAATTTGGACAAGTTAGGTAACTTGCTCAGCCTGTTTTCCCTTTTGAAAAGGCAAGTAATAATTATCCACTTCAAGAAATAATACATGAAATTATCTCGACAACTTAAAATGTCATGGTTATATAAGAATACATACATGGTTGTATAATATATACATGATTATATAAGAATACAAAGAGTAATATTATGTAAAATGACACATCAGGAAACATATTTAGATAAGCCCTTCCTTCCCTCCCTTCCTTCCTTCCTTCCTTCCTTCCTTCCTTCCTTCCTTCCTTCCTTGTAAACTTTTCATTGGTGTTAGACATACATATGAAAAATTGCGTACCTCTATACATTTTCCAAGATGAATATCTCCTTGTTTCTACCACCCAGATCACGAAATAGTACATTATTGGCACTTCAGGAGCCCTGCTCACCTGTCTTCCAATCTCTATAGAATGTCTCTGCTCATGATAACTACTATCCTGACTTCTAATAGTATAGTCTAATTTCTAAATTTATATTAATGGAATTCTACAATATGTATTATTTTGTGCCTATATTATTGTGCTCATTATTGGTTTATGCATCAACCATGATTTTGCATTAATAGTAGCTCATGGGTTCTTATCACTGTATAGCATTTCATTGTTTCAATATACCATAAATTATTCATTTTACTGCTGATGGATATTTGTATAGTTTCTAGTTTGGGACTTTTACAAATAGCGCTTCTATGAACATTCTCATAGTCCCTTATTAATCATGTGCATGAATTTCTGTTTCGGTATGCTTTGGAATAGAATTGCTAGGTCAAAGGGTATGCATATGATCAGCTTTAGCTGATAGTGTCAGTTTTCCAAAGTGCTTGTACCAATATACACTCCCACCAACAGTGTGTAAGAGTTCCAGTTGCTCCACATCTTTGACAACACTTAGTCCTTTTTGTCTGCTTAAATTTTCTGTTTGTATAATTTTAGCCATTCTTATGAGAGTGCTACACCAGTATTTACTTATTCATCTATTTTAGAAATTATTTAATAATAGATTGGAATTCAGCTCACTTAAACCCTCCTTTCTTCCCTTTTATTATTTTTAATTCTAATATTATTTATCTTTATAATTATTATACCATTAACTTTAATCATTATCTCTTAATATTAAAATAAAATTTTAGAAAACTATTTACCTATAGATTTAGAAAGAGGAAAAAACTGTTTATATCACATAAATCTATGCAAATGCATCAGTGAAAAGTAAAAAAAGTTTATACTAAAAATTCCTATAAATCATAACATCATTTAAAGAGTAGGACACCTGGATAATTGGAGGATTTAGTTTGCTTCTATATTGAGCAATTGGTTTACAGAAAAATTAAAAAGAAGGAAGGAATGAGGGAGGGAGGGAAGGAGAGAAGAAGAAAGGAAGGATGGGGAAAGACAACAAGTGCAGTTACATAGCTACGTTTTTGGATCTGCAGTGACTTCTCCTGGGAAGACTTGATGGGATGTGTAACCATTGAAGGCTTGTCAGCAGATATTGCAGGAAAGATAGGAGATTGCTTTTCCCTAAAACGGAGGATAATTTTTCAGGAACTATCACCCAAAGAATTTCATCCACATAGATGGTCAATTTCCATAAACCAGGATAACCCCTTTGTGCCTTTTCTTGATTAATAGTCATGGGCTTTGGGAGATTTTTTGCTTGAGTTACAGGAATAATTGTTTCAACTCTCATGTTTGTTTGGCTTGTGTGAGTTTCAGCCCTCAGGTCTGCCAAAAAGAATTTAATCATGACTAAACACAAATTCTGCATCCTGTCTCCTGCTTCGTAGGTATTGACTAATCCCACTTTGCTGTGTGTCTAGTCATAGTGATTAAGCTTTTAGTGAATTCACAAAGCAGTTGCCCCACTTTCATTTAACACTCACCACTTTCAAATTTCCTTTAGTATGTGAGAGGTTCTAGCTCTGACTTGGTTTCCCATGTGTGTAAGGATGTGACAGAAAGAACTAAACATGGTTTAGCTTAAGAGAAGTGAAATTTTAGGGAACTTGTAAAGACCATCTCAAATACTTGATGATTATTATGAGGAACATATATTAAAATAGTGTAACCTCAGAATTTAAAATAAGGGTAGAAAGTGTGGGGTTCTGTTTAGTTTATAAGGACGGGCTTCCTAATGCTTAAAGCTGTTTAAAAAGGAAGTGCTGTGCTTATGAGAAAGAAGATATCTAATGCTGAAGGCTGAGTGTTTAGGCTGAGGGTACATGAGAGCTTGTTGGATTTTTGAAGTCAGCCCTCTTACCGTCTGTCCAACTCTGAGACTTTATGAATCAATATATTATATTACACTGACTCTTTTATAAAAATCATCCTGATGTCTGAGAGGTTAAAATGTGAAAAATTGAAGATGTTAAAGTTGATGAAATATGGTTCATATACTCTTATTTCATGAGGAGAATTCTTGGATCAACACAGCTTTGTAGTTTTCATTATTTTTTCTATGCCACCCATTCCTTTGCTTGGTCTAGACTTAGTCTCTGGGTATGCCTTTGGGTTTACATGTCCTAGAAATAACCAAAGGAAAAGATATTTCCTATTAACTTTCTTGCAAGGAAATGGATGAGTAGGTGACCTATGGCAAATGGGGTTTGGAGAGAGTTTCTTCTGATAATAGACTCATCGACAGGCTAGAAGGAGCATGTAACCTTCAGATCAGAGAGTACACAGGGCTAGCAGAGGACTGTTGATATATGATATATTTTTTTATTTCAGCATATTATGGGGGTACAAATGTTAAGGTTACGTATGTTGCCCATGCCCCCCTTCCCCCCTCAAGTCAGAGCTTCAAGCATGACCATCCCCCAAACGTTGCACATCTCACTCATTATGTTTGTATATACCCATCCCCTCCTCCCTCCTCCCACCCGCCCGACACCCGACAAATGTTATTCCTATATGTCCACTTAGGTGTTGATCCGTTAATACCAATTTACTGGTGAGTACATGTGGTGCGTGTTTTTCCATTCTTGAGATACTTCACTTAGTAGAATGGGTTCCATTTGTATCCAGGAAAATACAAGAGGTGCTATATCATTATTGTTTCTTAAAGCTGAATAGTACTTCATGGTATACATATACCACATTTTATTAATCCACTCATGTATTGATGGGCACTTGGGTTGTTTCCACAACTTTGCGATTGTGAATTGTGTTTATGATATTTTTTTTGAGAAATTATTCAAAGTTCTCTTTTCAGAACATTTCAAAATGTTATGTTTTGATTGGTTCATATAAAAATGTATACATTTATCTTTCATTTTATATAGACTATTCTTTAACAATATATTGATCTTGTCCTATTAATTTGCACATTCCTTACTGCCTAGGAACCATGGAGAAAAAAGTTTATGTCCTACTTTCCATTTGCCTTTTAATATTTATTAACATCTACTTTTTGTAATTACAGTGACTCTTTTCAAGTAAAGGCAAGTTGCTCTGGAAATGGCATCTAACCCTGACTCCAGAATTGCAATGCTGGTAATTTTCAATATGTTTTTAGCTTTGATGCTGCCATTCTCTGCTAACTTCGTAAGAAGTATGATAGACTTTCAACTTAGTTTTCCACTTTCTGGTTATTAAGAACTTTGGAAAGACAAATGAACATCAGAAGCGGAAAGGGTCAATTTTCTGCTTGCCTACAATCACATCTAATTTAGCCTCTTGTACAATTCTCAGACATTTTTGGTACTTGTCAAGTGCAAAAGAGAAATGCAGAGAACATCTTCAAACTAGCCTTTAAAAACAGTGCTCTAAGATAAGGGCAATGGGAAGCTCATTTTTTAAACCAAACAGCTTTAAAAAAATGACACATGCAATCACTACTTGTCATTAAATTTTTCTAAGTACATCTAAAGAACTCATCATTTGCTCTGAGTGCTCACTGATGTGCTGGCATAGTCTTGTATGACAGACACTCCTGATGGCAGAGTCATTTTCTCCTTAATGGGCTGATATAGGTGAATCAGGGTCCCATAGCTCTGTGCGGTGACTGTTTTTGGATAAGGTGCCTTGATACATCTGTGAAGGTCTCTCTTAGCTCCTTTGAAGGGATGTTGTTATAACTAAAGAGTGAACTTTCAAGGTATCCTGGTTAGTACATGAGCTTTTCATGTCTTGGTGAGTTTTAGATCATATCAATCGGTCCCTTTGTAGACAACTAAAGGAAAAGGTAAATATTTACTTTAAGTCACAAGATACTGTCTTTTATTCTACTCCTCAAATTGGTATTTAGTTTCCATACTTGTATTATTTGTAAACTATGCAAAATCATTTTGATTTATTTTTGTAAGGGAGAGGAATCTGGAATGAATTATTTTACTCCCATGAGATGTCACTAATAATTTCAAATCCATAAGCTTAGATAGGAAGCTAGAAAATGCAAAATGGAGCCTGTGGTTTTCACATTAAAGGGCATGGTGTGTTGCAAACATTTGTTTTGAGTTTCATTTTGTTTAATATGGCTGTGTGATTTCTGGACATAGAGGGTTGTTTAAAAAGGTAGGACATATAGTCTGTGAATCCCTTTTACTTAAAATGGCAGGATTAATATCCATGGAGCACCACACACAGGTGTACAGCTGTGAGATTTTAGAGCTCTGTATTCCGTTGCTGCGAACTAGCCAATTCCAAGACCTCTGCTTAATCAGACAGACCACTGACAACAAAATTATGATTTTTTCCAACGAATACCACAACACCAGTTTTCCTACAGCATTTCTCACCCTCTCCCCTTTCCTTTTAACCCCTCTTCCCTTTTTCCTCCTGAGAAGACCTGGCAATACTCAAATAGGAGGGAGAATGCTTGATTTCGGAAAGAAATGAAAATGCATCTATTGCTATTAGAACAGATAAGCAACCCGATAGCCCTTTTCAACTGGGAGCGATTTTAGGCCTCGCCCCTTCTAATAGCGAGTAAGGTCATTGTTTCGGCTTTTGTTAATTTGTGATGCCCCCAGCTGCCCTCTCTCATCTGATCAAAAACATTCCCAAGCGTGAGGTCAGTTCAGTCTGGTGAAACAACTGACACAAGACAGGAGAGCCTGCCGCTTTTCCTTCTAATGAGCAGAAGGCAAGAACATGAAACAAAACAAGGTGGAGGGGTCAAAGACTGCAGAACACACAGGAGTTCAACTCCAAATCCATCTCCTATTATCCTCACTGCCTAACTATCCAGGAGCGAAGGGGTAAACTGAATGCCCCATTCCTACCCCGGAGAGAAAAAAATGAGTTGATGTTAAGATGTATGAACCTTCTCTTTCCTTCCAAGAACCCTCTTCTGCCCTGCCCCCATAGCGCAGGCCTTTGAAGGCACTTAATTGTATATGGAGCAGCTAGAATCACCTTGGGACCTTTTAAATACCCTGATTCCCAGGCCGTAGCAAGACCAATTAAAATAGACTCTGAGGAATATCACCATTAAAAAAAAAATTCGAGTAACTCCAATGTGCAGCCAAGTCTGAGACCCAATGGGCTGGTCTGAGCAAGCTGGAGAAGGAATAAGTGTGGCATCTGACAAGGATATGAAGCTCCACTCTCCCCAGGGATACTTAGGAGACAGTTGTTGGAAAAAGAAGAAAGGGAAGAAAGAGAACAGGAAGGACAAAGTTGCGTGCTTCCTGTCGTTCTCTAAGTCAACTGCAGTCTCCACCCACCCATTGTGGTGACCCCGGCTTCTGCCCGCTGCTTGGGGGTGGGGAGGGTTTGAGGTTGGTTCCCAGGCCTGGGGGACTGGGCGGGGTAGGGTGACCGCAGGGCGCATCAACAGCCCCAGGCGAGGGCCATGCGCTCTCCAGGGAAGGCGGCGGCTGCTGGGTGAAGAGCAATTTGGGGGCGCGAAAGGAAGCTGGCTCGGGCGCAGGTGGCGCTCGCAGCCCCAGCCCACAGTTCAGCCAATCGCGGGCGCAAGCGCAGCCTGGTGGCGGTGGCGGTGGCGGTAACGGAGCGCTGGGCTCTTGGCAGGAGCCGGCGGAGGCAAAGGCGGCGCCAACCGAGAGCAGCGCGCAGGCTGGAGTGAGCCCCGCGGCGGGGAGCGAGCGGGAGCCTTCGGCGCTGGGCTGTTGCCCGGCCGAGCCAGGCGAACTTAGCATGGGGAAGAAGTGGAGGGACGCGGCGGAGGTGGAGCGGGGCTGCTCCGACCGCGAGGACAGCGCGGAGAGCCGCAGGCGCAGCCGGAGCGCCAGCCGGGGCAGGTTTGCGGAGTCGTGGAAAAGGTTAAGTTCCAAGCAGGGGTCCACCAAGCGCTCGGGACTCCCGTCGCAGCAGACGCCGGTGAGTGGCCGGGGGAGAGAGAGTCCTCAGTCTTTCCTTCCGTTTCTTCCTCGCACGCGACTCGAGCCCTTTCCATGGTGCTGAACTTGCCTCCTTAGGGGCTAGACTAGAGCCAGGGAACTTGTGGAGCCGCTTCTAGTGAGAGACAGTGCTGGGGGCTGTGAGGAGGGGTAAGAGGGAACGCCTTCCCTCCCTTCAGCAGGGGAGAGTCTTCTGACGTCTCTGCAAAAATGGAAAACATGTTCGAGAGGCGAGGGGATCGCTGTCAGATCATTGGAGTTTTGCAATTAACAGAGCGTGTGAAAGGTTGTCGAGTGTATTGGTGTGACTCCTGCGTATATCCCCGAGGGTCTGTCTGTGCAGCTTGTTGGAAGGTACTCGACATCCGCTGAATGAGGGCGGAATAGAAAGGGCATGCCATATTTTAACTCTCTTAACACTCGCTCTTTCCATCCCACACCCCCACTATTTTAATGGGAGCGTTTAATTGTTTGCAGAATGTCATTTGCATACAGAGAATAGCAAGAATATCCCAGGTGCTTATACTCCTACTGTTTAACATATACAGCGTTCAGAAAACAGTTTTCCCATGTGTCAGCTCCTCTTCAATGTCTAATTAGTGCAATAAAAGCACTCAAGTGAAATTAATATAGGCATCATATGTGTCTAGAGAAGTACAGTTGATAAAAAAAAAAACTTTAGCTGCATTTGCATTTTTCGTATTTAAATATTATATTTTCCTTCATCTTAGAGGGAGAGAACTTGTTCTAGAAGAGAGTGCAGAGCCCTCCTGTTGCTCGTGGGGAAGGATGATATCCCACTTTAAACTTCCAAAACATCAAGAATATGTGTGTGTGTGTGTGTGTGTGTGTACACTGGCGTATTACACCCAGAGGGCTTTACAGCAGATATCACACAGTGAAGAGACTTTGGCTTAATTAAAAGAAAGGATAGTACATAAGCATCGTATCCCATAGCATGATTGTTACCCTGCTCTGTTTTTGAGAGGTCGTCATTGAAGGATAAAATTTAATCCCTAAAAAGTAAGATGTTTAAACATTATTTTTAACAGAATGAAATATAAACACTTAAAATTTTGGGCATGTTTATTTTGTTTGCTCGTTTACAAAAACTACCATCAGGAAATGTTATATGTTTCTCAAATATTTAATGTGTTTTGTGGGCAGATTTTTTCATCCAAATATGGATATAGTACACCAAAAATGCAATTGATTTTATTTCAGGCATAGAAATATTATTTGTTTAGAAATGTGGACTCGAAAATATTTTTAAAAGGAGACTATGAATCTGAAGATACATTTTTCTGAAACAATTATGTGGAAAATATAAAAATGATGACATCTGGTTTTTATCAATTATGTGAACTAAGAGTTAATTTTATCTCATTTTTATTAGAGAGTTTATGTATCACTCTAAGGAAATTATGCTACTTTTTGATTCTGTTCAACAGGTGTGTGCAGTCTGTATCAGGAACATATAAAATCTTCATAAAACTATGTGATAAGTTAAATAGCTTGCAGTTTTGTTACCTAGAGTAAAAATGTGAGAAAGAGCAAAAGAGGATACCATGACAACCAGAGACATCTGGAAAAGTAACTATATCCTCATGTTTACTAGGGGTGATGACGGTGCTGTATTTGTCTGTAGTACTTGTTAATTGAAACATTAGTAATTCAGTTAAAAACCAGTTATGGCAAAAGCCTGTGCTTATTTTCACATTGCATGGCATGTGTGATATTGATTTTGTTCTAAAAATCTAGTAAGTACTCCTACCTATGGTTTTAATTATCAGATTTTTTTTAAAACAAAGATAATGAGGTTTTGTAAATCTTAGAGCTAGGATGGTGGTTTTTAACCAAGGTTTGATTCCATTAGTTGTTAACAGATTTTCGACTTCATTTGTAAGTGAGACACCCAACTTATTAATATTTATTCAAACAGGAGGAAGGGAATAATAATGCTTGCAGCAGACATGCTTATGGAAGTTTTTAATCTTCAAGGTAAAAATTTTTCTCTCCCTTAAAGTGAACTGGTGCCCTTTTCAACTTTCATTGTATTTTATGTCAAAAAAATTATAGCTTAAACTACAGAGAATAAAGTAGTTGATATGGTTAATGCTGCTTTTTATTTATTCTTGTGAGTAAATAAGAAATAAGATGTTCTGTAATATAGAGTGGATCTTATTCATTGTGTCTTGTACTCAGAAACATTGTGGCAGCCATCCTGATAAAAATCATACGAGGACTTTGCTCTTTCCTTTGAAGACAAAATAGATAAATGTGGGAAAATTTGGTTAATAATAAAACATAGGGGCTTTCTTAGATCTTTCTTCTTTCTTTTGAGAATGTAAAATAGTTGTTTTATTAATACGATCTTTGTTATTCTCTTCTCTGCTTTAGTTAGAGTCTTGAAAGCACTTCCAGTTAAAGTTATTCCCAGGGAACAATACAGTCCACGACTCTGTCCCTGGTGGGAATGATTGCATTATTTTTCATTTTCACCAACAACAGAGCATGCATGCATCATAGTTAATGTAAGATATTTACTTCAGCAAGGGCAAGGAGAGTTCTGTCATATTCTTGGTTATCCAGAAGCACTTAATCCATGATCTGAGTCATGGTGTTTTTGTGTGTGAAGTATAGGGGAGGTCTGTTTAAATTGACCTTGGTGATTAGCTTACCTACCTATCACCAGATATGTAGTAGTTTTTTTAGAGGTTGGGTGGCTCCATGACTTTGATGCCAATATTAGAAATTACAAAGTACCACTTCTGGAAATCTCTTTGGTATTCAGTAACCAGTCTCCTGATGTTCTTTATGGAGTATTACAGGTCTACAGTAGGATAGTATGTGCCATCCTGCCCCTGCTCTCTGGGGTCTGCTTTTGTCCTGGTGCCAAGCAGAAGCAGCACTGCCCTGTGCAATAGCTGGAAGAAGTGGCAGCTGTTATGAGTCCTAACAGTGGCATTTAAAAAGCACGTTCTGAAGTTCTGGGCCACAGTAGTGGGTATGCCTAACACATCAGTCTTTGTTGATTTGACAAGACTTTTTTCATTTTTGTAATTCAAGAGACACTATTTTCTCCCCTTATTTTTAGGTTTCATGGTTTATAAACAATGGAACCTTTATGAATTCATGTTGCTTTGATATAATCCAGTAATCTACACACTCAAACTATGCCCCAAATCATAAAATTCTGATATGGTGAAGTAGGATTTAATTATATTTCTCCTTCTAAATTGTCCTTCTTTGAGATTGGGCCATAGATTGTTTTCTTAAATCTAAAACATGTTTTTACTAAATGTAAAGAAATTTTATATTAATTTTATAGTTTTATTAGTATGAAAGTTATATATTAGAATTTGGGGTATCAAATTAAGTTTCTGTATATCACTGTTTTAAATAATGTCTCAGTTGAATTGGTCACTAGGCATAAACGTAATTTGAAACTTCTTTGTCTCCATTCTCTAAGATCTGGATTTCATATTTCTCCTTGAATTATTGTTCTTGTTTTTCTTGTTATTTGTTTTGATTCGATCTGCACAGAAATGCATGGAAATCTATAGAAAGGTGATTCAGCAAGTGCTGTTTGGCATTACAAATATCAAATGCTCACCTCAGCATATATATATGTTTAATTTTAAAAGGCATTTTTCTTCTCTGGTTCCACAACTATTTAAAGGCTTGTTTTCAAATAGATTCAGATTTAATTTAATCTCTGAGTAAGCTCTGTCAAAGGGGAAGAAAAGCAACAATTCCTAGGGAGTGCAATGATGGAGTTGTAATCAGAGTTGTTTTTCAACCTTAGATAGCACACTTGCTTCCACTAATGCTATAACTACCCTTATCAGCAGGTGCCAACACAGACTATCACACCTTGTGCAGACAAGTGGGCAACTGAGAGTGTATGGAAACAACAGTGCTGCAAAGTAGGCAAGTCTATTTCAGCTGGTTACCAAAGTCACTCTTCCCACAGCTGTTTGAGATGCTGTGCACGCAGGGGGCATTCCATGACCAAACCTACCATTCATTTCTGATGCCGACTCGCCCTGTTTGGGCCTAGTAGGTGACTTCCAGTTCTTCTTTCCAAAAGCTGCATTTTTCAAGGTCTTAAAATAAATGAGGAAAAGCTAAGTTAAAGGCAGAAGTAAAGTCAAAAAAACTCATCCCCCAACCAATAGCTCATTTGAGGATTTTGTGGATGATAGCTAGGTCCTGCGGCGGCTGTGGTAGAAACAACTACAACCAGGTGAAAAGAATCCTTTTTCCTTTTTCAATGTCTAATATGCTATGGCAGTGTCATTAAACCTTTAATAGTTTGTTCTTATTACACAAAGGGCTCTCCTGGTGCAAGCAGAATGAATCCCCTGCAGTGCTAGTCCATTACTGAATAAACCATTTCTTGACAGGTTGATTTTTGTCTACTGCCTTTTACTCATTGTGCTGAAAAAAAAAATAAAAAACCGAAAAAGGAACAATGTTGCATAGCTCAGGAATATGGTTGTATTTTCTTGTTATTATAATTTTTTTGATGAAGAAAAAGCTATTTTCTGATAATGGTTCGTTTTGTTTAAGCATTTCTGATATAATATCTTTTTCTAGTAATCAATATAACAACTAATAAGCTTTTCCTTCTCATCATAGTGAATAACAAAATTTAATTTAGTTTCACCTTTAATGTGAGGGCTATGACTATGTTAGGAAATGAGTAATTCAAATATTTTAAGTTTTGGAGAGTAAAATACAGTATCTTTTCATGGTGATGGTTTTAAATTTGTTTTCATTATTACAAAAGATATTAGAGTACTTCCTCCTGCCATTATTTACTGAGATCTTTAAAAACAATTGTATTATGAAAAATAACTTATAAATAGTAACAAAGCATTATATTCATTTGGTTAGACCAGCTGTGATAGTCTATGTGTTGTTTTTACTTTTTGCTTCTTTCATTTGCAAAGCCCAAGGAGGTCTGGTAGAACAAAAATGGAAGGATTATAGAGAACGGCATTTAAAGAAACTTATTCATCTAACTTTTGTTGAACACTTAGGAAGTGTTAAGCGTCATGGAATGTACTGGACAGCTTCCCTAATGGAACTGGTATTTGACACAAGTGAGAGATCTGCAAAATGACAAAACAGAGATACACAAAGTCTAGCTTCAGAGTACATTGGAGCAAAGGTTAAAGTAGCCAATGCCTCTTTAAAGGTGGTGGTGGAAAGTTTCAATAAAAAACTTCTGAGACATTGTGCCTGATTCTCAAAAGATGAAGAAAAAGAGTTGCTTGGATTTGGCAATGTGGAAAGAGGGCAATAATACCTTTCTGAGAGTCATTTTACATGAGTCATGAGGATAGGTTCCTGAATACAGTGGATGACAGGCAATGCAGATGAAGAAGAGAAATATCTACAACAACAAAGAGCAAATATTTCTACCAGGCACTCTTCTAAGCTCGTTACATGTGTTATTGTCTATTTCCTGACTTCCCATTAAAAAAGGTCCATTCTTTATTAATACTACAGCTAGAATGTAAGCTCCACAAAGACAGGGATCTTTGTTTTGTTTAAGGATTTACCCAAGAGCCTTGAAAAGTTTAACAAACATTAAACAAAGATTAATGATTTGCTCTTTTCTTCAAATCTTTTAAAAATAAATAAAATGCCATAGATACAGTCAAAATATCCTCATCCCATTCCCTTGATTCTTTCTCCAAAGGTAAGAAATATTCTGAAATTGAGATTCATTCTTCTCATACAATTTTTTTAAAAAAATACCTCTACTCAATATCTGTACCCCCATAATATAATGAAATAAAAGAAAAAAAATACCTCTATTACGTATTTCTGCACTCATAAAGATATGTAAAATACTGTGGCTCTGTGTGCTTAAATATTTATGTGAATTGTGTTATATAGTATGTATCATTTTGCAATTTGCTTTTTCCATTCAACATTTTATTTTTGAGATACATCAATATTCAATACATCATATTTGAGTGCTTGGCACTTAGTAAGCACTCAAATATTTGCTCAGTGAATGAATTAATCAATTAATAAGTATATTAATAAAATAATACTTTTTAATTTATATGAGGTAGACTTTAGGTTCTTGGCTATGAAAGGAAAAAGAAATAGAAGCAGAATTTTTTCCGCAAGATAGGAGAGAGATTAGCATGTTTATTTTCTGGAGGAAGAACCTATTAAAGAAGGAGGGTTTAAATAAGTAGGAGATAGAATAACAATACAACCAGTTCATAGATTTGGGGGAGGTGGGATTTGTTTTACGGGAGAGTTGAAGACCCATTTTTCCTCACACTAAATCCTGGCTCTGCTCTTTCTCATTGTCTTTATGGACTTGCCTGGTGGAAATTAGACTGTATTGTTGCTTCTTTTGTGGGTTTTACCTAGTATATATTTAGTCTAAAATGTTAGTGAATTAATTCACAAGTTGCCATGCAAGAAAATATGCATTTTTATGGAAATTCTTGTTAATAACTCAGAGATTGCTGAAATGTTATTTTGTATTTCTCTCTGACCTTGTCAAATACCTCAAGGGATGTGGGAGATTTCCCAGACTTCAGTGAGGTGGAAATCGATACTTTGGTTGTCCTAAAGATAGTTATGTAAGTTCAAAGTTAACATGCCAACATGCCAATCCATGCACTCGATATTTTGGGATTACATATTCATTAAAAATGCCTCTCTAGAATATCAGAATTTCAGCCACAAAATAGTCATACCAAAGGGAACACATTCTTGGTAATGACCAGCTAGGTTTTTGTCCTTCTTGAAAGTTGATATTTCCAGGTCTTTCTTGGGAATGGACTTCACAGTGGTGAGATTAGGGAGGAAGGGCTCTATTGAGAAAGTGTTTCCAAGAGATCCAATCTGAACACAGGTCATCTCTACTTTGGGATTTCTGTGGAAAATCTGAATTCATTTTAGAAAACAGTTTTTAGAAAAAACTTTGTCCATCTCTGTCTTGTCACTTTGCAGATCTCTCACTTGGGTTAAATACCAGTTCCATCAGTGAAGCTGTCCAGTACTTTCCATGACACCTAACACTTCCTAAGTGTTCAACAAAGTTAGATTGCATTTATTTTTATTTAAAACTTAGTCTCATATATACAGATATAACAGAAAATATTACAAAAACAATTCACATAATCATAACAAACATTAAACAAAGATTAATGATTTGCTATTTTCTTTAAATCTTTTTAAAATAAATAAAATGCCATAGATACAGTCAAAATATCCCCATCCCATTCCCTTGATTCTTTCTCCAAAGGTAAGAAATATTCTGAAATTGAGATTCATTCTTCTCATACAGTTTTTTTTTAAAAAAAATACCTCTACTACACATTTCTGTACTCATAAAGGTATGTAAAATACTGTGGCTCTGTGTGCTTAAATATTTTTATGTGAATTTTGTTATATAGTATGTATCATTTTGCAATTTGCTTTTTCCATTCAACATTTTATTTTTGAGATATATCAAGCTGTCACACATAGATGTATTATTATTCCAGTATAGCATTCTGGCATATTATTCCGGTATATGTTTGTAGCACAGGTAATTTATTCATTTTATTCCCCTACTGGCAAAAATTATTTTAATTAATTAGGTAATTAATTTTGCTATTACAAACAATATTCAATGAATGTCCTTGTACTTGTCTCTTTGGTTCCTAACTTGGAAAGACTTTTGACAGGCTATAAACTCAGGAACTGACACTGGTCTTTGGAAGACATAAGGACTAAGGCTTTTCCTTCCCTAGAGTTGTTTTGCACCAGAAAAAGGTTAAGCTTTTCCAGATCCTAACCTCTCAACTTAGCCAAAATTTTATAAGGTGCGGAAGGGAAGTGACGCTGTCCTTCAGATTTAAGACTGTATTAACATTCAAATGAAACAGACTTGATTTCCAGACTGCCTCAGGTCATTTACTAGTTTTGCAACTGAATCTTTCTGTGTCTCAGTTCCTTCATCATAAACTGAGAATGGAAATACTTGTACCCAGAATGAATTATGAACATTAAATGTGTTGATGTGTGTAGCTAGTTCAGTGTCTGGCCAGAGCTAATCACTAAATGGAAACAGTTACCTAACTATTGATGTTTAGTAGAGGTGTTACAACAAATATCAGAGTTTGCCCTTTCTTGATAGGGAAATGTTGCTTGTGGTCCTTAATTTTTCTGAAATTAGAATGTTGTTGATTAAAACCAAAATGTAATGCAAGACTAATGATTGTTTGCATTGGACTGGTTTTGAAAGTACTTTGGAAAATAAAATCAGCCTTTTGTCTCCAAGATGGTTATTTTTCACAGCACATCCCAGTCCTAGAAATGTCCATTCTTCTATGTTTTCACTGAAGGTAATTTATTGACATTTTTGGAACTAAAATGTAAAATCTATACTATATTGAAATATAAAATACTCTTTGCTTTTGATATTTTTATTATTGAGTTTATGTTTTGAAATTAGATTATGATCATAAAACTATTCTCTTCATGAAGCTTAAGGACTTTGGAAAAGAATATTTTTTAAGATACTTTTATGATAGAATATTTCAAACACATACAAAAGTAGAGGGAATAGTATAATAAACCCATAACCCAGCTTCAATCTTGAATAGATCATGAGAAATCGATCATGTCATTTGTGCTCCTATTTTCCATTTCTTCCTTCCCTACTAGATTATTTGCAAGCAAATCCCAGATATTATTAATATATCACTTGCATCTAAAAATATTTGAAAGATAAGGACTCCTTATTAAACAAAGCTGCAGCACTATTATGAAATTTCAACAAATTAATAACTCCTTAATACCTGCAGATATTAAGTTAGAATCACATTTCTTTTATTATTTCATAATTCTGTTTTTTACCCTGTTTGAATCAGAATCCAACTGTAATTGACACTTTATAATTGTCCGTTTTAGTCTATGGTTTCTGTTTTCTAATCTCTTTTTTTCCTTCTTGAGATTTGTCAGAGAAATGTATTTATCCTGCACAGTTTCCCAAATTTTGTACTTTGCTAAATATATTCCAATGGTCTCATCTCACATGTTCTTCTGTCCATTGTATTTCCTATGAACTGGTAATTTGACCAGGAGCCTAGGTTTTAATTAGATTTTTTTGCAGTGATATTTCATAGGTATTCTGGTTGCCTCTTATCTTAGGTGGTAGCTATCATTGAGGATCATTGCTTAGAGCAGGAGTCAGCACATTTTTTCTGCTAAGGGCCAAATAGTAAATGTTTTAGGTTTTGTGTGCCATAAGGTCTCTTGCAACCACTAAATTCTGCTGTTACAGCTTGAAAGCACCCATAAACATTATGTAAATAAATGGGCATGGCTGTGTTCCAATAAAACATATTTATTTATAAATACTGAAATCTGAATTTCATATGACTTTTATGTGTTATAAAATATTTTTCATTTAGTTTTTTTTTTTTAGCCATTTAAGAATGTAAAAATGGAAAAATCATTCTTAGCTCCCAGGCTATGAAAAACAGGCAATAGCCTGGATCTGGCCCTTGCTTGGAGTTTGTTGGTTCTTGGCCAAGATCTGTTATTTTATTTGGTCAGTGCAAAATAGTGATATTATAATTATGTCTTTCCTTTCTCATTTATTAGCTAAAATATTTTTATAAACTTGAATTCCCTTCATCAACTTTTTGCTTACTCTGAGTTATAATTCATGCAGAAAAGTCAAGATAAATGCTTGAAAGAGATAGTTTTTTAAAAAATTGACCTAATAATAATAGGAGCCCTTTGGTGGCATTGATCTGTCAGCATATTGTCAGGCCTCAGATTTTAATTGGGTCATTGTGTATAGTTAACTAGCAGGAAATATTTGGCCCATTAATTGTAGAGGCCAATTAAAGTGTCATTAAGAAATAGAGTATGAAAAAATATGTTGTCAAACTATTTGTGTATTAAAGATTTTGCTTTCAGAATTTTAAAAAGTGTTGGGCATTGTGTTAGGTTTCCACTGGTACCCTAAAGAATTACCACAATCTTAGTGGCTTAAAGCAACATGAACTTCCTGTCTTACAGTTCTGTAGTACAGAGGTCTGACATGCATTTCACTGCACTGAAAATCAGGGTGTCCGCAGGGCTGTGTTCCTTTCTTTAGTCTCTAGGGGAAAGTCTATTTATTTGCCTTTTCCAGCTGCTAGAAGCCACTCACATTCCTTGGCTCTGGGTCTCCTCCCTCTATTTTCAAAGGCAGCAAATGTGCATCTTGTTGGCCCTACTTCCCTAACATTGCTTTCTCTGGTTCTCCTTTTCTGCTTATCTCTTCTACATTAAGGACCTTTATGATTACATTGGGCCCACTGGGATAATCTAGAATCATCACTTTATTTTAAGGTCAGATGATTAAGAACCTTAATTTTATCTACAACCTTAATTCCCCTTTGCCATGTAAAGTAACATATTCACAGGTTCTGGGGATTAGGATGTAGAACTCTTTGCGGGGCAATTATTCTGCCTACCATAGGCATTAAGATATTACTGTTTGGTTTTGTTAGCCCTTTACTAGACAGGTTAGGGAGATGCTAGAGAAGGGTCCTTTCTAAGGTGTCCTTAAATTCATGATAAATACTCATGTTTTGGAACAGGATTCTCCTGGCAGACAAGGCAACAGAATAGATGAAGTTCATTGAACTCTTTTGTTTTCTGAGTGCTGAATTTATAGTAATGGCTGTAGAAGTGGACATCACTTTTCTTTCTAGTAGATATTCAGTAGATTTGGGTCTATGTACTTTTTTTTTTTTTTTTGAGACAGAGTCTCACTTTGTTGCCCGGGCTAGAGTGAGTGCTGTGGCATCAGCCTAGCTCACAGCAACCTCAAACTCCTGGGCTCAAGCGATCCTTCTGCCTCAGCCTCCTGAGTAGCTGGGACTTCAGGCATGAGCCACCATGCCCGGCAAATTTTTTGTTTCATTTTTTTGTTGACTGACTCATTTTTTCTATTTTTATTAGGGACAAGGTCTCGCTCTTGCTCAGGCTGGTCTCAAACTCGTGAGCTCAAGCAATCCTCCCACCTAGGCCTCCCAGAGTGCTATGTACATTTTTTTTAAAGCATGAATAAAAGTTTACTATATGATTTTTTCTTTTTCTTTTTTTTTAAATTCATGATATTATGGGAGTACAAACTGGTATATATACATTTACATAAATGTGGTAAAATGCCACAGGAGAAAGGAATGTGAAAAAGACTTCTGAAAGACTTACTTGCTATAGGAGGGAGGGATGAAACTATAATTTGGCATATAATGAGATATGAGTGTATTAATTACCAATTATATATATTACATGTTATGACTATATGATTCATAAGTATACTAAATTTGCTTTAATTATATTGTTAGTTTGCTAAAAAGTTTGATAAGACTGGTCAAATGAGTGAGAAAACCAATTAATTAGAGATGAACAAATGATGTAATTTTCAGCTTCTGATTCACTGAATTGAAGTTGTACAAGTAAAATAATTTTTTGGATATTTTATTTAATATTTTTACATAGATGTTGCAAACTGAAATTTTTATTAGTCTGTAAATATGTTATTGATTTATTTTCTTTTTTTCCTTAACTTGAAATTTTGAATTACAACTACATTTTAAAGCACCACATGTACTCACCAACAAATTGGTATTAACGGATCAACACCTAAGTG
>VBSM01003204.1:58252044-58287769 GCA_008086735.1 Cheirogaleus medius | reverse complement strand
CTATAGCCTTGTAGTATAGTTTGAAGTCTGGTAAATTGATGCCTCCTATTTTGCAAAATGTGTAACTGATTTTAAACAGCCACTCCATTGGAGAAGGGTTCCCATACCTGCTGGCCATCTGAATGGATAACTTAGCAATCATATAAGTTGCTCCAGATTTCAACCTGGGGAACTGTTGAGAAATGCAGACTACTGGATGGACCATACCATACCTGTGGACTTTCGATCTCTATAGTAGGGCTGGGAAAACTATAGTTTGAAAAGGTAGCCAGGTGATTTGGATGATAACTCAAATTAGGATAATACTATTTTAATGACTGTTATCTAACCTGGTGGTCCTCAGTGTTAGAATATATCAGAAGTACCTGGGGGGCTTGTTAAACCACAGGTGGCTAGGCCCCACCCTCTAGGGTTCCTAAATAAACAGAGCTGAGGCACGGTCTGAGAATTTTCACATTTTTAATAAGTGCTCAGGTGATGCTTCTGCTGCTCCCAGTCTGGGCATGACACTTTGAGAACCATCGACTTTTAAGACCTTCAAGGTAAGACTTGGGAAGTTAGAGGAGAGATGAGTATCATCACTTTCATTCACAGGAACCTGGTAGACTCCATGGTATAGGATAGAATCATTGACCATTGAAAAAAAAAAATTACAGTGAGTAAGAAACATTATTGCTCTAAGCTTTAATTAATCAGTTCAGTTGTTTGTGGTTTTAGTGAGTTTGTGAATAATGGGCTAACCAGGGGCAATGCTGCATTACACAAAGCCTTTTGTTAGGTGACTATTAACATCTAAAATAATCTAGTTTGACGGACTTGGAAAGAGTGCAGGTGGGGAGGTAATCTTTTATTCAAGGATGAGATCAGATTTAATGGCAGACATAAAAAGAAGATAAGCAGACATTTCTCAAGACAGAGAAAAAGAAATAGAGAATTACCTTTGGGATTAGCTCTGGAAATTTTTTTGCCTTAACACTTTAATAAGTGTTTTACAACTGTGAATACAGTGGTAAATCACTCTTCTTAGATCCCAAATTCTTCTAACAAAGAAAATGCCAAGCTAGTAGGAATAAAGGTTAGGAAGCTCTTTGCAGTGAAATCTGTGAAGCAGCTACAGCATTTGTGAGGTCCAGTGCAAAATGAAAATTCAAGGCCCCACATTCAGAAATTATTAAGAATTTCAAGATGCAACAGCAAAACATGAAAGCCTGGGGCTCTGTGCAGTTAAACAGGTGCCATGCCTATGAAGCCAGCTCTGGGTACAATCAAAAGAGCTTCAAAAGATTTGGAGTTACTGCTAGATTTGAATTCCATCCCTGACACTGTGTATCATCATGAGTGACTTACATTCCCTTGTTGCTCCTCAGTTTCTTGATATGTATGGTTTGGAGAATAATCGTTACCCTGACAATTTGAAAAAAAACAAGTTAGGTGATATGCAAAAGTCCCAGTGGAAGTGCATGGTATATGGCAGACAATAAAAAAACCTCAAATCCTAAATGAAAAAAGAGTTAATAGGGCTGGAGAGATTATTGATTTTCCCAGTATGGTGTCATTCCTCATATATAAAGCTGACCAATTCATTAAACAAATGTTTGTTGATTGCCTATAATGTGCTAGGGCTTTTATTAAAAGGATTTGTTCTGTGGAATTTGGATTTAGTCAAAAGGCTGCACTCAAGGATCCAGAGGGCCACACGTGGCCCCAAGGCTGTAGGTTCTCCACCCCTGTGCTGGGCAGTGTCCTAGGTGCAGAGCTCACCTCAGTCCTTGTGCAGATCAGGGTCTAGTGAGAGACACAGCCAATAAACAAGTAGATGAAAACATAATTGTGAAATACAAAGTGCAATGGCATAAAATAACTAGCAAAGGGGTATGATCTTAGAGGGAGGCCAGGGAAAGCCTCTCTGAAGAAGTGACATTGAAACTGTTACATTCTAAGGGTAGAGGAAAATCCCGTTATAGGAAGCACATTCCAGGTGGAGAGAACAGCACGTGCAAAGCCTCTTAAACAGGAAAACTGTGGTGAGTCTGAGGCACTAAGAGAAGACCAATAGGCTGGAGCCAGAGATTTAGGTGAAGAGTGCTGGGAGATCAATTTAGGGAGGGGCATAGGGCCAGGTTATGTAGCCCTTTGTGGCTCAAAGTAAGAAGTCTGGATTTTGTTCTAAGCATGGGGGTAAACTATCAAAGAGTTTTGAATAAGAAAATGATGTGAGCTGATGGATATTGCTGGAATCTCTCCAGATGCTTTGTGTGGACAATAGTTGGAAGAGGGACAAGAGAGGAAGTGAGAGGTAATTGTGGGAAAACCTGTTGAGAAATGATGGTGGCCTGGACTGGGCTGGTGGCAGTGGATATGGGAAGAAATTGACTGATTTCTACTGCATTTTGGTGGTGGGAGCAGCTGAGTTTGCAGTTAGGTTGCATGTGTGCTTTAATAGAGGCAGATGAATCAAGAATAATCCCAAGTTTCTGGCTTGAGCAACTGGGTGGTGGTAATATTTACAGAAATTATGAAGACCTGGGGAGAAACAGATTTTGGAGGAAAGTCAAGAGCTCAGTTTTGAACATGTTGATTTTGAGATGGTGGTATCAGGTTGGTGAGTTGAATGTATGTGACTGGAACCCAAAGGAATGTCAGAAAGAATCTAGGTGTTATCAGTTTATAGATAGTATTAAATCCTGGGAATAAATGATGTTAATTAAGATGACAGTACATAGATAATAAGGGCATCCAGGAAAGAGCCCTGTGCATCTGTTTAGTAGAAGGGCCATCCAAGGAAAAAGAGAAAGAACAACCAGAGATACATGTAGGTAATAAAATAATATTACAAACTGAGAGTTGAGGACTTTTAGAGAAGGAGACACAATTAAGAGTGTTGAATGCTGCTGAGATAGGTTTTAAGAAAAAGATGAAGATATTCAAGAGTCCATTGTAGCTGTCAACTTAAATTCTTTGTGAATTTTTCAAGAGCAGTTTTATTATAGTAATGGGGACAGAACTGGATAGGAGTAGACTGAGGAATCAATGACAGGTGAGGTCACTTGTCATTGAGGTGTGAGGTGTCATTGAAGTGAGGAATGTTTGTGTGCCAAAGGATCGATAGCATCTAGAGGAATAGAATGGTGATGGGGGGAGAGCGGACATCTGTAAAATACCAACTCAGAAGGCCAGAGGGTCCTCTATAAAATAAAATTATACAAAAATGCAAGGAGACTCTCTGAAAATAAGAGGAAACCAGAAGAGGCCTAACATTGTCAATAATATTGGCAACTAACTACATCCTGTTTTATGCTATTGCTTATATTTACATTATTTAACCTGTTGTTTCTTTGTTTCTCTCCTTGACTTGCTGGAGGAGGAGAGCATGTCTAATTTATCTGCATAGAACTGACACCTAGTAGACTGCCTTGACCATACGTGTGGTTGATAGGAGTTTTTTGAAATGTTGTAGCTAAAAAAAATGGGGAACTTGAACCCAGATCTGTTTTAGAAAGTTGGTATAAAAAAATGAGTTTACTGTAAGGTACCAAATGAAAGTTCCTGACAGATATATGAACACAAATGCATATCAAAACCTTGGATTGCTGAATTTGGGTGTAAAGCAGGGAAGAAATGGTCTTCACAGAAGACCAAATGTGTGCTGAATTATCTGGAAGGAACCTTATGACTTTGTAATGTCGGAGACAGTCTTCAAGGCATCTTAAGAACCTGAATAATTTGAGCTTTGGGTGGAAACTGAAAGCTGACCCTGGAATGTTGGAAAAGTGCTGAGCTATGCTTGCTACAGTGGGGAGCAGTCAAGGTCTAGAAGCTCAGACAGCCTGGTTTCGTTCAGTCACCTTTGTCAACCTGTCCCTTACAAGGTGGAGACATTCCTGGATTTGTAAGAAAATCAGATGAAGGAAATAGTTTAGTTCCACCAAGGCTTGGTTGATATTTAAATAATTTTAGCCTCATTAAGAAAATATTGCTCCTTTGTGTTATGGCATTGGACGCTGAGGCTAACATTTAGGAAAAAATTAACTGTTATAAATAGGAGAGGTTTTATTAAAGGGAGTAGGCAAAATTGTTACCTCTCTACAATGTTAATATCCTGAATCATCCTTTTAGATTTTTTAGAGATATATATATTCTTAAATTTCATAGGTCCAAACTGGTCTAATGGACATCATTTTGTTTTTATTTCTAGAAGAACATAGGTAATATTTTCTATCCACAAATGTTCAGTAATGAGCATAAAATATTGAGAGAAAACAAACTTACTGCTTTCATGGTGCTAGGCTTCAGTTCAGGAAGACTGTTTTTATAGAGAACAGCGACAGCAAATTACTCTCAGAAAACAAAGGAATAGTTACTCAGAAAATATCAGCTTTCTTCACTGCTTTGATGGGATGTTTGCTTCTCCCATATGCAGGTCACATTATGAAATAGTCTTAAGGCAGGTGAACCTTGAAAACAAAAATGGCAAATTTTGGTTGGTTTCTGGAGGGGAGAGTTCATAAACAAATTTCTGTTTAAGGATTTCTTAGCCTTTAATGGATCTTTCCTGTTAGTATATTTCTTATAATGTTTCGGTTTAAAGTTATCTGTCAAAAAGCAAAAATCTGCTACAAACAAAAGAAGTGAATTTAATGTTAATGAAAGCAACTTGCTCACAGCAGGAAATGGAGTTTTCTCTAAAATTTTTCTTTGAGCAAACATTGGTAGACTAAAATGGAAGTGTTGGGAACTGAACGAAACTCTTAATAATCAGCTATATAGGGGATTGTCAGAGAATACATTTGTCAGTTTACTGGGCTGAGACTTAGAGCAGGTTTTGCTTTGTAGATATTGTGTCTTGCTGTAGTATTAATAATATGAGTGTGGGGGCTCTTAAAGGTCACCTATCTTACTGAGTGTGTGTGGTGAGCTGATAAGTTCAAAGGTTTAGAAATTATTCTTAAATCTCCACTGAGCAAAAAGGTATCTTAATTGCTATAACATATAGTTGTCCTAAAGGTTCCAAGATACTGGAAAATATCAGATAATGTGTGTGTTTTATCAGCTGACTAATTTTCAAAGACTGTTTCTAAGAAACCAAGCATAGCAATATGGCATGCATTCAGCCAAATGTGTCCCATTTGGAGTCCTTTTTAAATTTTAGTGATCCTGGAAATGTTTTTAGCTTATTTAGACATCTTTGGATGTATACTACTAGAAAGATCCATCAAATTATGTTATCTCTGAAGTACAGAGAGGTAATGATTTTCAAACTATATTTGGTGAAACCCCAGGTTTTCATAAAATGTGTCTTGGATTCCTTAGGAATTTAGGTATACGGACAAGGAATCAAAACCCTTTGCCACTAGATCTAACCCAGTAATGCATAAAGATCGAGGGGTCTCAAAGGTAGAATTGTCCCACCAGCCAAAGGAGAAAACCATTGTCCTGAATAACACACACAGATGGTACTGCTTGCTGGACCTATTTATAACTGTATAGATAACCTGTCACATTTTCCTTCAGCATCTAAGATGCTGATTCCTTTTTCATATTTTCCTTTCAGTATGATGTCAGAATAGCCATGCTTTCTTCATAAATTGGTAGTCATATTATTGTACTTCTGTGATATTTGCTACCGGAGGAAAACTCATTTTCCCTCTACCCTTCTAAGTTCTCATCTGAAACACCTGTAACAAAAGACAGATTAAGATGAAAACAAATAGAAGTTCACTAATGTGTATATTTCATATATGCTTGGGAGAGAACTCAGGGAAAGAGGAGTTCTCAAAGAGCTGGCTTAGAACTCTGGCTTATATAGCACCTTCAACAAAGAACAACGTGTTTTTAGAGCAGTCACAAGACAAAGGAGAGGACTTTCATTCTCTGGGGAGGGGGGGAGCATATTGTGGGACGGCAGATACAGTCATTTGCCCATGATGATGTTTCAGTCAACGACAAACTGCATATCCAACAGTGGTCCTGTGAGATTATAATACTGTATTTTTACTGACCATTTTCTGTGTTTAGATATGTTTAGATACACAAATACTTACCATTGTGTTACAGTTGCCTACAGTATTCGGTATAGTAACATACTATACGGGTTTGTAGCCAAGGAGCAGTAGGCTAGACCCTATAGCTGTGGTCCCCAACACCCTGGACCATGGCCTGTTAGGAACAGGGCCACACATCACTGCCTGAGCTCTGCGCCTCCCCCTGCCCTTGTGAGCAGAAAAATTGTTTTCCACTAAACTAGGAGCCAGGCCTCAGGAGGTGAGTGGTGGGCAAGACAGCGAAGCTTCGTCTGTATTTACAGCCACTCCCCATTGCTCGCATCACCATCTGAGCTCCACCACCCCACCTCCATGAAAACAATCCCTGGTGCCAAAAAGGTTGGGGACCACTGTCCTATAGCTTAGGTGTGAAGTAAGCTATGCCATCTAGGTTTATGTAAGTGGACTCTGATGATCAAACAATGACAAAATCACCTACACTTTTCTCATTAAGCAACACATGACCGAATATAGGAAACCAATGGTAGACAAAGGCCAGTCAGTACAGTTATGTGGAGTCCTCTGGTGCTGTCTCTAGACCGAAGAGGGGCCAAAGTCATCTCTGGGGAGGAACTTTTTCCTACCTAGTAGAAAAAAAAATTTTACACCTTTGTAAATTTATGTCCTGCTTTTACGGAAAGAGGGGGAGGGAAAAGATTTTCTCATATCTGCTTATCAGTTGCTGTCAGCTCAAATTATCCTTATGCCAAAGTGGTGTATTTTAGGATGCTATACATAGTCTGCTACCTTTCTCTTCATTACTCTCTTCAGAGTATGTACTTTATACATTTTCCCTAAAAATCATCCTGAACGAAGAAGGAGTTTATATAAGACATGTTCAGTCATGGTCAATTAGGTGGCTCTTGGAGGGAGGAAGTGGCCACCATAGAAAGTCCACATGACATCCCACATCTCTTCTTTTCTTGTCCCTTCCATGCCAGACTTTCCATGCGCACCATCCACCTCATGATGTCTCGATCCCTATTCTTCTTATGAACAGGAACATAACACAAAGAGTAATGTTTGTGAAGGTTTAAAATATGGAAATCATGACAATTATTTAAAATGAAGTGTAGCAGAAAATTTTAAGTGTAAATGTGTAATCAATTGGACTGTGATTGATTGACTATTAATAACATAACTCATAATTTGATTTAAAAGAATAGTTTTGTTGTATTTCATTGAATAAATCTCAGGAGCTTTAATGTTCAGAGTGTCAGAATTATACCTGAAATATGTATCTGAACCAAGGTAAGAGCTTAGTTATTATTCTGACTTTTATTATAGAATGAAAATCATTAGTCTGACTAATGGGAAGAAAATAAGCCAAATTGAGATGATTTATATCATTACTTTTTTTTATACTGTATTTTAACTTCTTTTTATTGTGGTAAAATATGTATAACATAAAATTTACCATTTTGACTCTTTTTCAGTATACAGTTTAGTAGTATTAAATACATTCACATTGTTGTTATTTCAGAACTTCTAAAGAAATACATGCATTGTGATATTTATCTCTGGTTACAAATTTTTATTGCAAATGCTTTGGTTTTTTTATTTTGCTATCACCCAGTTGAGAAAGTTAAAGGAAGATGATTCAAGATTTATGGCCAAAAGAAATTAGCTACTAGATACCTGACTGATTTTTCACCTTTCTCAGGAATAAATTATCTTTGAACTCTGTTCCTCAGGCAAAGAGATGCTTATTAATTTGCAAATAAACAAAAATGCCACTAGAAAAAATGGTTCTCTGCATATTTGAATACATTTTTCAATGAATTGAAACATCTGAACAGCCATTTGATTTCTTGGTCCTTTTGGGAAAAAAAACAACATGCTTTTTTATGCCAAAAAAGGATCTTCAGAATAAACAAATATTCTCCACCCATTACTACAATGATAATTACTGTACTGAATTAAATCCTAATGATAAGACCTTTTCTGTTCACTAGTCCCATAAGTTGTTTTGGAAGAAAAATCACCCTAGTTAAGTAGATGCTATATCTGGATGAGCAAAACCAATAAAAGCTCCAATATTTTACATTTTGTGATAGCTTTTTGCTTTTATTTTCCTCAGTTTTGCATCCTCTGCTATGTGTTTTCATACTTCCCCTTTAAGTTTATGTCTTTGTAATGAAACATTAACATTTGCTAGGTACCTTATGATTTTCAAAGCACCTGTGTGTGTGTGTGTGTGTGTGTGTGTATAATATAGTTAGAACATTTTATGGAATCCTTTTAAGTTGAGGAGGGTGGATGTTCTCAGTTGAGTTTTATGGGTTGAGATATTTAACTTACCTGAGGTCATTAGTGGAGATTATTTCCTGAATGCTGAGGATTCTTCCTATCAATATACTAATTCTCATTCCTCCTGGATGAGTCTTTGAGGGCTGTGGTGAGGGACCCACTATTCTCTGGTCACAGAGGCAGGGATAAGACTAAAACATAAATTATAAGCTCCCTTTTTGGAGTGTGAACAATGAGACTGCTAGAGATCCAGTTCCACGTCATCTCAACAGGGTTGCGTCTAGATGAGACCATTTCTACTAAGAACTGCTGAACTTCCTGCTTCCTTAATCCAGAGTTGCCTAGGTTTCTGTCATCTCAGGTTCTTGAACCCTCTGGAGATTCTGAATTCCTGGTATCCTTTCAATAAATTCCCTGTGGTTTGAGTTTGCCAGAATCTGTTTCTGTTGCTTGCCACCCAAAAATCAACACAGACATTCCCGTTGTGTTGTGTAACATTGTCAGTGTGCTGGAAATTGGTGCTTGGACTCAGATATTTCAGGGCTCATCATGTTCCATCATGTTGTTAGGAATTATTGATTCACACTATTAAAGCTGAATTAAAAGCAATAATCACTCATTCTTTTAAAAAATGATTTCCAATTACTTTCTCTCTCCATATTCCTTTCTCCCTTTATGATAAGTCCTTCTCACCAAAGCAAGCTTTCTAGTCTTTTTTAAAAACTTAAAGAATCAAGTTTAAAATTTCTTTTCATCAGGTGTTTTGCTAGTGACAGAACAGGACAAAGAGGAATGGTTCATCAAGTACAGGCAAATAATTTTAAGAGAATAAACAACTTTCGTGGTAAGTCAATAATGTTAAAGATGGATATGAAATTGTTTATTTGGCTTTTGGAGCAATCATGTCTCCTCCTATATTATAAAGTCATTTTCTTAGAAATACAATGTTTCTAGTCTAGAAGTCTATGTGAGATAATAAAAGAGTCCAGAATGATGTGCTCTTTAACATTTCCATGTTGTTGGCACTTTACAGTTGTTATACCTTTCTCAGATATCCATTTCCAATAATTTTTTCTGGCCGAATCTTTGTCCATTAACTTAGATTAGGACACTAATTTCATAAGATTATGAGATAACATTTTGGAAGACCAGCAGTTATTCATTCAGTTACTACTGGAGCAGACACTGTGCTAGGGTGTAGGTATATATCTTTCAACAAGATGAACAGTCAATGGTCTCCAAAAGATTTGAACAGGAACTTCATAAAAGAAATATAAATGATCAATGAGCACATAAAGAGATGCTCAATAATATTAGTTTATCAGGGAAATGCAAATTAAAATCATGAGATACACAGCTAGTAGTATGGCTGAAATTAAAGATAGACAATGCTGGTGTTGGCAAGAAGGTGGACCAACTGAAATTCTCATATGTTGTTAGTGAGACTACAAACAGATACAAACATTTCAGAATACTTCAGAAAGCAGTTTGACAGTTTTTCATAAAATTAAACATACCATATGGCCCTGTGATCCCAGGGAAAATATATAACCACATGAAGACTATCTCGAGAATGTGCATAGCTTTACTTGTAAGAGCCCCAAACTATTAAATAGAAACAACCCAAATTGTTCATTAATAGATAAATGAATAAACAAATTGTAGTATATCTATACAATGGAATACTGAGCAATAGAAAAGAAATGAACTACTGATACATGCAACTACATGGTTAAATCTTTAAATAATAAACCAGACACAAAAGAGTACATATTGTATAACTCTATTATATGAAACTCCATAAAAGACCAATGTAATTAAAAGTGACAGATAGCAGATTAGTGATTACCTAGCGCTGGGGATGGGTGTGAAATTGGGGTGATAGAAATGTTCCATATCTTATGCTGGTAGTCTCACAGGTGTATGATTTTGTTGAAACTATTGAAATGTACATTTAAAACGGGCACATTTTGTGGCATGTAAGTTATACCTTAATAAAGTTGACAAAAATTTAGGCGGATGCTGTCTTTAAAAAAGTCTTATTTTATAAGCCATATTTTGAATATGATTTTAATTAAAATGGACATATAAGGCACTATAATAGTTATATTTTATAGATTATAGTACCTTTTTGGAATTTGAAATATAAATTACCATTTATAACAATAATATAGGATGGAGAAATTATGCAGGAAACCAAATATTAATATATTTTCTACTTATCACAAACAGTATTTTATTTTAATTGTGAAATGAGTTAAATAGCCTGCATATCTTTGAACAGCTTGGGTTATTAGTTTGGGGACAAATATTAAAATAACAAAGTCTCTTAGGTGATGAGAAATTGTCAACCATTTCAAACTAATTTATCAAATATAAAAATAATCATAATTTAAAAATATTCCACTCAATATTGGATTATGTATTTTTTTTAATTTGTAAGAACAAATACACTGTGTTCAACTTTTCTTCTGTTCTTTTAAATACCTGCCCTGTTATATTATTAGATCTTCTCCACTGATTTACAACTTTTAATAGGTGCCAAATAAATCCTAAACAATACTTTGATTCTGTGGGTAAAATGACCAGGTCTATTTTTTTCTTTGTGAAATAAAAGAATATTAAACATTCATGTATTGAGAAGGGCAATTCTCAGCCTCATTGTCAAGTAATGGAAAGTAAAAAAGAAAACTTTGGAATATTACAACAGGATTATTAAAAATTGTGTTTTCCCAAGGCCTCAGGCAATAATAGAAAAACTCAATATTTTTCTACCGTCATCTATTCTTATAATGCAATTTCAGAGTAAGTTTCTTGGAAATAATCTTTTCATATTTCTTTAATTTTTTTTCTAATACTATTTCATTCTTAGTGTTTATATCTTATAAAAATCCTTGTACCATAAATCTAGAGAGGCTATTAGAGATGGAGACCTCATTCAGCATCTCTTAAATACCCATCTGGGCACTGGGTATAGAAAACTCTCCCATGGAGGCAGCAACAGAAGGTAACTAAAGCATTTTGAAAGCTGGAATTAATCAATTTTCCATATTAAGAATATAATGGTCATACATAGCAGCTGAGACATATAATTTCTTTGTTGGCAATTTTTAAAATAGTTATAAAACTTACTTGATGGGTTTTTTCCTTAAAAACATATTTCAGTATCAACCTGAGTACTGGTTCTGTTAATGATATATGAAAAAATTTTCTCATTAGGTTATTTTTTTACCAGATCTAGCTAAATAGAAAAACATGTATTTGAAGAATAATAATTAGACAATTATACTATATTTAAATCTAATCATGACTATATTTTCCTGTGACTAATGTAACAGATAACTACAAACTGGATAGCTTAAGACAACAGAAATTTATTCTCTCACTGTTCTGAAGGCTAGAAGTCTGAAATAGTATCACAGGCTGAAATCAAGTTGTGAGAAGGGCCATACTCCCTTCAGAGAGGCCCTAGGGGAGGATCTATTCCTCATGTCTTCCAGGTGGTGATGGGCTTGGCATTCTTTGGGTTGTAGGCACATTACTCCAATCTCTGCCTCCTGGTCCTTGCCTTCTCTTCTGGATGGTTCAAATTTCTCTCTGCTTCTCTTTTTCAAGGACTCTTGTGATTGCCTTTAGGGTCAACTCAGATAATCCAGAATAATCTTCCTATCTCAGGATCCATAATTCAATGATACCTGCAAAGACCCTTTTTCCAAATAGGATAATGTTTACAGGTTCCAGGGATTAGGAATTTGTATCTTTGCAGGCCATTATTCAGGCTACTATAATGACTTAAAAAATGAGGCTTGCTATTTTAATTGCATTGCTCTTTTTCTGTTGTTTCAAAGCACATATGGTCTATCCTACACATTTTGTATTTTAAATATATTTATTTAGTCAAAAAAGACTGAATATTTATGTTGCATAAGACTGTGTGTGTTGTCATTCATAATAATCATAAAAGTCTTGGGTTTTCTCTGCTTCATGACTCAGTATCTTGTCTCTGCAGTAAGCTTGTAAAGATTTTGAACACAAGATCTATGTGTATTTTATGCTGTATATTATACACTGGAGAATTTCTCTAACAGCAGCAATTTATAATATTCAGTCCTGTTGTTGACCATTGTATCCACTACATGTCACATTTTTGACTCAGAAATGTGATCACCGTATACAGGCCATTTGACATAACAGACCTTTTAAAAGTATCTGTTCAAGAGAATAATGGCATTTCATTATTTCCAAGCCAGTTCACTATATCTCACATCTATTTTTCCCTTTGTGAAAGGAAGTAAAAAGGTAATCAATGAATAAGCTGTTAAGAGAGTGGCAATATCAAGTCTGTTTCACAACATCAAATTATGACAACCTATTATTATTGTGATGAACTGATTCTTGTAATAAGGCATTGATGTAGCAGAAATAAAATCCATCATATTAAAATTTCATTTCCATGGTCTCACTTAGATGCTGGCTTCTGCCCTCAAATGGTATAATCTTTTTTTCATCTTAATAGTATCTTTGAGTTTTGTAGACCACAGAGCATGCAGCTTGTGAGAGAGAAAGGTTAGAACTACCATATACATTATGAAGAACAACACTTCAATGAGTACAATACAATGGTGAATTACATCTTATTCTAAGACAGTTAAAAGACTATGGTTCCTTTTAGCCTTGTGGATATCACAAAGCAAAGGATTATGCTTGGGAAGCCATTTTTAGATTAATGTCAATAGATGTGGTATGAACCAGTGGGGGGATAAACTTGCTCAGTGTCTAGTCCATTTTGTGCTGCCATAACAGAATACCTGAGCTTGTGTAATTTATAAAGAACAGAAATGTATTTCTTACAGACCTGGAGGCTGGGAAATTTAACATCAAGTCATGGGCACGTTAGGGTTTGGTCTCTTTGCTTCCTAGGTGGCACTTTAGAGGCTGAATCTTGTGGAGGGGAGGAACAGCATGCCCTTACATGCAAAAAAGCAGAAGAGAGGTGAAGCCATGCCCACAAGCCCTTTTAATAAGGACATTAATCCATTCACGGGGGCAGAATTACAGTGTGGCAGTCAGGATTAAGTTTTGGACACTTGACTTTTGGGGGACGCAGTCAGACCGTAGCAGTGAATAAGCACTATTTATTCATTCATTGAGCAAATATAAAGAGACTGCAATATTAAGAGACTTGTTAAGAGATGTAGTTTTGGGGTCCTGAGTGCCTGTGTACAAATCCCATTACCACTACTTACTATTATAATTTTATGACTTTGGGAAAGTTACTTAATTTCAACTAGCAAAGTCTGTTTTCTTCTCATCTGTAAAAAATGGAATAATATCTAATAATAGAAATTATGTCATAATTTTGAAGGTTAAATTCGATGAGGTGTATAAAACACTTAGGACTGATACATACTAAATATTCAATAAATATGAGTTGTTATTGGTTTTCAAGATTCTGAGCTTGATACAAAACATGAAAACCAAATAGAAGGGCATAGCTTGATGAATTTAAACCACATTCCCCCATCCAAATTAATAAGTAGACCACATTCAATGAATGTGCTCAACAGAAGTTTTTCCTTCAAGGTGGACCAGAGCTTCCTTGGAACTCCCCAAACTAGCCCTCTAATTCCCCATATCAAGCCTAATCGTTGCTCTAAACTTGCACCCCTGAACTCTGAATTCTGGCTCCAGACCGTTTTGCTGTCTTTGAGTTCAATCCTTGATCCCTCAAGCAACAGCATCACTTCCATTTTCTGAGAGGACTCAATATTCCAAAACAAAGTCTCCTAAGCCAGTGGAAACTGCTTGCTATGGTTTGTAAAGGCAGCGACACAGCTGACATGATTATGACAAGGGTGGTGGAACAACACAGACATTTTTGGGTTGACTTCAGGTTACTCTTAATCTCTGTAGAAGTTTTAATCGCACTGATTTTTCCATAAACAATTTCCATTTTCTATATTTAAAAAAAGGCTCATTTGTTCTTACTGTGTGCGTGCATGTGCTTGGTGTGTTTTTCTTCTGGTAAGCTGATATAAATGGTTTCCTGCTTTAGGAAGGTTGGTCCTGCCTAAATATCGAGAGGGGCAAAGTTTATCTAAGTTTACTTCCAGACTTTTCTTTACTTGGGGGTTTCTCCTTCCTGGCATATCTCACTGTCTTCTTATTCCCTGAGGAATATTTTGGTTAACTTTTTATTATACATCTGTTTTCTATAGACTGTATCTCTATAGAAAGAGACTATGTTGTGTTCCCTTTTTTGCATTGTTCTTCATCGTTTTATTTATTCTTTCATTCAACAAATATTTATTAAGCGCTTCCTATAGCCTAGGCATTGTGCAAGTCATTAGTCATGCAGCAGTAAGAAAAATGGACAGGGTTGGGTATTTTCACAAAGGGCACTGTTTACCAACTTTTTCTTGTTTAAAAATGATAACACTAGGCCGGGCATGGTGGCTCACGCTTGTAATCCTAGCACTCTGGGAGGCTGAGGCAAGAGGATTGCTTGAGCTCAGGAGTTAGAGACCAGCCTGAGCAAGAGCAAGACCCCATCTCTACCAAAAATAGAAAAAAACTGGAGGGGTGTGGTGGCGTGCGCCTGTAGTCCCAGCTACTTGGGAGGCTGAGGCAGAAGGATTGCTTGCTTGAGCCCAGGAGTTTGAGGTTGCTGTGAGCTAGGCTGACGCCATGGCACTCTAGCCTGGGTGACAGAGCAAAGACTCTGTCTCAAAAATAAATAAATAAATAAATAAATAAATAAATAAATAAATAAATCAAACACTATATTCAATGAAGGAAGGCTTTATCTTTATTTTTTTTTGTTTTTGTTCTATTACTTCTGAGTATTTCTGCACTTAGATGTGAAGCAATGAAGAATAGGTACATAGATGTCTTCTTAGCCTTTGGCATCCTTTAAAATATATTTTCATCTTGAAAATGTATTAGTTGTCATCTGCCAAATATTAATTACTGTTCTTTGAAGTAGCCCTGGTGCAGGGAATAAAGACAAATAGAGCTGATAATTTTACACGCACCGTGAAAAGGAAGAACCATCAGGAGGAGATGAAATTCATAAAATGACCTTCTGTTATAAAGCAATTATAATTAGATCTCAACATGTAAAAAGCAAACAAAAACTGTTTCAACAGGACTCTCTGAACTTACAGTGGTAAAATTGGTTTAAGCTTACTTTTGTCTTCTTACGGTCCTAAAGGAAAAGATACACATCCATTTGTACAATATTGAATAAAAGGAAAAAAAATTCATGTATATGATTGAAGTTCCAGGATAAAATTTTGTTTACATGAAAAAAACCTAGCAATTATCTATTAGTGCTGAAATACCTTTTGGAGTTGAGGGAGAATATAGACTGCTACCTAATCTAAACCCAATGACTAACGAGCACTTACACCCTTTCCTAAATTTCTAGAGGGAAGATCTTGTTTCTCTGTAACTTTCTGTATCCCATTGTACACAGGACAGGGCCATACATTCAGTAAGGAAGTACAAAATTCTAATAGACTCAGAATAAAGTTGTTTTTACAATGGTAGTAGAAACTATGAAGACAGTCAGACAAGGAGTAATTATCACTTCATTTACCGGTTGGCAAATGTTTTAATTAGTATAAGGCAAGAAATATACAATGTGTTGAGAAAGTGAAGTCAAAGGAGACAGAATCCATGACTTAGAGGTACCTACAGTTTAGGTGCATGCAATTAACATGCATGTTAAATGTAGTACAATGTAGGAAGACCAAAATGCAGATATGTACAAAGCACTGCAGGAGCTGAAGGGGTCAAGGATCAATGCTTCCTGGGTAAGTTAAAGAGGACCTTACAAAGCACAGTGAATATTTGGTTTAGATCTAGAGAGATTTTCTACGTGTCGAACAAGACAAAGTTGGACCAAGCAGAGAATAGCTAGTGCAAAGCCACAGAGGTACAAAAGAAACTGCTTTGTGAAGAAGCAGAAGAAATTGAGACATGGAAGTTAGATGGAGCCCAGGTAGTTTGCCTTCACAGGATTGTGGTGAAGCTTAAATGAGAATGTGAGATGGTTAGCATAATAGCACCTGACATATAGCAAATATTCAATGATGATGGTCATTATCCCTTTTTTCTTAAAAAAAACCACTCACACTCTTGAGCCACACATCATTTCCAGAAACAACCATTTTCTTTTTTCATTTCTTACTTTGTTGTCTTTGCACATACTTTCGTACCTGTAATGAACAAACCCTACCTCCAAATCCTCAGTCACCTCTTTCTCTAGAATAGAAGTTGGCAAACTTTTTCTGCACAGGGCCAAAAGGTAACCATGTTAGGCTTTGAGATCTATATGTTATCTGTAACAAGTACTCAATGCTGCCATTGAGGCATGAAAGCAGCCGTGGATAGTACTTAAAGGAATAATTGGCTGTATTCCAATAAAACTTTAATTACAAAAACGAATGTCAAGCCGGATTTGACCTGCAGGCATAGTTTGCCAACCCCTTTTTGAAAGTTCTCTTGAAGCTCCCAGTCTGAGTTGGGTGTCCTTTGAGGTGAGCCTTTACCCACTCATTTGCCTGTAACTGAGCACACTACACTCAGGAAATTATTTATGCCTCTCTTTCCCAAGACTGAGAACCGTGAGAACAGGGATTGTGTCTTATCTTTTTCATCTCTTTATAACTTTTCCAAGGGTAGACAAGGTTCATTAATGTTTCTTGAGTGAATGGATGAATTTCATTAACAGGATGTTGTACACTGGCTGTGTGATTCAATCGCTCTTAAAAAATTTGGCCTAAACTGATAAGATTAGTATAAAGTTCAAACTCAGGTCAAATCAGCATGGATTATGGTTGGGAAAGGCATGGACTCTCTGCCTCACAGACGCAAAATAGGCATATACTACTCCTTTATGTTTGCTTTGAAGTAATTATTTTCCCTACCAAAGAGTATAACTTTTAGAGGCCATTGAAGTGAAGCAATTCAATGTAAGTAGTTCTTTTATATTTTAGAAATGGGATGACTCAATTAAGTGCAATTTTAAACTTAGCGATATGGGAAAAATAATTTGGGACAGGGATATTGATTATTCTTTGGAAACACTTGTTAATAGACTTTTGAAATAGATAGGAGAAATGCTATAGAACTTTGATATATCCATGACAAGTGCCTTAGCGTGTCAACATAGCTGAGTAGGTAGGAGGTTGAATATAAGGGTTACTGAAGCTCAAAGAAGATTTGATCTGGAGGAGACATCTGGCAAACCAGATGATAGAAAATGATCCAATTTAGACACCTCATTTCCAATTTCAGATTATGTTGCTACTATACTTCTTAATGCTGACTACTAAAAAGGTAAGATTTTGTAGCATTTTTAAATATTTTTGTTCATTAAATTGCCTTAACACAGAAAAATAAATCAGATATCTAAAATAGCTTCAGATTTCAAATGATTTTGGCAAAAGTAAGTCCCAAGTGCCAGGCTATGTAGACTTGCATGCTGATTCTAATTTGTGATGACTAATTGATGACATTTTGTTTGAATGTTCATTTCTTTCACCATTTCAACCTCGCTGGCTTAAAGTTGGCAGAAACACTTCTGATACATAAACCAGCTTTACTAGTTATACACTGATAATGTATGGGATGCCTTTTTAAAACTCTTTCCCTAGTAACTCAGGAGAGTGATTTGAGGGAATAACATTAACTTTTGGACTTTCAATTTTTGCCTCTGCCTGAAAGTTGTTTAGCTGGATAAATGACTTATATTGAAAGAATTCTTCAATCCTTAGTAGTCCATGGTCAGATTTGAGCATAGACTTTATTTTGGCATAGACTTAGAAATCTGTGGCTGATGTCCTTTGAAATGGCAGACAGGTGCTTTGCCTGCCTCTCCATTCTAGTAACCATTATTCAAGCTCAACGCTTTAATGCCTCAGCCTCAGAGCTTATCTCCCATTCTCTAGTTACTCTCTTAACTAACTGCCATATGTATTCATTTTATTAAAACACTGCTTTCAGAATACCATCATTTGTTTCAGAGCATGCAATGAATTTTTGTTGTTTTATCTCATCAAGAGCAAACTCTTCAACTCTTCTCTTTGGACTTCTGAAATCTAGTTCCATCCTGTTTACCCAACCCTTGCGTTTTCTCTTTTACCTAATTTAAAACACTATTCCCAACAGATGGATATATCCACTGACCCCTAGGTCTGCCAACACCTTGTTCTTCATCTACGTGCCCTTTTTGCAATAGTCTGCTCAGATGAATCCTGGCCAACCTCTGAGGTCCTCCAGTTCCCTGAATCCTCTACCTGCCTCAGCCTACTGTGATCTGATCCTTTCCTCATCTTCCTTCCACCCCACGTGGGCTTGTTTCAATTAAAAGGAGCTCTAAATTCTTTGAAAACAGAGGTTACTGGCCATCGCATTGATACTTAATAAATGTGTGCTTGATTTTAATAATGAAAATGTCTATCTTTGAATGTATTTTTATAAAGTAATTTTTCCCATATTATTAAAACTTCTGAATTCTGAAAATGATTAGAATAAGAACTGATAAAATGCATTACTTTATACTTAAAAATAGAACCAAACTCTATTTTCTTTTGGCACAATATTAATATTTTGGCAATGGATCGTAGTTCTTTACTAATAATGGTAAACTATGACAGAGTCTTGGTTTTAAGTATTAGCAATAAGTTCAAAATATTTAGTTTTGAATATGGAAAAGTTAAAATTTAAAAATAAAAAAATTAAAGAATAAAAACTACTTTCTATTATTTTTCATCTCAATAGGAAATACATTGACTGAGATTTCTTTTATCTTTATGCCACTCTTTTTGCCACCCAGTTAAGGGGAGAATAGGGTTTCAACAATAAGAGAATTAAATAAGAACATAGGTAACAAAAATCTCTCTCCAGACCAACCTAGTGAATGTCAAAGTAAACTTTGTGTATAATTCTATAATGTAAAAATATCTTTTTTTCCCCCAAGGCAAGCATGAAACAAAGTTTATTGAGGAAAGACAAGATAGGCTTACAGAGCAAGAGCAAGATATAGTATTACACAGTAAGAGTGAGATATGTTTGCCACAGAACAATGAATGGGCCCCTTGTCATACCAAAAAGGCCTGTAAAAATATCTTGATTATGTTTTTATTAGAGCCAAATGCTTAGAATTAGCTCCTGGAAGTATAGATAATTCCCATTAGCCATAAAGTAAGCATCAGAAAATCTCCCCAAATAAAATTATTTTTACATGATTCTGTAATGGTAGTTGATCTTCATGATAATCACCAAGACGTACTGTGTAAGATTCTGACTTAGTGTTTCAATAAATTTGAAAGGGACTTTAATGGTTACCCAAAACAACTCTCTTGTTTTTCACCTGAGGAAACTGAGGATCAGAAATGTTAAGTAATTGATCAAGAACACTCAGCCTTGAGCTCAAGAGAACCTGAACTTCTGACTTCCAGACCAAGATATTTTCATTTTTCACCTATATCCAAAAAAAAGAATAAATTATGTTCTGAAAAAAAACCCAAAAACAACGAAAGCTACTTCTGGAAAATAAAAGAAAGTATAAGGAGTAAAATTAACATCTAATTTCAACTTGCCCAAAGACAACTAGTGTTCTCATTTTATAGATTTCCCTTGCAGTGTTTTATTTGAATATATTATATAAGTTACATAAAGTAACTTAACTGTAATCACTGTGATCATATAAAATATACAGTTTTCTATGTAGTTATTTCCACTTAGACTCTAAGCTGCATGGAACAGGGAGTTTGTAGTTTACTTTCTACTTTACTTTTAGTGCTTTGAAAATTCTCTGGCACATGCCAGCAGCAACAAGGATACCAACTCTGTGTATTTTCCCATTAAATAGTCTTCTAAGTTATGACTTCATTATATTTCCATTTTATGGTTATACTATCTTATTTTAAACATTCTTCTAAATTTTGTACCATTAGATTGTTGTCATTTCTTCCTATAAATTATGCTGCTATGAAGAATTTTGAATACAAATCTTTCAGTTCATATTTTATGTTTTTAAAAGATATATAGTATTGATTTAGAATTATTGAAGCAAAGAGTATGGCCAAAATTATTCTGTTTGAAGATGAATTATGGATATTGTTCATGCTCTTGATAAATATTATTAATTTTGAGATTTTCTTCTTGGTTTAATAGATAAAAAAGAGAATTTTAATTTTAAAGTTTGCATTGCTCTTATTATTCATGAAATTGAGTATTTCTAAAATTTATGGATTATATCATTATTATTATCAATTGCCAGTTTATAACCTGTGCCTTATATTTATGAGGACTTTCCTTATATTTATCACTTCACATTTGTATAGTGATTTGTAGATCCCAAATACACACAACTCCTCATTTATTTATTGTAACAACATTGTGAGAGAAATAGAATAATGTATGAACTCTATTTTATATATGAAGAGAAACTTAAAAAGTTATTATTTGCTCATGATAATGGGCTGACAAAGATGTAGCTAGAACTAGAACTGGGCTTTTTACTATTATCTTAATACTGTCCTGGCCTAATAATGAGGAAGTGTGTTTTTCCCTCAACACTGCCCTGACCTTAAAAAAAATAAAAACAAACAAAAAAACTTCTCAAAGGAGAGATCCTTGAGCTTGTAAGATGAAGGAGAAACTAAAACTACATGGAAGTATCAAGTACTGTATAATTAAATTGATGCAGCGTGGAGCTTGTCATGGAGCAGACCAGGCTGATCAGCTCATTAGCGCTTCTGCCAGCCTCTGACACAGGCTAGGGACTCAGGTCATGGTTGCTGAGTAAATAGATGGACACAGTCTAAACTGGATGAAGTTGCTAGGAGAGAACATGTTATGGGCGAAAATCCAAAATATTTGAATGAGAGTTTGGCTTGGGAAAAACTCCATTCCATTTATCAGGCAAGGTTCAGATCTACATTTGAAAGCAATTTCTGTCAATTTAAAGAATCTCTAATGTAGATTCAATGAGGTTTGAATGTATTCAGTATTCTGGAATATATAATGTAGACTCTCCATCTTTCTCTTTCTCAGTCTTTCTCTTTATGATATAAAAATGAGAGTTCTGCATAAATGTATTATAATATTGGACTCAGGATTTTAGGTCGCTGCATTTCAAATTGTATAATTTCATCCAAAATTTTCATTTCAAGCTCCTCTGATATAGGTGGTCAGAGGTTTAATGTCAGAGTTTAAATTCTTTGTCATTCCTTCTGCTTTGGAAAGAATGTATCCAAAGAGAACCTTGTAGGGGGAGAAAAGGCCCTAAGTCTTCCCTGGTGAAGTCTGCATTATTTTATATTTAATTCAACAAATACTTTATGTCTCTGTGATGCTTTATATAATATTCAGCAGACCTTAGGGTGTCAAGAATCACAGTTATTAAGATATGGTTCATAAGATTATCTGATTTCAAAATGACATTCTATTCTTTAGGATGAAAATGAAAAGCAAAGATTGAGAAGTGTGATTATATGTAAAGGCCCTTTTTTTAACAAAAAAAATAGATATTACAATAGTATTAGAAAATACATGCCATATGAATAAAATCTATTTTCCCTGGCCAATACCCTCCAGATAAAGATTATACTGTTCTGGCTATAAAAAAAATATAATGGTAGCTGCAAAAATCATCCTTATCTAAATGGAGATACATTTGTTGGAGGGCCATGGTTTTATTCTGATTACCAACTGTGCTATTTTTATTTAGAAATATCTTATTGTACTACATTAATGTTGCTGAATGAATTCTCTATTAGAAACACATTTTCTTCATTTGTGATATGAGACTTTATTTTTCCTGCTTCACAAATTAGCCTAGATAGATGTAAATGTAAACATTGGCCAAAAAAAAAAAAAAGTTTGTGCATGTTTTCCTTCAACTATATAAGGCTTATTTTTTTTCTTAAAGTGGAATTTTATTCCAAAGGTTGACTTTAATTTTCTAGACTTGGTTCTTTGAATTATCTTTCTCCTGAGCAGACACTTACATGGTTGGGTTCCTCAAGTGTAAGAGTGTAATAGGATGACTCACATCTAAAGTTGTGTCCTTCTGATTTTAAAGTATTCCTTTCCATAGTAATGAACCTAATGATTAAAAATGAAAATTAAAATAGAAGTTTCTGTAAGGTGTAATTACATTAGAGTTGTTTAAGACCAAACTGTGTCCCACTCTGGACCCTTAAAAATTGTTAAATAAAAATGTGCTTTGATAATCGTTACTGATGTATAACACTGCATATCAAGAATTTTTTGAACACTTGTTCTTAAAAACAGGTATGCTAACCTGAATATACAAAATGTATATCTGCTAAATAACCTGTGATAATGTCTAAATATCACAAGCCAGAGCTGAAAACAATTTACACAATTGTTTCTGTCACCTGCCTGCTTGAATCCTTTTATAATCTTAGTAGCTGTTTCTCATTAGTTATGGAATTAAGACCAAATTTCCCAAGTTATTATTCAAAGTGTTTCTCTCATTTTTATTAACTTTTCCTATTCTCATTTTTCTATTTTAGCTTTTCTAGGTGGTTTTCCTGAATATTTCCTACACTTGATTTTTGTTTCCACTCCTACTCTTGTACATTCCCCAAATTCTTACCCAACAGAAATTGTCCTCCTACTTTTAGATTGTCAACTTCTTTTTCTAAATTGATAAAAAATATTTTACATATTTATGGGGTACACGTCAGTATTTGTTACACATGTATAGAATACGTGATGGTAAGATCAGGGTATGTGGGGTGTCCATCACGTTGAATATTTATCATTTCTATGTGTTGGTACCATTTTGAGTCCTCTATTCTAGCTACTTTTTTTTGTATTTTTTCTCTCAATACCATTGAGTATAGTCTAGCTACTTTGAAATATACAATAGATTGTTGCTAATTTTAGTCAGCCTACTCTGCTATCAGATATTGGGGCTTCTTTGTGCTATTTAACTATATGTTTATACCCATTAATCAACCTTTCTTTTTCCCTTCTTCCACCACACACCCTTCTCAGCCTCTGTTAACCCTCATTCTATTCTCTATCTCTGTGAGATCAACTATTTTGCTCCCACAAATGAATGGGTACACGTGGCTTCTGTCTTTCTGTGACTGGGTTATTTCGCTAACATAATGACCTTCAGTTACATCCATGTTGCTGCAAATGACATGATTTCATTCTTTTTTTATGGCCAAATAGTATTCTATTGTGCATTTATACTACATTTTCTTTACCCATTCATCTATCCATGGACACTCAGGTTGATTCCACATCTTTGCTCTTGTGAATAGTGCTGTGATAAACATGAAAGTGCAGGTGTCCCTTTGATATAGATTTCTTTTCCTTTGAATAAATACCCAGTAGTGGGATTGCTGGATCCTATGGTAGTTCTATTTTTAGTTTTTTGAGGAGTCTCCATACTGTTTTCCATAGTGATTGTACCAATTTACATTCCCAACAGTGTATAAGAATTCCCCTTTCTCTGCATCCTTGCCGGCATCTGTTATTTTTTGTCTTTTCAGTAATGACCATTCTAACTGGGGTGTGATAATATTTCATCACGGTTTTGATTTGCATTTCCCTGATGCTTATTGATGTTGAACATTTTTTCATGTATTTGTTGGCCATTTCTTCTTTTGAGAAATGTCTATTCATACCCTTAGTCCACTTTTCAATGGGATTAATTCTTTTTTTTATTGTTATTTGAGCTCCTTGCATATTCTGGATATTAGTCCCTTGTTGGATGACTAGATCGCAAGTATTTTCTCCCATTCAACATGTTGTCTCTTCACTCTGATTGTTTCCTGTGCTGTCCAGAGGATTTTTGGTTTAAAATGTTTGTTTATTTTTGTTATAGTTGTTTGTGCTTTTGAGGTCTTAGCCATGAAATCTTTGCCTAGACTGATGTCTTGATGTATTTTCTTTATTATTTTTTCCTAGTAGTTTTATAGTTTCAGGTCTTATTTTTTTTTGTATACAGGGAAGATAGTGGTCCATTTTCCTTCTTCTGCATATGGTTATCTGATTTTCCCAGCACCATTTATTGAAGACAGTGAAATTTCTATTCTGTATTCTGTTATTCTGTAACTCTCTTTCACCAAAACTTGACCTTATTGATTAAAGAGGGGCATTTACCCCTCCCACTAACCCTTTTCCAAAGCATGCAATTTCTTTTTTGTTTCCTTCTTTTGCTTGAAGCCTTTCTCTTCCTGACCCCTATCGTCCTAGCCCCCATAAAATGAACTTAAGACCTGTATTTCCAAACATGCTAAAATTTTACTTGCCTTTTCATGTATTTATTTTATGGGAAGCTACTAAAAGATAAACTTTAGGTCAGCTTTAATTGCTTACGAAGATTACCCAGTACAGCACACTTCATGAACCTAGTACGTACTTTTGATCATGATGATAAAGAATTAACTAAATGAGTTTTAAGACCTTAGTCTACTTTTTTTTTTTTTTTTTTTTAGAGATGGGGTTTCGCTCTTGGTCAGGCTGGTTTCGAACTCCTGACCTTGAGCTATCCACCCGCCTCGGCCTCCCAGAGTGCTAGGATTACAGGCATGAGCCACCGCGCCCGGCCCTTAGTCTACTTTTGATGTCTAATCATAATGTTGAAGTAAGCTTTCGTTAATTTACTAACAGCTAGAAAAATCAGAAAAGAAAATAGTTGATGATGTTTGATCTTTTACTTTGGTACCAGTATTACCTGAATGTGATACTGCTGCTGTCAGTTGCACTAAATTAAAATGAACTATTCCACAGGCAGCTCAGCATGTGATTGTTTCTTTAAAAAAAGCACTTCTCTCTAGAACATCTAAAGTTTTTGTCCTATCTGATCTTTTTCTACCTAATCTATTCTGATTCATTCAGATAGTACTTAGAAATTCCTTCATGATAGTATTTATAATTTTCCTAAATGATTTGAGAGTCCACAATTCCGTTGAGGAAGGCAAAGCATTTATATATGAAGCAGTTACATCTTTATATAAGAAACCATAACATTAAGTACCAAATTGAGTTCAAGAGATGGAAATACAGAGAAGGGATGCACTGAAGTGTTTAGGGGAGAGTTTCATTGAGAAGATCGATTTGAACTGGAGCCCTGCAAGAGAGGAAGAACGGATGAGAAGAGCCCACTGGTAAAGGCTCAGCAATGCCTGACAGAAGTGCTATTGGCATTTTGGCAGCAGAGTGCCTCATTATGAGAGATTGTGGTTTCTACAGCAACAAAACAGCCAAGAGGATGAATAGAATTGAAGTTTGAGAGCAATCAGCTCTGTCAAAAAATTTCTACAGGTTTTGAACCATAATATGAGATGAAATGCACCGTGTATTGAGAACACAGTATCTGTTTCTATTGTATCATCCTGGTCATTACAGGGTGTTTAGCCACCCTGGCCCTTGAGTACTAAATGACAGCAGTACCTCCCGGTTGCAGTGGCAATCAAAACACCCCATGCAGATCTAAAACACTCGCTTGAAAGTTGTACTGCCCTTGGTTGGGAGCCACAGCTGGGACATGCCATCTTCCTAAGGGCAGTCTCGATTTTGGCCTTCCCAGGCATAGAGTTCATTATGCCAAGTAGCAGGAGGTGAAAGTTTACTTATTGACATTGTAACATATTTTAGAAGAAGATGTAGATTTGAGTGCCTTTAGAGGACAGGTTGGACTTTTTCTCTTGAAGTTATTTCTAAATCTGAGTTTTTCAGTCAACCAGGAAAAATTTTATTGTGGATTAGAGAAAAAAAATCTATGACGTAGGCACATCATGCATCATCAGAGAGGCTGGGATGTGTGAGGACAACACAGGCACCAAGAAAATATAACTTACTCAAATTGGTGAGTCTCCAGAAAAATTGGAGAATGGTCCATTTTTAGGTGACTGACACACTCATACAGGGAAAAGACTGTCACATTTAGTTTTGGAAGCCTGTAGTCTCCATGTATCTTTATAAATTATACATAATTATAATACCATACCAATGCATGCTTATTTAAAACTTTTGGGAGGATACCATACATTTTTTTTTTTTTGAGACAGAGTCTCACTCTGTTGCCTGGGCTACAGTGCCGTGGCATCAGCCTAGCTCACAGCAACCTCAAACTCCTGGGCTCAAACAATCCTCCTGCCTCAGCCTCCCAAGTAGCTGGGACTACAGGCATGCGCCACCATGCCCGGCTAATTTTTTCTATATTTTTAGTTGGCCAATTAATTTCTTCCTATTTTTAGTAGAGACGGGGTCTCACTCTTGCTCAGGCTGGTTTCGAACTCCTGACCTTGAGCTATCCGCCCGCCTCGGCCTCTCAGAGTGCTAGGATTACAGGCGTGAGCCACTGCGCCCAGCCACATTTTTGAAAAAGAAACTAAAAATTATCTCACCAACAAGGGATATTTTTTCAAAATATGTTTTCTATAGTTGAAATCATACAATTTAGTTTCCTGCTTTTTAAATTTAAAATTATAAAAGTATATTAAATATACATTAAACTCTATATAAACATATTTATGATGCATCTATGCTAGTATATTATTATAAATGGTTGAGTCAATTGTAGTATATTCTTCATTTATCAGTTTTATGAAAGTTTTCATCTTAAATAAACCCTCATAAGTAATCATCCTTAATTTTCTTTTAGCAATGGTTTCTAATCTATTGCATTTCCACATCTCTTTCAGGATCCAAGGAAATCAAGGGATCTTTTTTCAGAAAAAGGCGTATATGCACATACACAAAAATTTCCATACCCTCTGAAGACTATAGATCTGTTAAGGAAATATAGATCCTGATTATGAATTCTTATTTTTTCCAGCACAAACTTTGTTTCAAATATGGAAAAAGTCGGGGGAAGAATTAATCATAGTATTGGGATGTCTGTCACTTGGTCTCAGTGGAACTTAATGATCTGTGTGTGCTGTGTTGTGTACTATTGCCAACTGTTCAGCACCCTGAGGCCATCTTTAGAGTGTGTTTATTCCAGGCCATTGTACCAGAACCTCTCTATTGATGGAATTGGCTGTATGGGGTTGGAAGGGGCATGAAGAATCTCTAGGTTATTAACTTGGGCAGAACTGTGCAGTCTACATTTTCAGAGTCTAGAGACAAGTCCCTCTTTCTGCAGACACTGCTGGATTGGTGCACAACTGAGAAGTACCCCAAGATTTTCTTTGGTGATTTCCCACTTTTTTTTTCAGGTGCTTTTATCCTTCTGTTTGGTATTCCATCCTCAAGTTAAACTTCGCTAAACTCTCCCCTGCAAGCACTCTTAACTAGCACTTAACAGACATTCCCTTTTAATTTCTTGCCCCATCACTATGTCATCTATTTTATTCTTTTCAACCTAGGCCAGGTACAGTTCTGGGACATGAGAATAGAAATAGATATTGTGTTCTCAATACATGGTGCGTTTCATCTCATAGTATGTTTCAAAATCTGTAGAAATTTTTTGACAGAGCTGATTGCTCTCAAACTTCAATTCTATGCATCCTTTTGGCTGTTTTGTTGCTGTAGAAACCTCAACAGGTCTAAAAGTCAATTCTCTTTTCTCACTCTTTTGGCCTGAATCAATCTCTCCTTTTCTACTACTTTTTTCCAATCCCCCCAGACTCACAACTGCCCAGTTATCTTTGACATTTTCATTTCACTGGTCAATTAGAACCATGGTATCCAAATCTTCCTAGCAAATACATTTTTTCTTATTCATTCCTTCTTTTTAATTCCTATTGCTCCAGGCCAATAATTTATCACTTAGATTTCTTATTTCTTTTCTATATTTTTTCTATATTCTCACCAAATAACTTTCTAAAACATTACTTTGATCACATTACACATGTACTCTAAACCATTTAATGGTTTCTCCATTTCCTAGAGGGGAAAGTACTTTCAATTGAATAATTATTCAGCTAACGTATCTTAAGTGCCACTCTCCATGCTGTATGGGGTACAAATGTTATTTAGATGTAGTCTCTCAAGAAACTCACAGTGTAGTAGGAAAATTGAGATGCACATAGTTAACGATAGTGCTATATAGAAGATGCTATAAGTCTTGAGAGACATAAAGTTCTGTTGAATTTGAGAGAAGAGAGTGATGTTAATTCCTTCTGGCCGAGTGGTATAGGGAAGGATTGTTAGAAGATACTACTTTAAAGTCAGATCTCAAAGATGAGTAGGATATAGACAGGGAAAGAGATGGGCCAACAGGCTTTGAAAATGGAGAGGATACGCTGAACAAAGACCAATACTGAGCCAATACACATTTGGGAACTTCAGGTTGTCCAGTACAAACTTCTTACTCTTGCCTTCAGGGCATTCCAGACCATGACCAACCATCTTTCTGGACATATCTCCTTCCTTCTCCTACCCACATTAGCCTAGCTTTCTTGTCTAACAATGCTTTTATTTCCTTTTCTCCATGCATTTGCCTTTGCTTTTGTGGTAGGAGGCTCTCTTAATTTTCTCTCTAACCAAAGTTCAGAACTATCAGTATGATGTCCCAATTCACTTCTGAAATGTGTGTGTGTGTGTGTGTTTTAAACAAGGTAGAGTGTTTGTTTTTTAACTAAATTTGAAAGCCTGAATGTGGGGTACATACTCTAGTTTACCACAACCCCATAATTTTTACTGTCATACTCTTTTAATTGGTTCTTCTCTTTTTAGTTCTCACCTAGGCCCTTGTTGACACTTGAAATTAAAATCCCCATGAGCTCATTCAAATCCTACTAAATTTTTCTTTAATGAAGACTGTCCAAGCCATTCTAGCCCATACAAATGACTTTTATCTTTAAACTTGTTTCCTCCTCCTCTGATCATACTGTTTTATGCCCTTTAGTTGGAAATTATTTACTGCTTTAAAATATCTCTATATTGAGTGATTTAATAGTTGCTTGAATGTTTAACTATTATACTTTGACTCTTCAGCAAGCTAAAGGAGTTAGAAGGGTTTAATAACCTTTCCATGCTTGCAAGAATGCCTTACATTCAGCAAAAGTGCAAAAAATATTAAGTTGAATCATGAGAAATTGCTACTTTTGTTTGTGCAAATGGTTGAATATCAGCAATTTCAAGTGGTTTGATGTAATAGTCACATTTGATTTTTTAATTTACAAACTTATGAAACTTCCTGAAATGGATATTATATTTGGCTTCTTTTTTATTGGGATAAAAACTCCAATAACATTTGCTAGAGCTAGAGCATTATATTTACAAATTACAATTTTAAAAAGTCATTTTAAATCCTAGCCCTCTGGGAGGCTGAGGCAGGAGGATCACTTGAGATTAGGAGTCAAGATTAGTCTCAGCAAGAGTAAGACCCTCATCTCTACCAAAAAAAATAAAAAATAAAAAAAAATTAGCTGGGTATGATGGTGCACCTGTAGTCCCAGCCACTGAGATGCTGAGGCAGGAGGATCACTTGAGCCCAGGAGTTTGAGTTTGCTGTGAGTTAGGCTGATGCTACTGCACTCTAGTCAGGGCAGCAGAGTAAGACTCTGTCTCAAAATTAAAAAAAAGTCCTTTTAATCTGAGTGTATGAACAAATAAACATTATTAATCTATATTTAAAATAGAAAAAATAACTATTTTTTGAGGTAGGAAATATCTTAGGAGAATCACTTTATATATTTTACCAATGTTTTTTTCCAAGAAACTGAGGTAGGCAGTTGTAGTTGCCTGAGTAGTATTGTACGCTCAGTTACCTAAACTTTAATTCTAGTTCTAGACAAGTTACTTCATTTTGTTAGCTTCTGTTTCCTGTTGTGTAAAATGGAAGTAATAGTAACAATGCCCTTCTGATAGGTTTCTTGAGAGGATCGAATAAAATAACACATATGGAAAGTTCATGCATGGTGCCTTGTACACATGAGACACTCATGTTGGTTTTCTTCCCTTTTTTGTTCAGGCAAGGATGATCTTAGGGAGAATGTTAGTGACAAATAATGGTAATTTATAATCATCAAGACTATGGAGAATGCTTGCTTTTTTATTTATTCATATTTTATTCATTTGGATCTGTGCAATAAATATCTCTGATCTTGTGCCTTATCACCTTTACCTCTTTATTCTGTTGTTGCTTCCTTTGTTCCAGCCAACTCCAAGTCTTGCGCTATAATTTTCCCACACTTACTAGGGTCCATTTCTCAGTACCCTTTACTTCTCCTCAACAGCATTTATCACAATTGTAGTGAAAAAGTAATCATGCAGTTTTGTGTTTAATATCTTCACCTTTGCTGGATTTTAAACCCCAATATAGTGACCATTTTGGTTTCATTCACTGCTGTTACTACAGAATCACTACAGTACCTTACCCATAGTATCACTGTGTTTAATTATTATTTGTAAATTCAATGGTGGATTGCCTGACAGTTTTTAACTAGTAGATTTTTAGACAGAGACCTAGATTGGCCCCCACACAATCAGGATGGAGTGTTTGGTGGTTCTCTCGAGGTAATTTTCCAGCTATAAACTGTTTCTGGAAAAGGAACTACTGATTCTTATTAATGAGGCTGGTAGGAAGGAGGATCCTATCTTTAGCGAAACCAGAGACATGAGCTCTGCATTTAAAATGCAGAATATAAAAATTTGAAAGTGATTGATGCTGAAATTTGGCGAACTAGAAATATAAGTGTTATTTAGGGTGTACACGCCAAGTTCAATTGTTGACTCAGATGGGGAAAGTCAAAACTTTAGATGTTATACTGAGTTATTACTGTTTCCCTTGTTTATGTGTTTAATAAACTTGACATAGTATATTCATTCTTCTGCCTGCCCCCATCCTTTTTTTCCTTCCTTTAAATTGATAGATTCTTGATAGTTTTGCCTTGTGTTTTCTTCTATATGCCAGTGAGATCGATCTGTGGATATCTACCTATCAATATCCATCTATGGGTATGTATCTATCTGTCTTATCCGTCTATAAATTCCTATATATCGATATCTATTTCTCATGTGTAATATATGGAGAATGTAGATGAATGTATATATGAATGTACATTTGTGTATATATGTATTTCACCAATGTTTTGCCTAAAATATTTTACTAAATAAGTTTTCTAGATGGATTGCTTGAATTTCATGTGGGGATGAGACCATCTCTTATTTTCATCATATAACATTTTGTTCTTTTTTTCCTTTTTTGCTCTAAGAAGCTGTTGCTTTGCTATAATTTTTATAGCAGGATCTGATACTTTTCAAGTAGCCAAACCTGTTCACGTTAGTTTAAGTTCCCAGATATCTCATTTTGTTTTTTCTGAAAAATAGACTCTGTTGATCTCTGGGCTCTGGACTGCAAATGTGCATTTTCTCAAACTGTTAAGGTAACAACTCCTGGGGCACTGAAGCCACATTAGGAAATTTAAGAAAAAAATTCATTTTTCTTTTCCTCAAGTTTTAAATGTTTGCTATGAAGCTCAAGTCTCCCTTGGCTAGTGTATATAGAGCTATTACAGAGTTGAGAGGCAAGTAAAATGCATCCATAGGCCCTAATATACGGTGTCAACTATTTCTCGAGGCCAAAATAGGTAGACCTGGGAAGAGTATGGATTAATTTTTGCTTTGGCATCCATGACTTGCATTTTTCTCAAGGAATTTTACATACTGTCAATGGCTTTTCTTCCTGCATCTCATATTATGAAGCTGAGATAATACAGCAAATTCCAAGCATGTGCTGTAAGGCTCTATCTCAGAAGTTTTATGGGGATGGATTTATGCCAAATTTTTCTTCTCACTTTAAAAATTTTTATTTTAAGTGTTTTTCATTGCTCAGGCTTAATTTGGCTCTCTCAGATAGAAATGATTGAATAGCCAGAATTTGTACTTTTCCAAGAAAAGTACAAATTATTTGAGTTTTTTTTTAATTCTCCTAAACTTTGTGTGCCTATGGGTGTTTCTGTATGAAATTGTAAACATAAAAACATGAAAGGCAAGCTGGAAGGCAAGGCTCCCCCTCCCAGCTCATCATATACCTGGTTGCTCCTCTTTTTCTTGTTTAACTAGGTAGGATGCATCCTGCCAAGATCTGCCAGATAGTGGCACAGAAATCCCTGACTAACAAGCCTTTGATTACTGTGGTTTCTTTGAAGACAGGAAAAGAACGCTTCAACTTCTTAGAACCAGAGCTATCCAAAGAATATTATTTGGCAATGGAAAAGTTATTAGAGAATACATATAGATGAATATATATTTTGATTTGAAAATACATTCGTAATATATGATTAAATGGAAAAGCATGTTATAGCATAGTATGTAAAGCATTATCTTAATTTTTATTCAAAGAGAGAGGAGTTATTTACGTATGCATCTGAGTGGATCTGTTTCCATGCACCTAATCAATTAATATGTATTTTGACACTAACAGCAGTTATCTCTGGAGATGGTATTTTAGTTTTTGATATTGTTATTATAAAAAAAATTGTATAGTAAAAGTCTCTAATAATGGAGATATTTCTTGAGTGCTTACTATGTTTTAGGCATTGTTAATGCCTTATCTGACTTGTTTCACTTCTTACATTGTTGAGTATTATAAGTATTTTAACAAGAAACAAGTAATATTTAATTAAAACAACGAAGAGCATTGATGTCTCAAAAGAAGGCTACCTTTTTCTTTCCCCCACTTTTCCAACTATAGTAAAAGTAAGATGTTAGACACCAAATATTTAATTTGAGAAATTATAGCATTAATACTCCTTTTCACAAAGATCCAAAGTCTTCTCTTTTTTCTTATACTTCAAAAAACCTCTTCATAGACTCAATTTATAGATGCAAAATAGTGTGGTTCTTGGTATAAATTAAGCTGTGATATTTAGGAACCTGTCACTTTTGACCATCTATGGATCTGCCCACACTAGGTCTATCCTTGAGAGATAGCCCACAGATAATTTGCTGCTGTCGAATCAAAGATCAGGTTCCATTATCTGAATTTGACCATAAAAAGTTAAAATTCAGAAACCATCATGTTGGACGATCAGTAGGAACCTCTTTGGCATTCTGTGGTCTCTAAATCAGTGGTTTCTGAGCTACTGAGGAAGCTTCTTAACTGGCTTACTTTCCACCAATAATCAGGAAACCATTGCCCTTTTATGCAATCTAAATTTTTAAAAATTCAGTCTAATTTGACTCCTTCTAAACTCATAGATCATTGATCTATTTATACTTGGCCTCTTTTTCAAAAAAATTTGACCCAACTTCTTCTGATAAGTTAGATAATCCTAATGAATGCAAGAATCATCAGTTGAAAATGGGCAAAGGACATGAACAGAAACTTTTCAAAAGAAGACAGAATAATGGCCAGCAAACATATAAAAAAAATGCTCAACATCTCTAATCATTAGAGAAATGCAGCTCAAAACCACAATGAGACATCACCTAACCCCAGTGAGATTGGCCTCTATCAAAAAATCCCAAAACAACAAATGCTGGCAAGGATATGGAGAGACAGGAACACTCAGACACTGTTGGTGGAACTGCAAATTAGTGCAACCTCTGTGGAAAAGAATTTGGAGATACCTCAAAGAGCTAAAAATAGAAATACCATTCAATCCAGCAATTGCACTATTAGGCATCTACCCAAAAGAGCAAAAGACATTCTACAGTAAAGACATATGCACCTGAATGTTTATGGCAGCACAATTTATTATTGCAAGGATGTGGAAACAATCCAAGTGCCCGTCAATTCATGAGTGGATTATTAAAATTTGGTATATATATATACAATGGAATATTACTCAATTACAAGAACGACGGTGATCTAACACCTCTTATATTTTCCTGGATAGAGTTTGAGCCCATCCTCCGAAGTGAAGTATCACAAGATCAGAAGAATAGGCTCCACAGGTACTTGCCATCAAATTGGCACTAACTGATCAACAATATGGTGCTCACACGGTAGTAATATTCTCCAGGGATTAGAGGGTTCAGGGAGGTAAACTCACAACTAATGGATGCGGTGAGCATTGTAGAGGGGAAGGGCATGCCTCTAACCCTCGCTTGAGTGAGGCAAAGTCATAAAATGTAACCAAAATGTTCGTACCCTCATAATATCCTGAAATAAGAATAATAAATAAAAAAAGAGAATCATCAGTTGAGTAAATGCCATCTCTGGGAAAGCAGCATGCAAGTACATTTCCCAATATTTTGATTGTTGCTCAGCATACGCTCTGAGTGCCAGTGGAGGATCCCATGCCCTTACTAGAAAAGGATAAATGTTTGTATTTGTGTATATGTCTGTCAGCCAACCGCATGGTAAACTGAGAATCAAACTGATTTTTTTGAAATATTATCATTTTCTTCAGAAAGTTTATAATACATTCCAGGTTTGTGAATACTTGTTAAAGTTATTGCAATAACATAATATCTTGAGGCCTTATCCATGGCTTAAGCTACAAGTCATATATATATAAAGAATTACTGATCTAGTATTATATGATGAACAATATCAGGGTATTAATTTTCTACCATTACTAACAGCATGAAAATCAATGAAAATTAGTTATATATACACACCCCCAATATCCAATTGACTATCAGGTTTCTGAGTACCTCAATATTGCACTGATAGTATAAGGCCAACATTTCTAGACTTATTCTCATTAATTCTGTTACTTCAGCCCCTCTGAATGTGTTACCTTCCTGTATTCTCTATTTTGGAGAATAGCCCATCATTTTTCTGCCCTTTCTCCCAACTAAACCAGGAATCTTGGAGTCCATTCTTCTATTCTTTCCGTTGAAACTTCCACATTCAACCAATCACTATTTCTTGTTGATTTTATGCCTAACTATTCTGAATCACTTAAAAATAACAGATCATCTGTGAATGTAATGGTAGTCACTGATTTTTTATTGTAGTCATGTAATTTGAATGAGTGTCATGGTTTGGTTGTAATGTGATTGGGAATAACAAAGATTGTGGAAAACTTAAGATAAACCATGGGAAAGTACAGGCTCAGTATTTTCAGATCTTTGAGTATTTTATGAGAAATTAGAAGTCTGGATCTTTGTGTGAACTCCTGAGTTTGAAATGTAAGCCTCTAACTCAAATAAAAAAATGTGCCAGGCTAATTAAAAAGTTTTATAAATTAAATTTACCCTGTGTGTGCATGTACATCATGTTGAGTACCAAATTTCATATACATTTAAATCATGTTTTTTTTAAAAAAAATTATTAAAGAAATAACTTAAGTAATTATTTTTCAGAAATAATTAGTTTTCTAGATTGATATTTTTAGAATACAGAAGAGACAAATGTGGAAATATTATTCTACCTCTTCATATCCTGGAACCATTCTCTGGGACTTCAAGAATAAGCTCTGTAATCTGAATTTATGCTTTCCCATGTGTTACTCAAAGCTTTTAGAACTTTTCTTTATCATCCTTTATCATGGTGTGGTTATTTTCTTTTCTTTTTTTTTTTTTTT
>VBSM01003204.1:58214690-58242695 GCA_008086735.1 Cheirogaleus medius | reverse complement strand
GTTACCTCTGACCTGTTGTCTTCACCTCTTGCCAGTGGAGATTAGTGAGTTTGGATCCCCAGTTTAAGCTCCCATGTGGTGAATCGTTCCTGAACATATAACTCCACCACCCTCTAATAGCTTGAGATGCAGGGCACTGTGTTGAGCTGTGGGGTTACTCTTTATGTCATTGGTTGTAGGTTGGGTGGAAGAGCCAGTCAGTTATCGAGGTAATCTGATGCCTCTGTGCTGGTTTCTGGTCCCAAGATGAAGAATACTAATGCCCAATCTTTAGGAAGAATCTTGCCACTCCCGAGGGTTACTTGGACCCTATTCCCCCTTAAAGTGGTGGTAGGAGCAAGGCAGATCGCAGCTGCTGCATACTAGCCTGGATGTGTATGCTTCTATGGTTGTTTGATCTGCCGCTAGGGGGAGCCACTAATATGCTATTCAGGGTTCTTCCACCACACTTGGGAGGCTGCTTCTGATGGGAGGGGTTACTGGTGCACCTGCTGTGGCCTCTGGCCAGGATTTCCTTCCCTGACCGAGAACTCCACTGTTGGCGGCTGCCCGGAAGTGGAGATCCAGCCCCAGAGTTATGATCCTACTGTATGACATAAGTCAGTCTGACAGGCCAAGTCACTTGGCTGTCAGCTATAGATCTGCACCAAGGCCCCACAGATTCAGGTCAGTCGCACAGGGAAAGTGGCTTTTCTTGCCTCTCCCTACCTCCATGGGTGGAGCCTACCACTTTCCGCATGAAAACCCCTGCTAGGAGGGGAGGTGATGCCTGAGTCTGCCCAGCACCGCAGCCCCTGTGAATCTCGCAGGTGTCAGCCCACCATGACTGAGGAAGCACTCAAAATTCACCCATCAAAATGGGCCAGCTAATTGACAATAGGTCACAGAAGGGTGGATCCTGTCACGAGAGTCCCCAGGCTGGAGGAAAGGTGCTGCCAGAAACCATAGTGCACCACAGCCTCTGGGTTGTGGCCCCCCAAAATGGTGGCCACCCACCCACAGAGCACTAGCATTGGTGGCGACTGCTCACTGGATGCCGGATTGAGGAGCTGAATCAACAGGACCCCCGTTGTCTCTTGTTTGTCACCCTCCCACAATCTTGAGCCTGTCTGTCAGGAGTTCATGCTCTTTCTGACCCACCCGGAGCCCACCTACTCATCTGCAGTGGTTTCCAGGTTAGAGCCCCCCTTTCAATGTTCACCTCTGTTGTTCTGGTCCCCTGACTGCCAGAGGCGAGGTGCCTGTCCCCTAACTCCCTCCAGCAGTAGCTCAGACCAGTCCCTCCCCCACCCAGTGCATTCTTAGCACAGAGCTTCAGGGAGTTCAAGATGCTTCCCACTATTGTCCTTTCCACAGAGCCCAATGTCTCCAGTCATGATTTTGCACCGACTTTAGGCAGGTCCCTGTCTGAGTGGGGGTAGACGTCAGTGGGGAAGCAGGACACACTCCTGTGGATCAGATCCCACTGCACTCGCAGCCGTCCCGTGCTCTATTCTCTATTGTTTATCTCGCACTCTCCAGACTTTGCGATCCTATCTCCCATTCACCGTTTTTTCTTTTCCTGTGTTGTGTTTCCCACACTGCTTCTCTTCAGTTTCACAGTGCTGTTCATGTGGGGGAGTGATCCACTTGTGCGTAGCAGATCGAATTCTTTGCCTCTTTCTCTGGGAGCAGGAAGCCAGGAGGTCATCTTTACTCTGCTATTTTTACTCCTCCATATAACCTATTTTTGATGAATAGAAACTGGAAGTATACATTTAACTTTGAAAAAAAGGAATTATGATTATAATGATCAAGATGATGATGATGAAATAACTAGCAGTTATTGAACATTTACCATGTGCCAGGCACTATTGTATTAGTTTTATATGCATTTCTTTATTTAATCCTAACAACCTGGATGAAATAGAATATAATTTTTTAAATTATTGGGAAACATCATGTTCTTTTTAAAAATATTTAATTATAATGAGTACATAATAGTTGTATATCTTTTTAGGTTATATGTGATGTTTTGATATAAGCATACAGTGTGAATTAATGAAATAAGGATAATTGGGGTATCCATCACCTCAGGCATTTATCATTTCTTTGTGCTAGGAACATTCCAATTCTACTCTTTTAGTTATTTTAAAGTATGCCCTAATTTATTGTTGATTCTAGGCACTTTGTTGTTCTATCAAATATTGTTCATTCTATCTAACTATATTTTTGTACCAATTAAGCATCCTCACTTTATCCATCCCCCCCCACTACACTTCCCAGACTTTGGTAACCATCATTCTATCTCTGTCTCCATGAGATCAATGTTTTTAATATTTAGCTCCCACATATGAATGAGAACATGTGATATTTGTCTTTCTGTGCTTGGCTTATTTCATTTAATGTAATGTTCTCAGTTCCATCCATGTTGTTGCAAATGGCAGGATTTCATTCTTTTTTGGTGGGTATGTAATATTGTACCACATTTTCTTTATCCATTGATCTGCTCATGGACACTTAGGAGCATTCTAAATCTTGCCTATTGTGAATAGTGTTGTGATAAACATGGAGTGCAGATATCTTCTCGATATACTGAATTCCCCTCCTTTAGATATATACCCAGCAGTGGGATTGCTGGATCATATGGTAACTCTACTTTTAGTTTTTTGAAGAACCTCCATAGTGGTTGCACTAATTTACTTTCCCACCAACAGTGTACAAGTGTTCTCCTTTCTCCACATTCTCGTCAGCATTTGTTATTGCCTGTCTTCTTGATAAAAGACATTTTAACTGGGGTAAGATTATATTTCATTGTAGATTTGATTTGCCTTTCTCTCATCATTAATGATGTTGAGCAATTTTTCAACATCATTAGTGAAAAAATTAGTGTTGGCCATTCGTATGTCTTCTTTTGAGAAATGTCTATTCAGATTCTTTGCCATTTTTTAATCAGATTATTTGACTTTTTCCTATTGAATTGTTGGATATCCTTATATATTCTAGTTATTTATTAATCCCTTGTAAGATGGGTGGTTTGCAAATATTTTCTCCCATTCTGTGGGTTGTCTCCTCACTTTGTTAATGATTTCCTTTGCTGTGCAGAAGCTTTTTAGCTTGATGTGATCCCATTTGTCCAATTTTGCTTTGGTTGCCAGTGCTTTGGGGATATACTCAAGAAGTCCTTGTTCAGACCAATGTCCTAAAGTGTTTCCCCAGTGTTTTCTTTTGGTAGTCTCAAGGTTCCAGGTTCCAGGTCTTAGATTTAAGTCTTTAATCCATTTTGATGTGATTTTTATAAATGGTGAGAGATAAGGGTCTAGTTTACTTTTCTTTTGAGGTAATTTCATGGATTAAATGAGCTATATAATGCCTGTGAAAGCCCTTAGCATAGCAACAACTACCCAGGAGAAAGTAAGGAAGTAACTTAATTTTGCTGTTCTAAGATATTCAGCCACAGAAAATAAAAAATGTCTAGTAGACATAGCAACTATTTATAAAATGTGGCAATCATTCATAAATAAATCACAAAACTTTTTCTGCATAATCTATAAATAATTATTAACATTCATTTGAATTATTACCACCATTGCTCGCTAAAGTGTGTGTGCAACTTTTAAATTATTACCATTAGGGCAAAAATGAGGAAAAAGTAATTTTTCTTCTTAAGGGATTTAAACTCTAAGCTCCTTGTCAATAATCAGAAAAATGACAAATTTTCTTTAGTTTCTATTTCTTTAAGTCATTTGACACTTTTGTAGAAGAGAAAAGATTTCTTAAACCTCATGAGAGTTCATTTTGAATTTTTTCCTCAACCAAAGGAGAACATACCATTTCTTAGTAAAAATGCAAATCAATCAACTTCTTCCAAATTCTGGTTAATGTTCATATTTTGCCCCCCTCCCATGAATCGTGAATGTTCTTAATGGCATCTAAAATGGTAAAGCCTTTCTTGAAAGTTTCCAATTGACTTTGCCCAAATCCATCTGTCTATGGCAGTGATAGCCTTATAAAAATCTATTTCTTAATTAATAAGACTTGAAAATTGAAATCACTCCTTGATCCATGGGTTGCAGAATGGATGCTGGGTTAGCAGGCAAGAAAACAACATAAATCTCATTGTATATCTCTATTAGAGCTCTTGAGTGACCAAGTGCATTGTTATTGAACAGTCATAATTGAAAAGAATCTTTTCTTCTGAGTGGTAGGTCTCAACAGTGGGCTTAAAATATTCAATAAACCATGCTGAGAACAGATGTGCTGTCCTCTAGACTTTGTTCTTCCATTTGTGGAGCACAGGCACAGTAGATTTCACATAATTCTTAAGGGCTCTAGGATTATCAGTATGATAAATGAGCATTGGCTTCAACTTAGTCATTGGGTGCATCAGCCCCCTCTGAGAGTTAGCTTGTCCTTTGAGGGTTTGAAGGACTTAACTGCACCTCTCTAGCTATGAAAGGCCTAGGTGGCATCTTTTTCCAATAGAGGGCTGTTTTGTCCACATTGAAAATCTGTTGTTTAATGTAACCACCTTCCTCAATGATCTTAGCTAGATCTTCTCAAAAACTTGCTGCAGCTTCTCCATCAGTATTTGCTACTTCACCTTACACTTTTATGTTATAGAGAAGGCTGCTTAAATTTTGTTAACCAACCCCTGCTAGCTTCAAACTTTTCTTCTGCAACTTCCTCACCTCTCCCAGCCTTCACAGAATTGAAGAGAGTTAGGAGTTTGATCTGGATTAGGTTTTGGCTTAAGGAAATGTTGTGGCTACTTTGACCTGTCCAGACCACTCAAACTTTCTCCATATCAGCAATAAGGCTGTTTTGCTTTCTTATCCTTCATGTGTGCACTGGAGTAACATTTTTAACTTTCAGCAAGAACTTTCTCTTTGCATTCACGTGGCTAACTGTTTTGTGCAAGAGACCTAGCTTTTGATCTTTCTCAGCTTTCAAGATGCCTTCCTAACTAAGCTTAATCATTTCTAGCTTTTGATTTAAGATGAGAGATGTGCAACTCTTCCTTTCACTTGTATATTTAGAGGCCATTGTAGGGCTACTAATTGACCTAATTTCAAAATTGTTGTGTCTCAGAGAATAGGGGGGCCCAAGGAGAGGGAAACAGGGGAAGGGAGAGAAACAAATGAACAGCTGGTGGGTGCAGCAATCGGAACGCAGGTGACATTTATTGATTAAGTTTGCCATTTTATATGGATCTGGTTCGTCATGCACCAAAACAATTGCAGTAGTAACATCAAAGATCACAGACCAGATATAATAATTATTTTAAAAGTTTGAAGTATTGTGTGAGTTATGAAAATGTGATACAGACATGAAGGGACCATGTGCTGTTGGAAAAATGGCACGATAGACTTGCTGGACACAGGGTTGCCACAAACTTCAGTTTGTAAAAATGACAGTATCTATGAAGTGCAATAAAGTGAAGTACAATAAAATGAGATATGCCTGTACATGAGAATAAGTACAGAAATTATAAGTTTAGAAATTGAATATTCACAGAGTAAACACACTTTTGTAACCATAACCCCAATCAAGAAATTGACCATTCCCAGCAAGTTAGAAACCTCCTCTAGCCTCCTTTTGAGTCACTACCCATCTAGATAAAGCTTTATTAGATTCTCTCTCCTTTGTTCAATTTCTCTAAGTTTTGATTTTATAGAAATGTGTCCATTTTATCTATATGTTCAAGTGTATTGGCATAAAGTGTTTCCTAAACTCCTATTATATTTTTAAATGTGTAGAACATTACTCCTTTTTGAATTCCTAGTATTAGAATTAGTATTTCTCCTCTTTTTTCCCCATGATCAGCATCACTAGGAATTAATTTGATTAGTCCTCTCAGATAAATGAATTTCATTGTTAATTTCTCCTATTATATACTTGTCTTTTATTTCATGCATCTCTGTTCTTTGCTTTTATTTTCATTATTTTTTTCTTCTACATTTTTTGGGTTTTAATTTGTGGTTCTTTTTCTAAATTCCTAAGATGGATAGTTAAATTATTAATTTTAGTTATTCTTTTGCAATATATGTATTTAAGACAATCTTGCTTCTAAACATGGCTTTTTCTGCATCTTACATGTATACAGACAGGTATGTCTTTTTATTTTTATTTTTTTTAGACAGAGTCTTGCTCTGTTTCCTGGGCTAGAGTGCCATGGCGTCAGCCTAGCTCACAGCAACCTCAAACTCCTGGGCTCAAAGGATCCTTCTGCCTCAGCCTCCCAAGTAGCTGGGACTATAGGCATGCGCCACCATGCCTGGCTAAGTTTTTCTATATATTTTTAGTTGACCAATTAATTTCTTTCTATTTTTAGTAGAGATGGGGGTCTCGCTCTTGCTCAGGCTGGTTTTGAACTTCTGACCTTGAGCGATCCTCCCTCCTCGGCCTCCCAGAGTGCTAGGATTACAGGCGTGAGCCACTGTGCCCAGCCCAAACAGGTATGTCTTATTTTTGGTATTATTCAGGTTACCTATTTTTCTAAATTCCATTGTGATTTCTTCTTTGGCCTACATGTTGTTTATTTGGAGGATTTTTCTATTTGCCATACAGTTCATCTTCACTTAATATTTATATTTGGTGAAATTAATTGGATTCAACAGAGTGCATTATTTATTGCAAGTTGTCTAATTTGTGCATTACTATTTACCTAGTTGTTCTGTTATAGGTCATAAAGATTTCATTTTGTTGTGGATCATAAAGATTTGGTTTTTTTTAATGAATCAAAGCCAAAACCTTTTACTTATTATCTAAACTTAATTGTCAGAGCAAACATTTCAGAATAGTAAATCGCTAAAACCATTACTTAGAACTATGTTGAGGCTAGAGGTATTTATATAACAAAAGTGTTATAAAATACTACATATTAACCATTAGGCTATCTTGATTTATTAATTGTTTTAAAGCCTTAATACCCATACTCATCCAATATAAGAAGATCAAGCTCATTTTAGCCTGGCATTGAAATTGGTGAACAAGTGAAGCTCTGCCTAGTGTGCTAATCAAATATAATTTATAGGAGACTAGAAAGAAAGTTTTTTCAATGCTTTGATGTTTAGAAAAATATTGTTACAATTAATAAATAGTCTTAAAACTGCTATTTAAATTTTACTAATTAAGTAATTTTTGGTCCAAAAAGACAATAATAATGAATGTTATGTTGAATACTATAGGAACAATAATAACAGAAATTGGTGAGTTATAATCCTATATTTCTATATATCAAAGGATGGTTTAACAATTTTTAAGAGGTGGTAGAATTAATATGCCATTTAAGCATTTGTAGTGTAAGAAAAATCTCTCTCATTAGAATAATTAAAGGAAATCCCAAAATTTTGACTCAAATCTGGTATCATATTAGATATTCTAACATAAACCACACAATACCTATATTAACCTCATTGTTAGAATTATCAGAGGATCCTTGTAACAGGGTAAAGTGATAAGGATTTTAAAATAGACATTGGGGACTCATATAACTACATGTAGTGTATTTTAAATTTTCCTGTGAATATTCTCAAAGCAATACTCTAGGTATATGTGATAATAAGTTATTTATATGAGATATTTTTTCAGGTTAGCATTTGAATAAATACAATTCTTTATTTTTAAAAATGTGATTGATATTTATTTGTACTATAATACCAAACTAAATGCGTCTTTAGAATTTCTGATAAATATGTGTTTTTCTCTTTCCTCAGCTTGAAATTATTAAATGCAATCTTTTGATACAGATTATTGAGGGGATTTATTAATACTAATAAGACTTTGCAGGCTGTGCTGTAGGCTGAGTGGTATTTTTGAGAAGAGGGCAGGAGGGGAGCAATTTCTGAAACAATTAGAGATTCACTGAAAGAATGGAAGGCTTCGGTGAAATAAAACCCTTTGGCCTGGACTTAGCATGTATGAAGTTGGAGGTGACTTTGCAGCTCTCATTCCTTGCTACTTTTTCCAAAGAACTTCTTAGGTGTGGCCAGCAACTGTGACTTCACTCTGTCATGCTACGGTGGGTTGGCTTCCTCATGATGAAATGGCTTCAGTTAGTGAACAAGTTGAACTTGTGATTCTCAGGCCTCCTTTAGCTTAAAATTTTCTGTCATTTTAAAATCCTAGGAATTAAAGAGTGAGAAAGAATTCTGCCCTCACCACCTTACTTCACTTTTTTAAAGGACTGTGGATTGTTGGTGAACACTACGTAAGTCTACAAATGTGAAATTAAAAAATAAAAACTTTAGGTGAGGATATGGTTAGAAATATGGTTATATAGGTTATCATTCTGTGGCTACTACTGGATCATATTAAGTGGCTGCTACAAGCAGGCATTATCGAGATAGTCAATTAACTAGCAAGCTAACAAATCAACCAGCAAACCAAGCCATTGAACTAATATTTTTCCCTTTCAAAAAGAAAGAAAAAATTGAAAGTAGTAAAGAGAAAAAAAAAAAAAAGAAAAAATAGAAAGTGAGCTAGTGGATCAAGAATGCAGTTTAAAGTACATAGGGCCACATGTATAAGTTATGATTTTGTGGCACCTCTTACATATATTCCTGCTAAAGATGTAGACATGTCTGCTATTTGCAATGTGAATGTACTACCTAATGTAGTACAGTATGTGATTTTTATGAATGCTACTAAGCAGAAAACTCCAGGACACATAAAAGAACTTACAGCATATTGAGAGTTGTAGGAAATCCTGTAATTTGCATCTCTAAGCTTTATTCGAACAAGTCATGGTATAGAGATAATGAGAAACACATTCATGTATTGTTTCTGAATTATGCTGGAGTAAACATGAGACTCTAGCCATAAAATTTCTCTGCCTTTTTTTCTCTTTTTAATTTTTTCCTCAGACTTATAAACTTTTGGGAGCTGTGCACAGAGAGAACCTTTCATTTTATTGCAGGTCTATTCATACATTCAACATTTTCTTTCAGAGCACCTCTATGTGCTAGCCCTCCTGCTCCCTGCTGGGCAGATAGGATTGTACAAGACAGACAGTCCTGCTTTCAGGGGGCTTTCCATTCACTGGGCAGGGCACTGCTCTATTCCCTTGGTACAAAAAAATCTATTGGTGAAATTTTTTATTTTGGCCCCTTTGGCCTTGAGATAAAAGCTTCCTTGCTCTTACAAGGATTCACATGGAAGTTCAGACCTGGAGTTTAGCCAGCTGCCTGAGAATTTTCCAATCACTCAGTCTGTTAGTAAAAGATTCAGGGTAGCAGTAGCTCCCCTGGATAAACTCTGCAGCTGTCAAACAAGTAATCAGACGGTCCAAATCAGCTTCTACAATTTTACTCACAATCAGAGGGAACAGCACCGTCGGGAGTCTCATCACATTTTCCCAAAGAAGAATTTATTTTAAGGTCACTGTGGCATATCTAAAATCTTGGTCCTCTCCTTAAACATTCAGGTTCAACTCTGGTTATTGAAACTTTTTCAGTCAGTGAATCTAATGCATGCGTGTGTGTGTGTGTGTGTGTGTGTGTATGTGTGTGTGTGTGAGAGAGAGAGAGAGAGAGAGAATGTGTGTGTATAACACACACCTATATATATTTAACTTAGGAAGATACTAATATAGCAAGTTGAAAGACCAGCTATTTAAGACATTTGAAGTAGAAGAAGATATCTAATAGGAAGATGGCCAAAAAGCAGCATCCAACTATTCTAAGAGTAATTGAACATTTACTCTGGGGCCTGTGCAGACACTAACTGTAATATACTATATTTCCCGAGAGCGGTGGTAGCTTCCCTGTGGAAATTCTGCCAGTAACTTAATAACCTAGAGAAATTTCTAATTCCGCATGCCTTGATTCTCTTTGCTTTTCAGACCACTTTTGCCTTTATCCTCTTATTTTATGATTTTGGTGAGCTTGGACCTGGACTAGGTCTTTTTTGGGTGAGAAAACAGGCTTGGAGGGATTGGTTACTAAATTGTGAAACCATAACTAGAGCTCAGGTCTTTTTTCTCTTCCCGTCATACTCTTTTTCTGCTATACGACCTTATCCCTAATCAAAAGAGAATCAAAAAGAAAAAAAAAAAACTATACAAAATGTTATATTTACAAACTTGCCTTTTACTGGTAAATTTCACTTGGTGAACTTTAGTAAATTTCCATTTCCTTATCTATAAAATAGAGATAATAAAATCTTCCTCATCAAGTTCTCCTGAGGATTAATGTCCTTATCCCTAGCATCTGGGATAGAGGCAGACACTCGAAGATGGTCAGCTGTTGTTATGCAAAAATACTTTTGTGTGCGTGGTCACTTACGATTATTTGTATACATTCTTCTCAAAATGTGCTCTTAGTCCATAGTAAAGCATTGCCAGGATCTCTAGATTTTCAAACTATTGTTTTAAGGAAGAAAATTTGATTCTGAGATTGCATTGTATGTTTTTCTCCGAATCATTTGGTTTTGTTTGTCCTCTTGGAACAAGACAATTCGGGGAGAACCTGTAAGAAATTCCTTATTAATTCTATTCATCATCTACAAGTTAGTGCCTCTGTCTGCCTGACACCCTAAATCAGTCAATTAAGTAGGCTCATTTGCCCTATGAAAATCTTCAATTTCTTTCAATTGGTGAAATCTTGTCTATAAGAAATCCATTTGAATTTGTAATGACTGTTTAAATTTCTGAGTGTGCGGATTCACCACTGGCAAATTGTTTCTATTAGAGAGTAATCTGCATTGAAATTGCTAAATTCATTTAGGTCGACCTCTCACATAATAAAAAAATATATATATATATTAATATCTTAAACATCCAAGTAGAAAGAAACTCTTCTTTCCATGAGCTGGGCCCTATGACACAAATTATTAGTAGGAGAACGCTCTCTTGGGAAGATAATATTTTAAGATAGCAACTGAATGTGTCCTTAAAATACATAGACAATTATAGCAGCTACACAAGTGCTAAGCAAACTGGTTATATAGGTGGCTTAGGTGTGGAGAAACATATTTCCTTCTCCCTCCTAGCCCTGTACCACCTTAACCTTTCATCATGCTTGGGCGGTGAGACCCTGGCGTTTGCAGGGCTTCTGAGAACCCAGCTTGGCCCTGCTCTTCCTCAGTCAGTACTTGTCCCATGGCCATGCACCTCTCTGCTCCACTCCCCAGGATGATCACAAAGTGTCATTCCTTCTTGCTCTTTAACTTCGTTTCTTCTGTTTTCTAAGGAAATGGTAATAGCATAAAGCTGTCCATGGTAAGGTGCTTATGGGTACTCTTTTACAGGTAATTGCACATTTGTACTTTAGAAACTTGGGCCTCAATAATAGAAAAGAAATGAATTCAGATTTTAAGGTTACCACACTTACCAATCTTGAGTGTTTACTATGTGCCAAGCAATTACAGTAGGTCCTTTACTTATAAATTTCCTATGATGACCAGTCTCTGAAGAGCTCTTTTAACAGCTTTTACCTCATTTTATTTGTTTCTGCTCAAGTAGAACCTCAGGCCTTCCTACCCATCCCCATCCCTTCTTACTCCCATTTTCTATTTAATTTTGTTTCATATCACTTATCACATGGGCATGATATCAAATACTTGTCTGTATATTTGCTTATATTCAGTCACATCCACTAAGATGGCAGCCCCATGAGACCTCGAGCTTTCTTTTGTTTGCCACCGTATCTCCCAGTGGGTGTTCTATTGTATTTAGAACAATAGGGGCTACATACTTATTGAATGAAGTGAAGCATTATCTCCATTTTTGTAATTGAGGAAACTGTGTAAAACTTAAGTGATAATTCCAAGCCACACAAATAGAAAGTGGTAGAAATAGACCAGACTCCAGGCTTGTTTGGCTTCAAACCTTTCTGTCTCTCATTATACCAGGCCGGAACTTTCCTCACCCCCAACATAACAAAGAGGGATTCTAATTAAATAAATGGCAGATGACACAATAGCTCTTCAAGAGACAATTTTTTTGCTAAGTCACACCCTTCAGAATCCCTAAAGTCATAATGCGTATGTTGTCATCTTTTCTACCTACAGCTAGTCCAGTTATATGTTTACATTTGGGGAATTTTCAGAATCTAAGATAAAGTGATGTCTTGAATGAAATTAAGTTGAAGGGAACATTATTATGAAAGAAAGAATACGAAGATCAGTTCAATATGAGACCTGGATATTGGAAAATAGTAAACATATGGAGAAATAATTATTATAATTTTTACATGGGGCCTGGGGTTTTCTTAGCAGGAAGACAAAACATGCTGTTATGTGATTTAATATAGGAAAGCAATTTATTATGAATCAGTGGGATGTTTGTAGGTAAACTCCATTTGCTCATTTATTTCAGGGACCCAGGGTCACAGAGCGGTGGAGGAAGTGGGGACTTTGCTTGTTGTCTACTTCGAGCTAAAAGGGAAATGAACTCTGCTACCCTTAAATTCTTGTTAGTTAGCTTATTTTCTTATGTAACTTTTCTTCTTCTTTTTTCTCTTTCCTGACCTAGTGTCCATAAAACCAGGTCTTTCTTTTGTCAGTAGGTCTACATTGTTAAAATGAGCAGATTCTAGCAAGAAACAAGATTGTATCTTATTATTTTATTTCCTTTCTGAAAAAGAATAGATTCTTTTCCCCAGGCGAATGCTTATGAACATTTGTGTGATTATTCAGTTAAAAAGAAAAAGGATATATTCTCGTGTCTGAGTAAATCTTTAGTGATTCACAGTTACTGGTTTGCTTAATTGTAGACTTCTCTGTCATTACTTTCAGTGCCCTGGGTCAGTAACTTCCCCGAATGATAAAAGACATTTTATTTAATGAGACATACTATTCTAAGCTGTAGGTATAAATATTCTTTTATTGTCTTGCTCGTGAGATGCTTAGACCTCCCGCCTCCTAGGTTGGTGAAGATTTAAAAAATCACTTCCTTGTCCCAGTTTAGCTCTGAGCCTCATGTTAAATCCTAAGAGGATTTATAATCCTTTATAGTCATTTGGAATAACCAGTTGGGTTCTGCGATAAGCAAACAAATTAGCCGACCTTCCTTTAATGACTCTCCCTTTCTTCCTGTCACCGCTGAAGGCAGATGTGTTAAGGTAATCTGCCTACCACACACACATTTTACCCTGACCAATTAGTGGTTGGAAATGTCCAGAAGAATATCCTATTTAATTAGCCATAGACAAACGTTGACTGCATGTGTCTCATACTGTCTTTGAATGTTCAAGTTCCCTTAAAATGGTTCAAGAATTAGTTTTCAACATTGTCTTGGAACTGATACATCCTAATAGTGGTGAATAGAAATATGACGGTTGCCCCAAAAATAACAATATCCTTTTTTTGGTCAATGGGAGCCTAGCTCTCTGTTTGTTGTTGTTGTCAACAACATCAGATATTCCATCTCTCTGCTTATTATTTGCTTTCCTGTTTCTCTTTCTTTTATTTTTTGCTTGCATATAGATGTCTCATCATCCTACTGTGAAATAGCCTCGCATTTTTTTCTAGTCTTATTATTTTTTCTGGTTGACATTTATAAATAAACAGCTTCCAAAAGCCAAATGAACTTAAATACCTCAAGTTTAGCATATATTAATAATTTCATCCATTTATTTCATAAATAATTGTGTATATTCGGTATGATGTAGGCCTGAGGACACAGTGGGATCTAAGCCAGGTTCAGGGTCTACCCCCACAGAATTTGTAGAGCAAAGCGGTGACAGGCTTCTGCAGGCACTTAAATCAGTATGATGTGTTATGGTAGTACAGAAAGCTATAGGAACGTGTACCGGGGGCTTCCTGGCCAGGCAGCAGGAAGAATTCCCAGAGCGAGTGTGATGTAAGCTAAGACTTGATGGGTGAGAATGAGTTAGCTTAGAAAGAGATTTTACAAAGCACATTTTTACTTCTTTTGGGCTTATAAGCTTCTAGTTCTGGCAAATGTATCTTATGTAGATGACTAGGGCCAGAAGAGTTGTTTCAAACCAAAAACAACTCACTGATTTGAAAATCAAGCTTAATGTATAATTCTGAGCAAATGGTGCAGCATGGTGATGTGAAAATAGAATAACTTCGGAATGATAGGGGTTTGGGTTCAAATCTCATCTCACCCCTGCTGTTTAACTGTGAGCCCTGGACACACCACTTAACTACACTCAAGTCTTTAGTTTTCTCTACCCAGGTTTTGTTTAGATTCAATGATGTATAAAGTGTCTGCACACAGTAACTCCTGTCTAAATGCTATCACTTTGTTATTGATTCAGGACTCTTGAACAGGATCTGAAAGCCATCCATTACATTATGCATTAGCAGTAGGGTGAGCAAGTTAGCTTGCTCAAAGTCATTTGAACTGAGTGATGGATTTTTCTCCCTTATTCATGATATATGTCACCCAAAAGACCATCAGGATGGCTAGATAGTAGAAAAGAGAGTTTTATTGGCAATATTAGTTTGCAAACTGGGGAAAGATAGTCTGATGTTAGTCAAAAGTGCTGTCTTTGAAGAACAAAGAGGAGATTAAAGGTTTTATAAAAAGGAGAAATGTAACATATTGTTCTTTGAAAATTGTCATTAGCGTTAGTAAAGGTTTGGGAAACTGGCAATCTCTGATGGGTGAGCAACTGACTGTTGAACAAAATTAGTCCTAGTTGTGGCTAGTTATCTCAGAAGCTATAGATAAAACTGGTTTCAGGTTACAAGTCATTTTTCAGCAGTCAGGCTTGTGGAGAATTACATTCTTGGAGCAATGTTTCGTACCCTGAGTCCTTTTCCCCCTGACTTCTCAGTTCTGTTTTATTCAGATATGACAAGAATGACCCAATTATGATGATCAACTTTCACACATGGCACGGGTACATTTTTCAGGATCGAATCACCCCATGCCAGCAAAGATAAGGTGATCATTGTGATTTTCTTGCATTTAGTAGTGAACCCAAATAATGTTAGTTTTACAAATAGTGTGAATTTTATGTTTTTTTTATGGACTCAAGAATCTATGCTAACCTTTTTGGAGTGCTTGTTTATTCCTTTGCAGTTTTTTGGAGTACACCTTTGAAGTTCTATGTTTTGTTCCTTTAATTTTAAAAAAGATGAATTTGGTAGAACTATGGGTATTTCTTTAACAATCCCTCGATCCAGAGTCTGTGGAAAACAGTTCCATGGCAAACCACATTTAGGCAGTGTGTGCGTGGACGGCAGTCGCTGTAGAGGTTGGGAATTTAGATCTGAGGTACCCTGATTGTGTTCTAGTTCTGGCTCTGCTACATACTAACTTGGGCAAGTTCATATCATTGAGCCTCTATTTTCCCATCTCTACAATGGGGTTAACAATAATCATGTGACAGTAATTTCAGGATCAACTGAAATAATGAATATAAAATACATATTACATGCTAAGAGCAAGAGCTAAATTAATGGCAACTATCACCTCCCAATTTGGCTTGGAAAAAAATGCACAACTCCAGGTCTGTTGGCAGGTGGACTCCTTATTTGACTAGTATAAGTATCACTTGAGACTAAGATTTCTATTACACTGGGTAATGATGGCAGACCAATGTTATTAACCTGGGAGTAATAACAAATGCCTTCTTATTTCACTGGGCATATCTTTTAATATACTCTTTACTCTTCAGTAGTATTAATAATCTGTTGGGTTCCAGCAAAGCCCACATGCCAAAATTTTGCCATGTGAAAATTGTATCAGAATGATCCTTTAGGACCATTAGTACAGAGAGTAAAATGAGTGCAATTAACGTTTCTGGTTTCTCAACCTTAGCATTAGCGAGGCTTCTTGTTTTCAAAGCAATGCTCTGAAGATGATTTTGCTTTTGTAGTTTGTTTGCTTGTTTTAAATGAAAGAATCGCTCTTTATGTTCTAAAGCAATCTCAATGACATGCCACTAGGCTTTCCTGAACCCAGGCCTACTAAGCTTAATTCTTAAGGTGGTTATTATTATCATTTTTTATCTTCACATGTGTTAGACTAAATTGCATGCAATCATTAGCTAGAGCCATAATCTGTGTTCCCAAATCTCTCAGCTTTAGTAGCTTCGGATACTGTTTAATTTGAAACTTTAGATCTAATTCATTATGTTAGAAGAAAAAGTATTTAATTACAAGTTATAAGAATTGTTATCTATTATATACAGAAGGTTTACCTGTAGTCATAGAGATAGGCAGTGATATTAAGTAGAACAAATTATTCTGGTAATTGTTAGTTAGAAACTTTAATTTCAACTCATATTTTTAGAGTGCCTAAGTACACTGGCTGCCCTGCTGGAATTGCTTTAACTAGATAATAGCAACAGTACACTATCCTTCAGGGCCAGCCTATGGGAAACAGTGAAGCAGGCAGAGTTCTTTTTTGTTTTGTTTTGGTTTTGTCACAGCTTCCAGTACCCCCCTTGCTGTCCTGAAGCACTTCCCAAGGTGAGCATCTTTGACCGTTCTTAGACCCTGCTCTTCTCTTCCAGAGATCAACAGCCTTAGGTCTGGGCTGACTGTTAATGGCTACAGGTGCATCTCCTCCCAGGAGAATTGGTTTTGTAATGAACTATTCCTGAATAAGGAAACCTTAAGGAAACAAAACAAAACAAAAAGCCTCTGCAATGAGAGATGTTCAGGTCATGTGAACAGACCTAGACTGGCCATAGAGGAACCCTGTGTGAAGTCCATCCAGTTGCTCGTATATATGTGAGGTGTGGCCTTCAGGGGTCTCATCTGTGGGCACGGTTAATGTGGCAGAGACAGAACTAGCTGTGAGTGAGAAGCCCAAGGCACCATCCCAATGTGGCATTAAGTAGTGTGTAATCTTAAGACAAATCACCTCCAAGCTGAGACTTGGTTCTCTTGCCTGTATAACGAAGGGGCTTCCACTGTAACGTTCTGTGATTTTATAATCTCTTTCACCTCCTTTTGCATGCTACTTCCACTGGACTGCAGGTAAAAAAAAAAGTGGCAAGATTTTATTTTTCAAATATATTTGAAACTGATCTGGGGCAAATGACTAGTCCTTCAGCCTTGTAATAAATCCAGTTTAATTCGTTTCAGGTTTTTGGTGGAAATCGTAGTGTAGTGTAGACTCTGAAAAGTCTAGAGCAGTTTCATATGGAATAATTCATAAGCACTAGAAACAATAAAAGCCATTTTTACATGCTGGAAATTTCTCCATTGCTGTGAAAGTGCCATGGGACACTACAAATGAATATGAAGTCTACTCGAAAAGGAAGCTTGGGTACAAACACAGATGCAAGAGAACCAACCTTGCTCCCTTTTCCAACCGGCTTGCCACAGCCGGACCCCTCATGTGTAAACTTCTATAGCAATACCGTCTAATCAACAATTTTGGTTGTGATCAGCCACAAAGACAAAGCATGAACCAATCCCTGCTATCGAATACTTCCACCATGGGAATAAACTTACTTTTGTCCCTTTTTCCTCATAGACCTTCACCTTGTCCCTTTAATTTTCCCAAAATTCTTTGAATGAGAGTTAAATTTTTTCTTATGCTATGGTTTCTTGAAACACCATAGGGATATCCAGTGGTCTGATACATTTATTAGTTTTTGGAATTTCAAAGCCCATTTCAGAGCTAGATGATAGTTAAGATTTTTCAGTTCTAATTTATAAAAAGATTGTTATGAGGAATTTCCAATAAGAACAAAAGGAGAGAATAATACAATGAATTACTGTATGTCTATCAGCTCACTTCCACAATTTCAACATTTTGGCAATCACTCTTCTTGATTATTTTTTGGAACATTTTTATGTTAACTGCACTGTTATAATTAATAAAAACTATTACTTGATGATATAGTGCTATGCTCTGGCTATTAAATCTTCTTTAGAAAAATTCAGTTGAATGTACAGAGGACTGCAAATGGGCTGTTTTATATGATTTCAAAGATAGCTGATGCTGTGCAATCAGAGGCCATCTCTAAGAGCTGGTGTATGATGTTGTCTTATTATGAGGCATCTACTGGACTGTTCTCAAGGTGAGCTCACTTGGACTGTGGTTTTCAATTCAGAGATTAGAATAATCAGAAATTGAATGTCTTTGTTACTCTTTCATTCCCAACTGTAGTACGTAGGCCAGTACCTTGTAATGAAATATCTGATATATTTTAAGGTTGATTTCAGTGAAATTAATATATTCTCTTGAAATTCTTAAGTTTCATCTGTTATTTAGCTTTCATTATCTTTGTACCCAGAAATGTTAATAACAAAATTATGATATTTATAATATAATACTAGTCTATCAGTTCACTGATTAACAAAATGGTAGAGACTTGTTCAAGGTTAAGTAACTGAATAATGAATCCAACAGATTCATTACCTCCTACTCAGCTCTATGCCCCTTCTTTATTTTACATTATTGAATGTTATCTCCTAATTCTCACTCTTTGGGTGCAATAGAGCAATTACTATAGTTAATCCTCTCCTACCCTTAGTTCTTAAAACTTGGGTAAATGACACCGAGTCTTGGTTTCAAGAAACTCAGTGAGGCACCATATCGTAAAAAGAAGCATGACCAAATTCTTAACAAATGTACAATTTATTTTAATTTATTTTGATGTGTAAAAAGCCATATATTATTTTTAGAAAAATTTAAAGGGCTATGAGATGTGATTGCAGCTCATAAAAAGTTTGGGAATCATAGGCTACACTTATTCACCCCTTTAGCAATAGCATCTATATGTTGCAAGCCCTGATAACCATCTGGATGAAACGACATTTCCAGAGCTATCAGGTTTATTTACCTCCCTATGATCAGGTACTTGGAGGTAGAAGAGAGATATCATTTCACAGCTTTAAAACTTCTGCTAACTCCTCCTTTCACTTTGTTTTGTGTTCTGTTCTTTCTAGTTTTCTAGCCACCTTCTATTTTCTATTATTGATTTTCTTTCCAGGACCTTTATAGTTGAAATTTAAGATATCTTGTTATTAGACTGGTTATCAATAGATTATAAGGCATTTAGACTCATGGTCTGTTTAATCTGAAGACAAAAACCTAAAGCTCTAGCAGATGGATATGCTTGCAGCCATTAATTCTAGAAGTTATATGCTAACCAAGCAGTAGCATAGATTGTTTTAGTTGTTTTTACAGCATTGGTGATTGGGTTCATCTTACTTGGCCCTGTCTTACAGATAACACACATTTTCTAAAAGCTTGTCTAAAGCTTTCTTATAAGTCTGTGATTTTGCAATTGGTGTAGAGTTAACAGATCCATGTGGGGATTGAGCCCATAACCTTTGTCTCATTAAACCTTACCAATGAGTGAATTGCTTACAGAGAACCCCCTCCCAAAAATAGAAAATAATAAAATACTGTTGAGAATGATAATGTTTTATAACAAAATAAGTTGACATTCTGTTACCAAACTTTCCTACTATGTTGCCAAAAGTGAGATTTGAACCCAAGTTGTCAAATTTATTGAAGATAAATTCACTAATATTTTCTGATCAGTAAGTAGGTTCAGTTGAGTAAGTATTGTGTTCTCTTAAAATACAATAAATACTGTACTCCCACTATATTGTTCACTCATTTCTGCACTTTTTCCTACTCTACAAGGCTCCTGTTGCACTGGGACCTGGGACAGGAATATAGAGTAAGAGACATTTGTTTGCAACATAGAATATTATCTTTCATATTGCTTTGCGAGTGCTTTTGGAATCCATTTCCTTCATAACACATTCATGGGAAAAGATTTAGAACTGCATAGTTATTTGACTCTAGATCTCTATGTATGAGGATAAAAAAATATTAAGAGACAAGAAAAAAAAAGGATGCATTTCTTTTGAAGAGATCATATCACTTGAGTATGAGGCACTTAAGCTTACTTAGAGCACAGCCCCCGTGAGCAGAGGGCATGATTTGTAATTCAGAGAAGGCCAGTTAATTTTGGTGTGTGACATGACCACAGACAGTGTTCTCAATTGCTGCAAAACTTCTGGCAAATGCATACTGTTGTTAATTGGAGACCAGACCAGAAAATGTTGATGGATGTAAATTCATGCCAAAGTGAGGGGACAGTAGTGCTATCTTTGTATGTGATAGAAGTGGTGTGAATTTCAGTGCAATAAAACATCTCTGCCAATCCTTGTATTTGGAACTCCTGAGCTTTGGTTGATCATCCAGTCACTCACTTGTCACTGTTTGAGATAATGGCACTTGAAGAATGTGAACATGCTTTTTAGGAAATATTGCCACTTTGGTTTGATGATAAATGGCATAAAATTGTATCTTTACACATAGTGCTTTTTACTTCTTTAGAAATAACAGACTACACAGGAAATATTGATACTGCAGCAAGAAGTAAAGCTTGCAATGTTTGAAAATGACTTAAAGAAATAAATTTTAATTGAGTAGTATTTTCATTAAAAAAGAATTATTTTCCCTCATAGCAAATAGAGCATGTGGATGACCCTGAGTGTTACAGTTTTCTGAAGGATAGGTTTTCTGTTCATAGGTGTCCTGCTGTCCTTTTTCACTGTTTTGTTTTTCATGGGTGCCATCAAGCCGTCAACCTTGTGGCTTGCCAAGAGCTGCCCTGGGAGAGTTTTCTTATTCCCATTAAAAATAATCATATCATAGTCCCTGCTCTCATTGACCTCTTTCTTTGGGGCTCAGGGTTGGGATACAGAGGAAAGTAAGAAAGATTCAAAACTGAATCTGCATATAAACAGAAAATGAAAGAAACGTCTCAGTTTTTTGCTACTATGTCAAAAAGGTATATTGTTCACAATAACAATTGCCAGCATTGATTAAGGACTTACTTTGTGCCAGACACTGACCCAAATGGTTCCCATGTTATCTCATTTAATTTCCACAGCAACTTAATAAAATTATTATCCCCATTTTACAGTTGTGGAAATGGAGGCTAGGCCAAGTGAAGTAATGTGCCCATAAAGGTAAGAAGGAGGTGAGATTTGAATTCAAGCCCATCCTCTTAATCCTTTCTCTATTTTACCATCTTATAGTGTAGGGACATTAACTTCTGAGTGTTCTGGGTCATGGACACCACACAAAAATGGTTCAATTAAAAGCACATGGTAACCAGGGACATAGTCAATGTAGGTGTTTCCATTGGTTGAATAGTTACCTACTTGGTTTGATTTCAAGAGAGGCAGAGAGACCCACCTGCTGGTTATTGCCTGAAATTTCATGATTACGGATTTCCTTTAGGGATGAGAACACATTGAAACCCTAATCAGCAACTACCTAGCAGACTGTTTTCCCTGGTGTGTGCTTTCTCTAAGTGCAAGGGTTTAGGTCATTTAGACTTTCATGTAAGTTTTAGTTGCTTTTAAAAAATCCTAAAATTGTTTTTCAAATTATTTGTGTCCTTTTAAGGGATTTAGTAGTTATAGTCCCTGGAAAAAAACAGAATAGTCTGTGTTTTGCCATAGGTAAAAACATCTAAATATCCATGCTTTGTAACAACAAAGGTTTTTTTCTAGGTCATGCTATGTATCTACATTTATTCTAGGTTGTTAGAGATCCAAGCCAGATGGAAAGAGATTCTGGAGGATTTCCCTTTGGCAATTAACTATTTTTGCCCACAAGTAATTCATGTACTTCTCCTGTAGCTTATTGGAGAGAAATAGTCACATTGTCCTAAATAGCTACAAGGGGGCTGTATTAGTTTCTTAGGGCCGCCATAACAAATGACCACAAACTAAGTGACTTAAAACAACAGAAATTTATTCTTTGACAAATTTGGGCTATCAGTCAAAAACCCAGGTGTTCGTAGGGTTGGGTCCTTGTGGAATTCTGAGTGAGAATCTGTTCCATGCCTTTCCTAGCTTCTGGTGGCTGCTCCCAATCCATGGAATTTCTTGGCTTGTAGAAATATCACTCTAATTTCTGTGTCTGGTTTCTCGTAGCATTCTCCCTTGTGTGGGTCTGTGTCCAAATTTCCCTCTTATAAGAAAACTTGGCACTGGATTAGTGCCCACCCTAATCCTCATTTTAACTTGATTATACCTGTAAAGACCCCTTTTCCAAATAAGGCCACATTCACAGGTACCCTGGGGTTAGGACTTGGACATATCTTTTTGGGATACAATTCATCCCACAACAGGAACCGTGAAGTGCAATTGGATTATGGGGTTAGAAGGGAAGAGACATGAAAATATTTGGCAAAGGGAAGCAATGGCTACTATGTTCCCCTTTGAAATTTGAAACTGAGACACTGATTTTCAGAAGTTGCCAGGAGTTTAAGAAAGGTTAGCAGCTCAAAGAACTAAAGCAGACCTGACTATGAATGTACGCCCAACAGTTCACCTGCTAAGAATGTTTAAATATTTTGAATGTTTGAAGATACTATTTGGGGAAGAAGCTACAAGAATATTTGTGGTTTCAGTTATTTGAGGCCTCTACTTATTTTTGCCACCTCATGGAAGGAAATGAAACAATTTTTGTGAGCACCGGGGCAGAAATACAAACCAAGTCCTTTTACCTCACTGGAGCATTTTGTATAGGATATGAATATCTTCTTGGCGGCAATTGTGACATAAGAATAACTTAGAAAAAAGTAGGGAAGACATTTTGGTGCCAGAGTTGGCTCAAGATTGAGGATATATGACAAGAACATCATTGGATTACAAACAACGATTCTGTGTAAATTGATGATGAAAAAATAAAGGATTAATCGAAAAGTCGACAAGCTGTATCTTTGGTTAATTATTACTTAGGTACATTTTGAAATAAAATTGCCTTACTTTAAAATTCTGTTGTTTAAGGATGAATTATATTAGGACAAATGAGCTGTGGAAAATGCATGGCTATAAATGTCCTGGGGTTGAGAGGCAGGTCCCATTAGAAGCTTGTACCCAGGGTGGGGCTTGGGTTGTCACAAGAAAACTGTGTACCTAATGAGTGTGTGGGTGACTGGGCTGCAGGGAGTGTGCTTGGGACCTGCCAAGTGGCAAAACAGAGTCGTTGATAGGGTAGCATCTGAAAACAGCCTTTATCCACGACCCTCTCTTGTCACAGAATGAGTCTTCTTGTAGCCCAACTGTCTCAATGGCCTGTTGCAACTTGGTTGTTGTCTTGGTCCATTTTGGTGTTGCTATAAAGGAATATTTGAGGCTGGGTGATTTATGAAGAAAAGAGGTTTGTTTGGCTCACGGTTCTGCAGACTGTACAGGAAGCCCGGCACCAGTATCTGCTTCTGGTGAGGGCTTCAGGAAGCTTCCACTCATGGCAGAAGGCGAAGGGGAGCAGGCATCACATGGTGGGAGGAAGAAAGCAAGAGAGAGAGGGGAGGGAGGTGCCAGGGTCTTTTACCAAGCAGTTCTTGAGGGAACGAATAGAGAACTCACATGTGAGATCTTCCCCCATGACCCAAACACCTCCTACTAGGTCCCAGTTCCAGCACTGGGCATCAGATTTCAACATGAGACTTGATGGGGCCAAATAAACCATATCCAAACCATAGCAGGTGCGCACTTCCCATTGCCTGCCTCCCAGAGTCTGGGAGAGTTGGGGAGTGTTGTTGTTGAGACCTTTCTTGCATCAGAATCTCAAATGTCAGCAAAAAGTGAACAAATATTTCAGGAGTGAAGAGAGTAAAGCATGTGGAAATAATAAAGACGGGCTATAGCTACGGCATATGGTGAGTGGCCTAGATCTTAAAATAGTCAGCAGTTACTTGAGATATAGTAGAAAGACTGGGAAACAGAAGAACTGGGTTCTAGGCCAAGCTTTCTCACCAGCCATCTGTGGCTTAGGCAGATCACTCATCTTCTTTAAAATTGGACCAGATATTTCCTAAACATCTTTCTGGCTGGAAACTACAATAATTAAGGACAATTGCAACTTTCTGTTCATCAATATATGTGTTCATCGATTCATGGAGAATAGGCGGTCTTCCACATTGGGGAAGCCTTTATTTCATAAAACTGCCACATGTTTATAAAGGAGGAGTATCTTAGGTTTGGGGTCAGAAATGGGTACAGGGGACCATAATAAAAATAATAGATATATTTACCAAGTATAATAATAAACACTTATTTCTATTGTCACTGTTCTAAATGTTTTCTATGCATTAATCTTCATATAATCCTGGAGGAGGAAACAGAACCACAGAAGGTTGAAGTCACTTGCCCAAGACAACACAGGTAGTGACAAGGTGGCCTGACTGAGCCCTTGCTCCTAACCTCTGCATTGTAATGCTTGCCACAGGTGAATACACAGACCTTAGGTGGGAAGGAAAAGCCAGGGAACAGTATTGGCCTTGGACCTCTCTTAAATTTATGCATTCACTCATTTACTCAACAATTATTTACTGTGCACTTACTAAATGCCAGTACCATCCCAGACACTAGGGAAAAAACTGTAATCAAGAGAAATCCAGTTCCTGCCTTCACAATGTTTTTAGTGTAGTCGAGGAACATAGGGAGTTAAACAGCACTTAGATTACAGTGTCAGAAATTCTGATATAGGCCAGAGACAGTAAGAACACGTGTGTGTAGGGGCATCCTAGAAGAAGTAATGTTTAAGCTGTAACCTGATGGATGAATATGACGTGAAGGGAGTGGGTGAAGAAAGAAGAGTGTTTCTAGCACTCTAGAACAAGTGGTAAGAACCTAGAGCCAGCTGTTACTTTGGACTGTGTTGATCTGGCTGCTTGAGCATCAGCTGAGACTCTGATCTGATAGGTGTGGGATGGGGCCTGGGTATTTATATTGTGAACACAGCGGCTGGGATGCCAGGCTCGTTTGTGAATCCTGAATTTTAGGCTGGTTTGACTCCTGGAGACCTGTATGGAGGCAAATGGTTCTGCCCCACATGGAAGTTCTGAATCACATTGGAAGGGGGAAGGAGAAGAACCCAGTTAGGTAGGAAAGGTTACAAACTCCGAAGGAGTTTCCACTCTGGGAGGATGTTGGGGGTGTCTGAGACAGACAGGCTAGAAATTCTGGTAGTGCTTGGGCCAGCCAGGGGCACAAGTGGAAGGACATACTGAAGTGATATGAGAGGATCTATTTCCTTTCTGTTTGAAAAAATATATATTTTAGGAAATGTTCAATTCTTAAAGGCTTGTGCATGGCTATGTCATGTATGTGTAATGTTTATTCAGGTGCCTTCTTTAGTGTGTGACCCATGTGACCAAAATCTGTTAGTATTCTGACACTATTTGATAGTATTTTGCATTAATTCCATAGGTCAAATGCTGTGATAGCATGTCCCATTTTTATCAATAAATAACCCTAAAAGAATATAAACAGGGAATCATCATTTTGTATTATCTCAGTGACATCTCTCTGCTATTCTTTTCAGGAAAATAAATTCATTGTTCAATAAAATGAATAAATATATGAAATTATACTATATTTGAATTGCTTTTGGAGTACTCATGGGAGAAATTCTTAAGTCATTTTTCTTTGTAAAATTTTCATCAATTCTTTTCTTCTCTATTATGAAACTTATCTAATATATAAAAGGGTAAAAAGAATAATATAATAAGCACCAGTATATACTTTACTATTCACTTTAAAATCTTCTCAAATTCCAGTTCCCTCTTCTATCTCCTCTTTATCACCTCCCCTTTCATACCGCTTATTGTTGAACTTGGTGTTTATCATTTAGGTCATTCAAAAATATCTTTTTAGGCCGGGCGCGGTGGCTCACGCCTGTAATCCTAGCACTCTGGGAGGCCGAGGCGGGTGGATAGCTCAAGGTCAGGAGTTCGAAACCAGCCTGACCAAGAGCGAGACCCCATCTCTAAAAAAAAAAAAAAAAAAAAAAAAAAAAAATATCTTTTTATGTAAGTGTATAACCCCCAAAATATATGGTAATTTGGACATTTTAAAACATTATTTAAATAATAGCTTCCTGGATATACCTTTACACAACTTTTTTTTTGCCCGATATTATATTTTGAAGACATATCTATATATATATTACTACTTCATTCATTTTCATTGTTTTATAGTGTTTGACTAAAAATATAATTTATTTATATTTTCCCCTATTGATAGACATTTAAATTGGAAACAACCAAAAATGTCAAGTTCTTTCACTGATCATCTATATAGTTTAAATTATTCTCTTTGCCATTTATAGCTGCCTCTTTCCTTCATATTCAATGATCATCTAAGTTATAGAACCATTATTTCAGAAAGATTATAGAAAAACAGAGACAACATTTCAATAGCCACTAATTTGTTCATATGAATTCAATTACAATGTGAACACTATGTCCCTGAACTAAGGCTGACTTTCTAAATGGGGAGTAGCTGGTTAGCAATAATAAAGCTGAAGCTCTTGTTGTATCCCATAACCTGGTACTTTCCACTTCCGGTGAGTTTATTAAAGGAACCAAATAAATTGGTATCTATCTACAGGAAAAATATTTTCATATTAACTTCTTCAGGATAGCTCAGCAGGTTCACCTTTAAAAGGATGACTTATTGTGAGAAAAGGTCACCCGATCAGATTCTGTCACACTCTTGGCCTTTTCAGTCTTGAATTCTGAATCAAGACAAGCCTTTGTTTTCAGTCATTCCTAATTTCTAGAAAGTTTTAGAAATACTTGCTTTATGAGCATGGAGGTAGACATCAATATGGCCTAATTACTAGGGTATATATGGAACTATCATCCCTGCCACCGAATATCTTCCATGTCCGTTATCATTGATGTTTCAAATATTCTCACCAGAAGATACATCCTTTCTGTTACATGATTAAAGACAGTGTTTATTAAATTTGGGGTGACATAAAGGTTGGCAAATGACTTGAAGTTAGATGACAGAGCTGGTAACTTCGTATGATGGAAGAAGAAACTCAAATCAACAAAATAAATTGAACTTCAATGAATGTAAAAATTCAAAAAGCAATGAAAAAGCACTGGACTGGGTCAATTATATTTGACAACCTTTCATGTGAAAAATATCTGAGGATTTTAGATACAATCTTAGTGAGTCAAGGCTACATTAATAGCCTTATGTAGAAGTATAATTTTACAATCAAGGGAAGTGATCAGCCTATTGTCTTTAGAGACTAGTCAGACAACATCTGGAGATTGGTTTGCCGTTGTAGAATCTGCACTGTTATTGGAACATTGATAAACCAGGGATCTAGAAACTGACCAGAGTATTGAAAGATTGGAAATAGCGCCACTGAAGAAGAGTTTTTGTGAAAAGGAATTTCTTTGGTTACCCACAGTTCTAGTGTCATGATTGACCAGTACTTGACATGGAATACATTTGACAGACTGAATTACAACAGTGTATAAACTGTGACCCTTCTTTTCATAGATTATTTAAGGTATTTGCTCATTTATTTGTGGGTATATTTCATCATGATTTCTCCAGATAGGACAAATCATAAATAGGAAGATGAAAAAAAGAATCAATTTGGTATACATGGATACATTGATATATGTATGGAAATTATATAGGAAAAATTTTGCAACATTTTGGAATGAATATTTTGTAAATAAAGGTACATTTAGCCACAATTTCCCATTTTTCCCTATGTATAGCTACTTTGGGGACACCTGTATTCTCCAACCTATTGACAGACAGTAGAAAATTGTTAACACCCCTAAGTCAGAGAAAATGTTAATTTTTTAGCTTCCTCACAGGTTATCTTTGAGGCCTATATATGTATACATAACAATATGAACACTATAAGGATGGGGTGATAAACCCCAGGTTTTCTTGCTATCACTTTTCTTCTCCCATCTGAGAGGCAAACAGTGGAGTGGAGGAGTTGGTAATCCATTCTAGGAGGAGATGAACAGGCCCTAGTTCTGTAGCAGAGTGTAAGAATCGTGTAGCGGGAAAGGTTTTACAACATAGGTGAAGAGCTTCTGAGGTTCCCTTTCAAACACATGTTGACATTGGTCAAAGGAAATAATATTTGAATAATTGTTGATTGTAATCATATGTTTAAATGGAACTCTAAGAGTATTCATTAACTTAAAATGTAGACTTTGATTTGTTTTGTTTTTGGCAAACTTAAAAAATCAATAAGTTATAATGAAATATAACATTTCCTTAATGGAATTTCTCTTTACTGATTTTCTGGAATGTGACTTGCTCTATGAGTCT
>VBSM01003204.1:58176995-58214590 GCA_008086735.1 Cheirogaleus medius | reverse complement strand
TGGGTATATACAAACAATGAGTAAGATGTGCAACGTATGGGGTGTGGTTATGCTCTATGAGTCTTAATCTGCTCAACTTTGGTGAAGCCTCTAGAAATGTACATTTCCACTGTGCTGTAAGGTAGGGGTTGCCTCTCACTCTACCAGTCAGCCTCTATCTTACTGAATCTTCAAAAACATACAACGTCTTAATAGTGAAACCATATAGTTTTATAATTTTCCTCATTGGAAATATTGGTACGAATTTTGTCTGTATTCTGGGATAGTAGAAAGGTAAATTCAGAGCCATCATAATACTGATGTAGGATGCATTTCTGGATTCATATTATCCCATCTCAATCCTACTAATCTGAAGCACTGTTGGAACAGGCAATCTTCAAAAAAAATGAAGTACTTTTTTAGCCCTAATATGAGCCAGTTGATGTTCTGGAATATATAATGAACTTGAAGCCCAGGAAGTTTGGATTTAAAGCATAAGATGTTTTATCTGCTTTTGATTTCACAGATTGACTAACCTAACTGGTCTTCAGTAGCTTTGCTCAGGAAATACCACAAAATAGATCAGTGGCCATTCTAAGAATAATTTATATTCTTATAATTCTGTCAGAAATAATAAAAATTATTTTCAGAAAAGTCAACTACCAAACTATTCAAAATGACTACATGCACTGAAGAATTTTTGAAACAATTTCTCTATTTGTAAAAAGGAGAAAGATATGCTTTTCTTTCCAGGTAATTTTGTTGATTAAATGAGCTATATAATGCCTGTGAAAGCCTTTGGCATAGCAGCAACTACCCAGAGAAAGTAGTGAAGTCACAGAATTTTGCTGCTGTTTCAGATATTCAACCACAAAAAACAAAAAATGTCTAACAAACACAGCAACTATTTATAAAATGTGGCAATCATTCATAAATAAATCACAAAACTTTTTCTGCATAATCTATAAATAATAATAAATATTTATTTGAATTATTACCACCATTGCTCATTAAAGTATGTGTGCAGCTTTTAAATTCTTACCATTAGGGCAAAAATAAGGAAAAAGTAATTTTTTTAAGGAATTTAAACTTTAAGTTCCTTGTCAATAATCAGAAAAATGACAAATTTTCTTTATTTTCTATTTGTTTAAGTCATTTGAAACTGTTGTAGAAGAGAAAATATTTCTTAAATCTCATGAGAGTTGTACATTTTGAATTTTTTCCTCAACCAAAGGAGAACATACTATTTCTTAGTAAAAATGCAAATCAATCATCTCTATTTGCAGGGGATATATAATATCTTTTGGACTTTTCAAGTAATGAACAATCAATAACAATATGATTTTTAAATGTAAATGGTAAAAACTTATTAAATATAATTTTTAATGTAAAAAGCTGTTTGGGTTTTATTAATTTTTTTTAAATTATATGTTAAATGGCAGATGATGATGAATTTATTGTCTGGTAGGCAAAAAATTAAGCTATTTAATCCAAAACACACATTTTGTACTTTTAAAACTGTATAGCTACAGTATCCTTATAAAACTTCTTAAAATTTTTTAAATCAACCACTCTTTCCCAAGAATGATGATAATGTGTTTCAATAATGGTAAGTAAATTAACTAAAAATTTGGAAAGACCTAAGTACCTTCCATGGACAAACACTCTCCCAGTGCCTAGGCAGAAAACAAAACAAGAAAATCTCAACTCTGGGGAAAAAACTGCAGATACTTATGAGGGTATTAATGATGAAAAAGAGAATTCCAAGGAGAGTTACAGGAACAACTGATACTGACTCAATGCCTATTATATATCAGGCATTTTGACATTTGTTATCATGGTTAACCTTCCTAGCAACATTATGCTTGGGTGACTATGTAATTTATTGTCCAAATGTGGATTAACATTCAACCCCTAAAATGCTAAACCGGCATGATTTTGGAACAAAAGGAATAAACTGGAGCTGTCTTGTGAAAAACAAAGCATAGTCACCACATAGTACTTACATTTTCATTATAGGGATTTGCTAATAATCAGGCTAACAGGTCTAATAACATGTCTAACAGGTTAGACATGTCTGTTTCTCTCATCGAAGTTCATTCATGGTTTGTGCCACATTTCTTTTCTAAGTGATGGAGCAATGTTGTACCCAAACTATGCGGGCCCAGATTCTATATGTTGATCTTCACCCCCATCAACAAGGCAGTTTTTCCTAAAGCAGATAGGTCCTCCCACCTCCGATGTGTTCCCTTCTGTGCACACCTGGTGGTCATCTCTCTTTGCTTTCCTATTTCAACCCAGACTTTGAGATGGAGAAGCCACTCATCTAAATATTCACCTCTTCCATCCTTACTTCAGCTGAAGCCAACCCCTCTTCCCTATGCTCCCCTCTCTGCTTCCTTTGGCTCTTGGCCAATGGCTCCTCTCTTTCATGGAAGCCCCTTCTTCCTAATTAAAAATGTTTTTCTAGTTTATAACAGCCGAATAGCTGTTAGTGACACTGGCTTCCTTGCAGAGTTTGCGTTCCCTGAAAGTAATTGGTGATGGGTTTACCATGAAGCTAATGCAGCATAATTTAGGCCCTGTGCCTAATTTTGTACTTGTTTTATTGTATGCCTTTTCTTAAAGTACACCCCTACAACAATAGAAGCAGCAGACAAATCTTTAACACCTGGACATGCTCTTGGTAACCATTTACAAATCAGAAGAGACAGAGATGCTAAGAATGTAAGTAAAAATGGACATAACAAGAAGAGCCAAGATTTGTTTTTAATTTTTAAAAAATTAATATTTAATATACAAGCAATATAATGCACACATTTTAAGTGTACAGTATGATACTTTGGACAGCCATCCTTGTTTTATGTATCAGTAATTCATTTCTTTTTATTGCTGAATGGTAGTCCAATATATGAATATGTCATATAATTTGTGTATCTGTATACCTGTTGATAGACATTGTTTCCAATTTGGGGATATTCTAAGTAAAACTTCTGTGAATATTCTTGTACAACTCTTTATAAGGACATGTGCTTTTATTTCTTGTGAGAATATACCTGTGTGCAATTGCTAATTCTTTTAATAAATAAACATTTTAAGAAAAATGTGCTAAACAATTTTCCAAAGTATGCAGCTGGCAAAGTTAAGAGTTCCAGTTGCTCCACATCCTTGCCAACTTTTAGTTTTGTCAGGCTTTTCAATGTGAGCCATTCTAGTGGGTGTGTGGTGTAATTTGTGATTTTAATTTCCGTTTCTCTGGTGACTAATAATGTTCAGCATGTTTTTATGTGGTTATTAAACATTTATTTATCTTATTTTGTGATGTGTCTATCCAAATATTTTGCTATTTTGAAATTGGATGTTTGTTTTCTTGTTATTGGACTGTAGGAGTTCTTTATATATTCTGTCAGATATATTTATGTGAACATTTTTTCTCGGTTTGTGTCTTCCCTTTTCATTTTCTTTCTTTTTTAAAAAATTATTTTTGTCTTTATTCTATTGGAAAAGCAAGAAGAAGAAGAAAATATTTGGGGACAAAGTATAAGTAGGTTATAAAATATCTGTTGAAATCCAACTAGCTTTTGATTGATTAATAAGCAGAAGTCATGAGCTTTATGGGAACCAGTAAGCCTTGATCATCTTTGCTTTCAGGTACATAGGTCCACTGAAGGTTACATCAGGGTTACTTGAGAGCAGTTGTTAAACGCCCACTGCTTTTTATTTTTGTAAAATAATAAGGTGCTGTGACTCATTATTAGACACATTCTAAAACATCTACCCACCTGTCACCTATTCCTGACCACCTCATCCTTCTCTTCTATTTACTTATTCCAGCCAAATGACTCAAGTGAGAAAGAACATTTATTCAAGGCAGACATTAAACACAGTGGCTATGAACAAATGATGTTGGAACTGCCTTGCCAATGCCTACTGTCAGAAAATGCTTGGGATTGGGATAAATAAGATCAATATGCCCCAGGGGTGATGTTCAGGAACCTTGATTTTGGCAACCACATAAGTAAACATGAGGAAGTTGCATCTTTGGAGGGAATCCAGTTTAATTAATTGGTGCTTGCAGTAGCTAAGAGATCATTTTTCATTTTCTTAATAGTGTTTTTGTGATAAGCAGAAATTCTTAATTTTGATGAAATCTAGTTTATGATGTTTTTAGTGCACTTTGAGTTCTATCTAAGAAATCTCTATCAACTCCAGTGATGTTATGATACTCTCCAATGTTTTCTTCTAAAAGCTTTATAATTTTAGCTTTTGTTTCTCCACTGTATAGCTATTATTTTTCTCCTTGTAACTAATAAGCAACTCGTAAAAGATACTTTAAAGCTGAGCAAATATCTTGTTTTTCATCAATTTTTCCCTAATAGATTTAGTATCCATTGATGATTCTTGCCCCCAATTAATTTTTTCTATGATAGTTTAAAAATGGCAGGTGTTCTCTACCACATTTATCAGTTATTATTCTGTGTAAGGAAGAATCCTTCTTTCCAGTTTCTCTCTCTCTCTCTCTATCTCTCTGTCCAACATGGAACAATAGATTCCTATTTTATTCAATAGGTTATAATCAATTTTTATCATTTATTTTGATCTCAAATTTTCCCAGATATGGCCAATAGGTGCCACTTCAAGATGAGTCCTCATTCCTTTTGAAATCCCTCCATCTTTTTTTTAAAGAACTAACTTACTCTCTGGCTTAATAAGATGGCTCAACCTCATTTTGTATTTTCCTTGCATCAGCCCTGGAATCATCCATCTCTCCAAAGATGTCTGGGTTCTTGATTTCTTCTAAAGGGAAATGCTATTAATATGTTAGAAACCAATATCTGGATGCTGAGTGTGCTCATTGCTACTGGGAGGGTATTACTTGGAGGCCCTTTCAGTGGATAGAATTGGAATATGAGTATCTATTAACCCTTTACATTTATGAAATTACCTTCTATAATTATTTTATACAAATAACTGCAATTCAGGCCTTTATCAAAAAGTCCCAAACAATAAGTGTTGGCGTGGATGTGGAGAGATAGGAACACTCCTACACTGCTGGTGGGACTGCAAACTAGTTCAACCTCTGTGGAAAGCAATATGGAGATACCTTAAAGCAATACAAGTAGATCTACCACTTGATCCAGCAATCCCACTACTGGGCATCTACCCAAAAGAACAAAAGACAATCTACAATAAAGACACCTGCACTCGAATGTTTATAGCAGCACAATTCACAATTGCAAAGCTGTGGAAACAACCCAAGTGTCCATCAGTACATGAGTGGATTAATAAAATGTGGTATATGTATACCATCAAGTACTATTCAGCTCTAAGAAACAATGGTGATATAGCACAATTTGTATTTTCTTGGATGGAGCTGGAACCCATACTACTAAGTGAAGTATCCCAAGAATGGAAAAACAAGCACCACATATACTCACCAGCAAATTGGTATTAACTGATCAGCACCTAAGTGGATACATCGGAATTACATTTATCGGGTATTGGGCAGGTGGGAGGGGGAAGGAGGGGATGGGTATTTACATACATAGTGAGGTGTTCACTGTCTGAGGGATGGTCACGCTTGAAGCTCAGACTTGAGGGAGGGGCAAGGGCATTATACATAACCTTAAAATTTGTACCCCCATAATATGCTGAAAATAAAATAAAATAAAATAAAACAAACAATAAAAAAACCACTGCAATTCAAGCCAATCCCACAGGGTTCTTCTGAACCTACCATTTCATATTTGTATCTCCCTTCTTCCATGTGTTCTAGCTCTCAACAATAACAACACATTTATTCATTGTCCAATATAATACACATAAAATAATTCCAGAATTGTCACTCCATGCCATTACAAAAATCAACCTACTAACAAAGGTTCAAGATTTGTTTGAGTCACTTCCCCACTCTGACACTGAATGTGTATTGTCAAAATACTCTGATCAGAGATAAAGTTCTTGAGGTGAAGTTGCTGAATTGAAGAATAAAAGTTTATATATATAGTCACATATATGTGTGTGTGTATGTATGTATGTATATAAAGATTTCACCAAATTCTTCTCCATAAAATTTGGCACATTTTGCATTCCATTGAGCAATATTTGAGAATGTCTGTTTCCTCACAGCATTGCCAACATAATCTTCTGCATATCTGAGAGGTGAGAATTAGTGATTCTGTGTAGTATTACCTTGCATTCTTTCTGTGAGTGAAGTTTTTCATCTTTTTATCTGCTTAAGGACCATTTTAAAATCATCTTAAATAAATTGTTCTTGTTATTTGCTTATCTTTCCCCTCCTCAATTTTTAGAAGTTTTTTTATACTTTAGGGAAATTAGCTTTATCTGTGATGTGTATTATAAATATTTTCTCTCTATTTGTCTTTGACTTTGTAGTATATATATATGTATTTTTAATACAAAAGAGATGTAAAAGTAGAGTGTTCTCATATATCCTTTTCTCCACTTCCCTTTACCTATATCCATCTTTATTCTATATCCATAGAAAAATTATCAAAACTAAGAGATTAGCATTAGTATGCACTATTAAACATATATTTGAATTTTTACCAGTTCTTTTTCTGTTCTAGGATCCAATCTAGGATTCCACATTGCATTTAGCTGTCACATCTCCTCCCCTTCTCCTATTGAAAGTGCGATGTCTTTCCTTTTCTTTTACGACCTCAGCAATTTTGAAGGGGTCTGGTCACTTATTTTGAAAACTGTTGCTCAGTTTGGGTTTGTCTAATGTTTTCTAGTGAATGGGCTGAGGTTGTGCATGTTGGAGAAGATACCACAGAGGTGATGTGTCCTTGTCAATGTATCATGCCAGGGGCACATGACGGTAACACATCATGTTACCGGTGATGTTAACCTTGATTATTTAGTGAAGGTGGTATCTGCCTGGTTTCTCTACTATGAAGTTACTATTTTTCCTATTGTTAATAAATATTAGGGGAAGATACATTCAGATTTATGTAAATAGACTGTATCTGCTTAAACTTTTGTCAATAAACTTAGTATTTGTCAGTGGATTTTGCCTGAAGCAATTATTTCTGTGGTGTCCCAATGGTCATTTTTTAATTCCTTCATTCTTTCTACATATTTTAATTGAAATCTTTCTATAAGAAAGAGTTGTTCCTTTTCCCCAATGTATTCAGTTATTTATATAATCAATATGGACTTGTGGATATATATTTTATATTATAAATATTATTTTAATGTGCAAGATGTTCTAACTTTGGCCTTCGGGAGCTCCTTGACATTGGCTTCTGTGCCCTTTTTACATCAGTTGATTTGTTGTTTTGCTGCTTTTTGGCATTTTCTTACTTTTTTGCACCACAAATGCTCTTGGGTGCTCTTGCATTTTTTCCTGCCCCCACTCTGGAATCTCCACTTCTACAAGAAAGTTTGGTTCTTGATTCTCATTTCTATTAGAAAATGGTAGTTAGAAACAAAAATCTGGTTGCTAGATGTGCTCATTGCTACTGAGTGTCATTGTTTTTAGTCCCTCTCAATGGATAGAGCTAAGAAATATATGTACATTATATATAATAACTCATGCATCCCCACACATATTCATCTCTGTATTTAACTACATGTACATATAACAAAACCATGAGTCCATACTGCTACCCCCAGCCCAGCACCACTGGGTTTATTTTAGCCTTCTCCCTTTTCCTTGTTGGTAACTTCTTTCTCTGACAATGGCAAACCTGGCTCTCATTATCTAAGATGCATTCACACATTTTTTCAGCCTTAACATACCTATGGCTTCAGTAATGCTAAGCCATACCACTAAGAAAAACAAATTTATCAGGTAGAGTGCAGTGTTATGTAGACTTCTTTTTGTCTTTAGCCTTACAATGTTCAGTCAAAATCCTGTTTTCAAAGTTCCTTAGGTCTGTTTTTATTCCCTAATCTCTTCAGTGTGATTATGTGATTCGTTCATAATACAGTTAGGTTTGCTTGTCACATTCTGAATTTCTTCTTTCTCTACAACCTATTTTTTCTTTAAATTTACATACAAAAAAATCTTTGTAGTGTCTAGTTCTGAGTATTCTAAAATGTGTAGAGCCCTGTGTCCACCAGCACAATTTCATGCAAAGCAGCTCCTTCATCTTCCGAATTCCTTCTCTTGCTCTTTCATAGTCAACTCCTCTCCCCATCACTCAGCTCCAGCAGAACAGATCTGTTGTCTAACCCTGTTGTTTTGCCTTTTTAGAGTATCATATATTAATAATGTAATCATACACAATGTATAGCTTGAGGAATAGATCTAATACTATGTTTTTCCAAATGGCTATACAATTATACCAACACTATTTAAAATTTAAAAACAATAATAAGGTATTTTTAGTTTGTGTAAGAATCCATTTATATCTTTTAAGAGTTTTTTTAAAATATTTTTTTCATAAAGGTTTTAAGGTTAACTGGCTAAGTTCATTTCTGAGTTTTTCTTTATTGTTGCTGTTATGAACTGTTAAGAATTTTCTCTTCCACCTTTTTCTATAAAGATTATTGATTTTAGCATGCTAACTTTGTTATATTATCTAATTCTTTTGTCATTTGTTAGTTATATCATTGATACTATTATGTTATCTACAAATAGAGATAGTTTTATTTTTTCCTTTCTCAGGTCTAATTGCATTGGTTAACATCTTCAATTAAAAACATCAAAAAAGTTGATATTGGACATCCTTGCCTTGATCTTGGCCTTAGTAGGGATGTCTATAATGTTTCCCCATTGAGTAACATGCTGCTGACTCTAAGGCTGAGGGAGGGTATGTGTATGTGTGTGTGTTTGTGTGTGTGTGTGTATAAGGAAGTACCCATCTATTCTTCTTTATCAAGGGTTGTTTTTTTTTAATTAGAAATGTGTGTTTAATTTTGTCAAAGGCCTTTTTATAGCTAATTAAATATTTTATTTCAGTCATTGCTTTTTATTATTTTTAAGATTTCTATTAGTTTCTTTCACAGTTTTCATATTTCTCTTGAGATCCCCATCTCTTTGTTTATACATTCGTCTTGTCTTATCGTTTGTTAACATTGATCATAGGTTCTTTCTTGTTTTTCAATTCTTGTGCACAAATATCAAAATCTGCCTTGTAACTGGGTCTGTTTCTGTTGACTTTTCTCTGGGCCATGAGTCATAGTTTCACGTCTCTCTGCTAATATGCTGGACATTATGTGTGACGCACCAAGGAGACTCTGAATTCTGTCATTTCCCTCTGAAGAGTGTTGGGTATTGTTCTAGCAGGCAGTTAAATTACTGGCAGATCACCCTGATCTTCTGAAGGCTTGGTTTCAGGTTTTACTGGAGTCATGCTAACTCAGCCTTTCCCTTGGTCTAAAGAACATCTCCTAGGCGTGGGATATGATTTTTCTTCCTCAGGTAAACAGAGGTTCAACAGGATGGCTGAGGTATTTACCAAGCCTCTCTGAGTGAGTGGGCAGCTGCCAGAGTTTCTGGTCAGCCCTGTCAACCTTCCATCTGGTGTTTTCTTCTGGACTGTTTGGAGCCTTGTCCTGGATATGTGCGGTTAGGAGTCATTCAAACATTTTGAGAGAAATTTTTATGCAGATTTTGGGACTCCTCACTTTGTGGCTCCCTTTTTTAGGGAGTTTCCTCCTTGATTGTTAGTTTTTCGGGCAACCCCAGACTGTGACATCTGAGTTGTGAGTTCATTAGGATTACCATTTTCTACCCGAGTTAGTCTAGCCCGTCCTCTGGGAAGAATGCGTGGTTCTCTCAGACGGATAACTGTACACATGTGGATCTTACTCCACGTCACTTCCTTCTGTCAAGGAATGAATTCTTTCCAGGTCCTGTTTAATTTTTCTCATTCTCCAATATCTCCAAACACATTAAAAAATATTTTCCCTAGAGTTTTTTTTATTGTTATTGATACTAAGTTTAGTCTGATACAAACAACTCTCCCATTACTTGAATCCAGAAGTCCAGAACCAAGACTAATCTCAGTGGAATTAATTCCAAAATGTATGTCCTTTCCATTTTTTTTTCGATTTTATTATTTAAGGAAAATATGAGAGTACAAACATTCTGGTTTCATTTTATATCTTTGCCTCTCCCTAGCAAGGGTTAGAGGTATGCCCCTCCCCTCCACAATGCTCACCACATCCTTGAATTGTGAGTCTACTCCCCAACCCCCTAATCCCTGGAGAACACCACCACCATTTGAGCACCATAGTGTTTATCAGTCAGTACCAATTTGATGGCGAGAACATGTGGAGCCCATTCTTCCGATCTTGTGTCACCTCACTTTGGGTAATGGGCTTAGGCTAAATCCAGGAAAATAGAAGCAGTGCTAGATCACTGTCGTTTCTTATAATTGAGTAATATTCCACTGTATACATATACCAAATTTTAATAATCCACTCATGAATTGATGGGCACTTGAGTTGTTTCCACATCCTTGCAATAGTGAATTGTGCTGCATAAACATTCGGGTGCAAATGTCTTTATTATAGAATGTCTTATGCTCTGTCCTTTCCATTTTACCACACTGTCCTGCCTATTCTGATTGGGACTTTCTAGGTGTGAGAAATGAGTTTTATTATGTTCTGGTTACTTCTCGAGGCTAGATTTCCAGAAGATACCTGGTAGTCTTCTTGGAGTATATTAATAAACTAATAGTTTGACTGTTTAGAATGAGTTGATTGGTAGGTTGGAGGAGCAACCACTTTGAATATTTTCTCCTGGATAGATCAGTCTCATGGACTGTGTCATGATTTTTCCAACTTTGGCAAATCTGTGAGTCTGCTGCTCTTATGTTGTTCACATGAAAAGTTGGATGCCAAAGAGCACCATATCTTTTTCTTTTTTTTTTTTTGAGATAGAGTCTCACTCTTTGGCCCTGAGTAGAGTGCCATGGCATCAACCTAACTCACAGCAACCTCAAACTCCTGGGCTCAAGCAATCCTCCTGCCTTAGCCTCACAAGTAGCTGGAACTACAGGCTCTTGTCACAACATCCAGCTAATTTTTTGTTTCTATTTTTAGTTTCTCAGCTAATTTTTTCTGTTTTTAGTAGAGACAGGATCTCTCTCTTGCTCAGGCTGTTCTCGAACTCCTAACCTCAATCAGTTCTCCTGCCTCGGCCTCCCAGAGTGCTAGGATTACAGGCATGAACCACCCTTCCCCGCCTGGGAAGGTTAAAGATACTTACTATTGAAGCCCAAAACTCTTTCTACAAGTTAGATTCTAATAGATTCTACATGATATTAAACTTCACCTGACATTCCTTACATTTACAAAATTAATTGAAAGATTTGAAAAATATATAGTAAATCTATAGGAAAACTCATTTTTTTTAAAAGAAAAGATTGTTTATTCTTTCAAATAACCCAGTTTATTGGTCCCAGGGGCAAAACATCAGACTAATTTGTGATTTCTTTCTTATATTATTTTGAATGAAAAGATGAAGAATTTAATTTTGGCAATTGTCTTCAGAATTGTTTTCTATCTGTGGTGAGGAGACACTTTCCTATGCAGCATTATCAAGTTATAAAGTATTTGGTATGAGTCATGTAATAGGAAGATTATAAGGTTATTTTTCTATTTTAAGAGTATTCAGTACATGAGAATTCAACTACAAGTTAAGTTTAAAGATGGCTACTCACTTTATGAAGCATTATTTTCTTAATATTAGTTTTGTATAAGTGATCTTGTGATATATTTAAATAAAATGTAATCTAAAAGAATTTTATTTGCCAAACTTCTACCCAGGGTTTCAGGGAGGGTCTAGATTTTACTGCAATCTGTAATAATCAGTCTATGCTAAATAGCAAATCTGGCTGGGGAGGGGAGCTAACCCCAGGTCCCCAATGAGCCATGACCATGCTTCATGTCTGCAAACTTATTAACTTACTTTCACATCATTAAAATTGATTATAGTTGCTTTTATCCATAATTTTGTGGTTACCCATGATCACCTTCCTAATACCACCTACTTCATTTCATCCCATTATGACAGTTAAGATTTAAGTGGTGATTGATTGCATTTTGTAATATGTGGCAAAATTTAATCATATATAATCTCCAATAACTGATATTTCTTCAGTGATATTTTAAGGAGCTCAATATTGGTATATATGTGTAGAATAAACTAATAATGGGGTAAAGAGTTGGAAAGAAAAAGATGAAGAGAAGAAAATAACATAGTAGTTAGGGTATTAGCTGGTAAAACCTTGAACCAGTGTTATTATTGTAGAAATATAAAGGAAGTAATATCTAAGATAATTAAATCACAGAAATAAAATTAAAGAATATCTAATCAGATTTGGTAACTAAATGAAAATGGCTTTGGTAGAGTGTTTTGGGGGAACAAATTTGGGGAGAAAGATGGTTGTTGAATAAGAAGTAGGATAGCTAAAAGAAAATACAATTTGAGATAAAGGATAATCATAGTTTAGGGATGTGACCAGGGATAGAAATGCCTATTTGGGATTCATTCTTCTAGAAGTGATAGATGAAATGTTGAGAGTGAGTAAGACAGGATTAGCCATCATCTGGAATAGAGCAGATGATGTTATGGCAATTTAGTGGCACAAATTTATAGAAACATTTTGTCTTAAAATATTTTAGTGTGACTTATATCCCTGAGTACAGTTTTGTATTAGAAATCAGCTTCTTTTTCCTAGCAGTTTGCAACTCATGTATATTAACCACAGTATAGTCTTTCAAATTTAAAAAGGAAAAAAATAATCCCTTGGGTTTTCTCTATTGCTTGCTTATTACCATTTGGTAGACATGCATGAGCAAAATGTTAAGCAGATTTAATATTAGAGCTTTGATTGTTTCAAAGTCTCTTTCTGGTGAATTGCTCAGTTGTTTGTTTTTGTTTTTGTTTTTTTACTAATTTTATTACTGTTGTCATACCCATTTGCAACAGGAACTTCTTACCTCTCAATATACCATTTCTGTTGGCATGTTATACTCTAGGATTAAAAGAAAAAATAGTTTTGTTGTTCTATTTTATTTTAGAGGACATTTTTATCATTCCACATGTTTATAAAGGAATGCTCAGTTTTGCTCATTATCTCTCGTGTTTCCCTTATTAGTGTACCAGTGGAAAACTGGAACTATACAACCCCTTTTAGCCTTCAGATGTGTTATTTTTCTCTGTGCCACATGTTGAGCTATTAAATGAATTGGATTTCAACTTTGAAAAAAAATCAGATTTCAGACACCAGAGTCTGAATTTCCAGCTGTCTCTGACAAATTGGAAATTCTGGTGACACTCGGTATTAGGCGTCTACTGTTTAAAACAACAGTATTTATTACCTCAGTTTCTGTGGATAAAGAACCGAGGTACAGCGTCACCAGGTCCTCTGGCTCTGGGTCTCTCACAAAGCTACACTCCAGTTGCCTGCTGGGGCTGAAGTCATGGCAAGGCTCCATGGGGAGAGAGGAAGATCCCCCCTCTCCTTGCTCCTGTGGTGGTTGGAAGAATTTAGTTCCTCAGGGGATGTCGGTCAAAGTCCTCCCTCAGTTCCTTCCCATCCGGGGCCTCTCCACAGGGCAGCTTACCACATGGCAATTTGCTTCCTCAGAGCAAATATGATAAGAGTCAGAAAGTATGTTAGCAGGACAGATGTCACAGTCTTTTGTAAACTTATATTGGAAATACCATCTCTTTTTTTTTGCTTTTTGTCTTTTGTCTCGCGCTCCCTGCCTCCATTGAAAGCAAATCACTAGGTCCAGCCCACTCTGGAGAGTAGAGAATTATCCAGGGGCGTGAATGCTATTGGGAGTCATTCTAGAAATCTACTGCTCACTGTTAGGAGTTTTCACAGCATAGACATTTGCTAGAGCTGAGTTCTGACTGGCTCCCTACGCATAGGTCATGAACTCTCTGGTTCTTCCAGTACCTTTAATGGATTTGTGTTCCCTGCTGGGATTCTATACACCATTGAGTCTGTGATCTCTGTTTAATGTTATACTCACTATCTTTTTCATAGAAATATTTGTTCCACAGTTCCAAATTCTTACCTTTTCTGCCCTGTGGAGACAAAATAACCACATGCACTCAGAGTATTAGACCTGAAAGGAACCAGGTTTAATATAGACCAACTGCTTAACATATACCCTTTATTTTTTTTGGAAGTTCTGTAGGAATTCTCCAAATTTTGATTCAAATTTTGGAGTTACATAATGTGTGCCATCCGCACCACCTGGAGATTGGACTCGCTTGAAGCGCTGGCATGTGGGGGGGGGAGGGGCAATGTATGTAACCCAAACAATATTTGTACCCCCATTACAAGATGGAATAAAAAAAAATAAAAATAAAAAAAAATAAAATAAAAAAAATTTTATTAACAGAGATATCTCAATTATTTAAAAACTACTTAGGAGAACCTACCAGAATGTATTACATAAAAGTTGTCACACTTAGAAATCAGCAGAGCTTTGTGTCTTTCTGGGTAAAGCTTCTACTTTGCACATACATTTTAAATTTTTCTAAATGTGTTGTCAATTAGAAGTTTGTGGAATTGCACTGGTCTTTTAAAAAAATTCTATAAAATTACATATGAATGCTCAACGGTATGAAGCAAAGTCTTCATGAAATTGTACAACTAAAACAAAATATATAAATGGATTGATAATGAAACAGAACACCGTAACTTTTCTGTATATCTTCTGATTTCACATTTTGTGGTTCATCAAAGCAGAATTTACTGTATTCTCGTTGACTTTATAATAAGTAAATGTAAAAAAAATATGAGCTTATTTATATTAATAAAATGCCACTTTTAACTCAATTGCCATACTCTGTAAGATTTCCCTAGAGCAAAGGGTTTCACTGCTAAAAAACAAACAAAAGACATTGAAAACCACTGGCCTAGCCTAGTTTTCCTTTGGGTTAAGTAAAAACACTTTAGCAAAAGATATATCCAGTAAAAGCCTTATTGTTCCTAATCAAAATTAGAGACTAGCCAGTTAGAATGAAAAGCTTGCTTTTGTATATAGTACAAATAATGTTTAAAATAAAAACTCAGGCCGGGCGCGGTGGCTCACGCCTGTAATCCTAGCACTCTGGGAGGCCTAGGCGGGCGGATCGCTCAAGGTCAGGAGTTCAAAACCAGCCTGATCAAGAGTGAGACCCCGTCTCTACTAAAAAAATAGAAAGAAATTAATTGGCCAACTAAAAATATATAGAAAAAATTAGCCGGGCATGGTGGCGCACGCCTGTAGTCCCAGCTACTCGGGAGGCTGAGGCAGAAGGATTGCTTGAGCCCAGGAGTTTGAAGTTGCTGTGAGCTAGGCTGATGCCACGGCACTCACTCTAGCCTGGGCAACAGAATGAGACTCTGTCTCAAAAAAAATAAATAAATAAAATAAAAACTCAAAGGTACAGCAAGACTCTGAAGTATGTTTTTAAATCATTCACATTTGAATATGCATAGTAGTTTTCTTAGTAAAGAGGTTAACAGTTAAACAGGTGTATTAATTATGCTATTTGGCCACTGTATTCAATTAATCACAATTTTTTCATTCCCTGACCGTACTATGTTTCAGAGAGATTATATTATAAACACTATATCTGCAAAATAACCTGTATAAATATTTGGTTTATGTACCATGATTCTTTACTATTTTTAGCATATAAACTAAATAATAAGAAATGTAAAAAGTATGCTTTTTATCCTCTTGTTAGACTGTAGTAGAATAAAGAATATAGTAGAGAGTATAGAATATATATATACTGTATGTAGTGTATAGAGTATGTAGAATATGGTAGAGAATTATGGCAGCTATTTGTAGTACCTATGCTAGAAAATCAAATATTACTCATTTATTATAAGTTTACATTATTCCCTGGAGCAACATGAAGGATATTTATTACTTATAAGGCAAAATTAATGTGTGGCTAGTTTATTTTATTTGAACATTAATGAAAGTTTTCCTATGCTTTTAAACATATTTTAACAGTGCATAATCTAACTTTTTAAATGTAAGTTTCTGTTGCATAATATTTGTTTTCACAAAATACTTTATAAATTTATCTGAAGTTTTGCCTAATCCAGGACTATTTTTATTATGGTATAATTGACACATATTTAGGGTTATTTTTGAAGTAATCTGTTCAATAATTAATATTCTGTAAGATCAACTTACATGAAATTCTACTAACTTCCTAGGCATTCTAATTTGTCCTCTTAATTTTATAGTTGGAAAACTGAGATCCCAGGAGTTTAAGCAACTTAGCCAAGCTCTCATAGCCATTTAAAGATAGACAAAGCCTGTTTCTTGAGTCCGAGACAAGTCCTTTAGGACAAATGAAGATCTATCTAGGCAAGGTCAGCACTTCTGTGAGCTCCTGTTACACCTGACGCTATGGAAACCCTATGAGAAAGTCTGTGGCTCCCTCTGACTCTAGGAATTTTTGTAGATTCTCCCTCCCTCATCTGTATGATTCCTCCTCATGTTCATCTGGTATCCTTGGATCCTACCATGCTGTTTACTTGTGCATAGATTCCTGCTATTTCTTTGGGGCAGACACTTAGGCTTCCCAAGCTATTACTGCATCCCGCTAGGGGACACCATTCACAGACATTGCAATGTGAAAGATGTCCTCAAGAGTGGGTAGTGTTCAACCTGCGCAGCCACACAGTGGCATCAGCCTTTAGGCTGTTAGGATGGACCAGTTGTTGGAATAGTCTATATGACTCTTTGGCTTCCCCTCAACACTCTTGTCTCCACTGCAGCCTTTGGCACATGCCTTAGCATTAGCCTTCAAGATACTCATCACTCTGTTCCTGCTTCTCTGAGCTGGAAAAATCAGAAATGTATTCTGTGCTTTTTCTACTACACCATACTGAATATTTAATTCCTTGCGATTAGAAAAATATTGGCAATAATAAATTCTAACATGTCAGGAATATTGTGATCATTAGTAGCATAATAATTGATAAGTGGCTGGCATTCAATAAATAATACTTATTCTTTTCTTAGTATTAGTATAAAATTGTGAATTTTAACGATGCCATTTATGCGTGAGTCTATACGATGATTATAAAAAATGTTATTCTCTTATTAAAGTAGGCCCTACACAGAACTAAAAACTTTTTGTTAGCCTAATTGAGTTACGGTGTGTTCTTGAAAGTAATTAAACTATGTCACATTAACAAAAATCTGCAATTTAGTTTTTCACAAATTCAGCCTGCAATTTCTGCTCTAATTAGCCAAGATTAGTGAGATGTTCCTGTGTGTGGTCTGACAGACACAAGAGCCGCCTGCATGAAGGATGTAGCAGGATTATGCCTGAGGAATATGGTTTTTGGGTGCTATGTTGGGCAGCATGCTACAGCTGCTAACAGGCTGTGATTTCTAGTGGGTTGGCTTTCTTCTATTGTCTTTCTAAATTTGGGTCCGTTTTTTCTCGCTCGTTTTTCTGGCCTGCCAACTTACATCCCACAACTCCTTCAATTTAAAACTCAGAACATGATGCTTCCAAGAAATTTTCTTTATTTATTTGTACAAAGGTTTGTGAATACTTATGTTTGAGCTATTGAGTGCTCTGCACATAGCAGGTGCTCAGGAATGCTCCCTTAATAGAATTTTAGAACCACTGAAACATGTTTTACCTTGTTATAAGGGAGGCAATACTCCGAAATTCTGGGGCCAGGCATATATCTCTTTTCCTCAGGATAAAGAATACCAGAAGAGTATAGAGGAAGAGCCCTCTAGAACTTACAGATAATAAACAGCTTGATGCAAGATATTTAAGGTGCATATTGATTTGCCTTCATGGCGTGTATCATTTTGATTACCCTTGAAGGTGGTTTGCAACCCCTCTCTTAACCTGCAGTCCCATACCCCCTTTTACCCTATTCCATTCAGATCTCCAGCTTATAGAACATACAAAGTAGAGCTGCTTTAGTTGAAGCAGCATCTTTATGGCCCCTTTGAGCCTTTTGCTATATTCCTGGGGCTCAGCTGTATGGCTTTGGGCTTAACTCTTCTTGATCAATGGAAATGGTGAAGAATCATATAATTAAAACTGCATTTAATTCTGTCTATTGTATACTTGAAATCACATTAGATACTGTCCAAAACACAGAAAATGTTAAGACCTACTCATTTATCTCCAGGTGCTAATTTGAGAGACAAACACACATGAAATAAGAGTGAACTGTCAAGGTAGTCAGTAATTAAGTATAGCTACCTCGCTGTTCTGGGAGTTGTTGCTGTTCTATGTGCTGCCAAGCCCAAGTTCACAAGTATCAGGTAACATTTATGCCATGGTTTCTTTCCTTATTCCATTTTATCTTCACAACAGCTCTATCGTCACCCCTCTTTTATAGAAAAAGAAATTGAGGCTCGGAAAGGTCAAGTTCTTTGCCATAAACACTAAAGGAGAATTTTGAATCCTATGAAGTCCACACTCTTGATTATTACACTTTGCTGGCATTTGGGGTTGTCCATGTTGAGTACAGAAGGCCTTGGCCTTTGAGGGGTGGTTATGGGAATGCATTTCTTTCTGTGACAGTATTGAAGGTAGCCGTTAAAATACAGATGAGACTTGTGCTATAAAGCAATGCAGGAGACATAATAAAAATGACAGACCAGTTGAATTATCTTTTGTATTTTGAAAGCAGCTTCATAGACATTACCATAGATATGAATTTTTTTTATGAGCTATGGCGTTGTTACAGATATTGCTTTGCCCAACAGAAAGAACGAGGAAATCCACCAAATGACTTGTCCTATGCTACAGGTCTATGGACAGATTTGGGACTAGAACTCAATATTTCAGGCCCTTTTCTACCAAGATTTTTTTCAGAATTGGGAGACATGGTAAAAAGTGGACATTTTATAGGTTGTCTGAATATTTTTTATTAATAGCAGTTTTAAAATCTGTAATAATGATCTATGCTTGTCAAAGGAGTGTTGGATGAGAATATAACATGAATTACTTGGACATGGAGACTTGTACATACCTATTGTTCAAACTCACTTTTTTTTTTACTTTTTAGTAATATTTTAAATGCCCCTGGAATTAAACTTGAACTCCTTAATTGTTTGATCTGCTCCGAATGTAATTGTGGAGGAATTTGAACCTGCTTGCATGACAAGAGGCGGCAGTCACATAGACAGTCATGATGACAGGCAGCCTTTAGGCTATTGTGGTAAATTAGTTCTATTTTTTCTTTCTTTTTTACATATTCCTTAACATCAAGATTTAATATAATTAGTTCTTGGGTGTTAGCTAATTAGTTAACATTTTCTTCCTTGCTCAAAATTTCAGAGAGCTAACACCTCGGTTGTGTGTTGAGCTCTTGGTCATCACACCCCTGACCTGATGGAAAGGAAGAGGGTGAGGGAAAGATTAGGATGAAACGTGAGGTGGCCTAGTAGGGCCCTTCGGTGACAAACCTGGGCAGTTTGAGCTTCCAGGAGTGTGGCAAAGATGAAAGAAGTCAAACAATATAGACAAGGGATTGGGGCCTCTTTGACTTCTTTGGTTACTTGGGCATTATTTTTCCTCAGAAAAGTGATGTATCATTTCTTTGGCCGATGCCACCTGAGGTCATCCCCACTCTTGTTGGTATCCAGAGAGCAGCCCATCTCCCCAGTGAATCCACACAGCATCAGGGCTGGCAAACTGGCTGCCTAGAAGACTACTGTTTCTGTCGTGCTCCTTAATGTTAAGCAAAGCACGTAGGTGACACTCCAGAAACCATTCTTCTTACATCCTTTTTGGAAGCAGTCAAGGTATAATTATTAATACATTACAACATTTTTAAAACATTGATAGACCCTCTCAGGAAGATGTTAGTAGGCATAGATTGCTTCAGAAGCAAAGCTGACTTCTGAAGGGAATTCAGACGCTGTTGGAGGAATAAAAGAAGAGTTGAGGGAACCTAAGAACAGTATGTGTTTTGTTCCAGATACACAGAATTAAAAATCAGGCTACATTATTTAAACACTTTGAATACTTGTTCATTTACTGTATACTTTTTGGATTAAAAACCAGTAGGTGATTTGTACCGCACTGTTCTGTTTGTTCATCATTTAATCTCTTATTTTGTATTAGTGAATTTTGTCTCAAAGGCTCTCAGTGTGACTCATATTGCACATAAAATCCTTCTCTGTATCCCTAGAAAGCTACCACCTCTCTTCTGAAGGGGAAATTACCTGGGGAGACAAAGAGTGCGTGGTGTGGCTGGCCAGTCAGCCTGTTCCAGCGTGATAGGTGTTTAGACATCCCCCAAAACCCTAGCACGTTAAGCACGAGTACAAAGGCATTAGACCCAAAAACCATCATCACTCTCCACAGCTCAACTCTTTTCAATGATCTTTTGATCCTTATAACATTTGAACGAAATCCTAACTTGATATCAAATCTTCAGCCCCTCTTTAATAAAAGCTGAGACAGTCAGCCTCAGACCACAAGAAGGCAGATGCTGTGGTCCAAGGAAGACGGAGAAGAAGCGTAACTCCAAACAGCAGACCCTGTCAGCTAGTCTGGATCTGTAACTGGGGAGGGTTTTCTGTAAGAGCTGAGGCTCTGCAGAAAGCACACATGATTGGCCAGTCCATGTGGCCCTGACGTCATCTCCACGGGTGAGTTCTTAACCAGTGTGCTGTGCGCCTGGAATTAGTGAGTGTGGGAAGCTTGTTCTTCCCACTGTAGGCACTCAGGAGGATTAGGGCATGGGAGCTTCACCTCGGACACCAGCCTTGTGTCGTCTCTGCTGCATGAGAGGAGGTCATGAGAAGGGACTCTCATCCATTACCAGAGCTTCATAGTTAGTGAGGATGGAGAAGGTATTTTGGGGCCTAGGGAAGCTCCAGCTGGCTCCCAGCTCTCCTGTTCATTTTCCCGAACACAAAAGGATGTTCCTAGGCTTTGCAAGCCAATCAGAAACACTAAGTGGCAGTATTAATGAGGGTGAAGATTGCAGTGTTAAAACAGCAATCATCTACTTCCTCACCTTTATTATAACTTGGGCTTGAGGAGTCTGAGTTGCATTTTATTAGTTCATTATTCATTCATCCATCACTAACAGCACACTCATGCTGAGCCAGGCAAGTTATTGAGTGCTATGGAGGCAGAGATGAACAAAATACATATGTTCTCCCTTTTAAGAGCTCATAGTCTGCTAAATACTTGTAATACAAAGAGCACCTAATAAGCATTGCCAACCTGCGGGTCACCTGGGAAGGCTTTAGGTTCCTCGTCTGTAAATAGAAATATTTGTATGCGATGATCTTTTGGCTCTTCTTCAGGTCTGATGTTTCTTGACTCCTTCTGAACTACTACCAATACATGTTATGGTTCTTAGGAATGCGGGATGTTTTGCTTGCTACAAGATAGCATCATTTTGTCAGTTCAATCCTTACATATGGTTTTCCCCACAGTTATCAAATACTTGACCGGCAATCTTAGGTTAAGTAGTCTCAATACCTGTATTTTAAGGCTTTCAAGCCTAAGAAGTAAAAATATTTTCTGACGTGGGCAAGTATTACTGTACAGGGGGAAGTACATAAGTGAGATACATTGCCATATTTATCACATGGCTGGAATCCATTCTTTAGAATGGACTTCTGCTGTAGTGGAAACGGGTTTTGAAATGATAGTCCTAGATTCTGCTCAAACTTCCCGCTAATGTGTAAAATCTCTAGGCGAATCCAGTTATGGTTAGCAATTGAAAATACACTGTTATCAGCAGAGTAAAGAAATAAAGCCCCAATAGAAAAATCATCATTAGATTACCATCCCCATTTAATGAAAGCGTGGTGGCAGATCCTGTATCACTGTGTGTGTGTGTGTGTGTGTGTGTGTGTGTATGTGTGTGTGTATGACAGAGGGAGTGTATGATCAGCATCTTTGAGAAGAAGGGACATCACATCTTTGTAAGCTTGCGGACATGTGCACTTTATCATGCCTTGATTCTTTCCCTCTGTCCAAGCAGTTTTTTCATTCACTAACAAAAGTCATTTACCTATTTTATAAAAGACTGTTTTTAAAATGTGTCCTGTCCTCTCTCACCTCTGAACAAAAGTAGATTTTATAATTTATAATCTCTGTGAATCTCAATTTTCTCACCTATAAAATGGGGGAATGCTTTTCTCTCAAGGTTGTTGTGAGGATTTAATATGCATATATGTGAAAAAAAGGTTACAAATATGCCAGCGGCTTTCCAAGTTGACGTATGATAATAAGCTGGTGCTTGAAGACATGTCTGCGTCTTTCCTCACTTGCAATGTAGAAATTGGTTTCTGTTGACATTAGTCCTGTTTCACTAAATTTTAGTGGAAGACTTTTTTTTTTTTTTTTTTTTTTTTTTAGAGACGGGGTCTCGCTCTTGGTCAGGCTGGTTTTTGAACTCCTGACCTTGAGCTATCCACCCGCCTCGGCCTCCCAGAGTGCTAGGATTACAGGCGTGAGCCACCGCGCCCGGCCCGGAAGACTTTTTAAATATCTTGTACTAGAGGAGGTCTGCTTTTTTGGTTTGGGTTGCAGAAAATACTGATAATTTTAGATCCCTTCAGAGAGCTGTGATTTCTAAGATTATTTATATATTTTTTCCTAAATATTGTTTCTAATTATTATTTTCCTAAGTATTATTATTTTCCTGCTTATTTGTATATATATAATGGTAATAATTCTATTACATATATAAATAAAACAACAAATGTATTCAATCAATCAACCTAATGTATCTGTGCATTGATTAGAAACTCATACCAGGTGTGCACATTCTGACACTCTGTTTAAGGTATCAAGTGAATGAATTCTTTAAAGAAGAGAAAGTTCATAATTTTGTGCATGACAAAGAGCATTGGGAATAAATCCAGAGCTTGATGATTCAAGTCAGATCTCTACCCCTGTTCTCTAGTCAAGGTAGCTTTGTTTGTGACAGAGCCCACTCAGACTAGCTTAAGCCAAGGGATTTTGTGTAAGCCTACAGTAGTCAATTTCACTGTCATCAAGATCAGAAGGTAGAGTACAGCCAGACGGTGTGAGGATAAGCATGGAAAGCCAGGAATGAGCTCCCTCTCTCTTTCCCCCTCTCTCTCTCTCCCCTAGGATGCATGGTTCCCTTCATGTCATCTTTCTCTGACCTTAGTGTTTCAACTTTATTTTATTTTCTCAACCAGTTTCTTTTGCTTGCTTATATTGGATATGACTTGGCAAAGTCATTTCTTGTTCCCACAGACCATAGTGTGGTTTTTCACATCCAATGCCTACATCTAGCCAACTACAGTCTCTTTTTACATTAGTTCAAGTTCTCAAGACAATCTCATGAAGTGTTGGTTGATTTGGAGTCAAATATCCATTTCTGATACATTTAGTGGTTTTGGGTGAAAAGGTTGCACATAAAAAACCATGTCCAGTATAACCCTTACTAGTTTGGTGAGCTGGGATAACATTCTCATCAATTTTCTCATCTGAAAAGATGTAGATAACACTACTTCCTTCAAAAGATAATGTGAGGATCACATAAAGTAATGTATGTGATATTGCTGGTTAAAGTATAAAGAATTCTACAGCAAGAAAGGACTACTCTAGGGCAGTGGTCCCCAATCTTTTTGGCACCATGGATCATTTTCATGGAAGACAATTTTTCCACAGACTGGGGTGGAGGGAGGATGGTTTTTGGATGATTCAAGCACATAACATTTATTGTGCACTTTATTTCTATTATTATTACATTGTAATATATAATGAATATTATACAACTCACCATAGGTTGGGGACCCCTACTCTAGGGGATAGTGGATACTGGGTAACTTGAAGCATTTGGCAGCTGGTATTCCTAAGATTACAGCTATTTCCCTTTAAATTCATTTCAACTCATTTCAAAGACTTTAGCCCCAATCATGCTATAAGACATGAAGGCTAATGAAATGGTGTCTCTGAAGAAGGAACATAGACTACACTGTTTAAATTACTATGATATGAAAACAGGACAAATTAGCGTGAACCTTAAAGGGGAAAAAAAATGGAGCTGTTCGTGTTCCCAAATGTTGAAATATTTAATATGCCATCCAATCTTGACATTTAAAATGTATTACCTTTTTTATTACAAAGGGAAAAAAGACTTAGAAATATTGTAAAAAGGTAAATGAAGGTGGCTGATCTTTTGTCGACAAACATACTTTATAGCTGAACTACTAACCCTTGAACTAATTATTAATGTCACTTGAACTAATCACTTCTTTTTATGAAGTCAAAGTACTTAATTTATGGTTCACCTTTAAAAAAAACTAAACGCAATTTTTACTTTGAAAATGCTGGAATCATTTTAAAAATATGTTGGAACTTAGAGATTCAACAGAAAAATTAAAAAGAATTAACTTGTTGACATGATGCTTTTTCATGAAATTCTGGACTTAAAGTCTATATAGTATAGTTTTTTTAATGATCCCTATTTTTTTTTTTTATTTCAGGATATTACGGGGGTACAAGTGTTTAGGTTACGTACATTGCCTTTGCCTTACCCGAGTTAGAGCTTCGAGTGTGTCTATTCTCCAGATTGTGCTCACTGCACCCATTAGGTGTGTGTATACCCAACCCCTTTTCCCCCCTCCCATGACATCTGATGAATGTTATTACTATATGTGCACTGAAGTGTTCATCAGTTAAAACCAATTTGATGCTGAGTACATGTGGTGCTTGTTTTTTTATTCTTATGATACTTCCCTTAGTAGAATGGGCTCTAGCTCTATTCAGGATAATACAAGAAGTGCTAGATCACCATTGTTTTTTGTAGTTGAGTAGAACTCCCTGGTATACATATAGCACATTTTATTAATCCACTCATGTATTGATGGGCATTTGGGTTGTTTCCAAATCTTTGCAATTGTGAATTGAGCTGCTATAAACATTTGAGTACAGATATCTTTTTTATAGAATGACTTTTGTTCTTTTGGGTAGATGCTCAGTAATGGGATTACTGAATCAAATGGTAGTTCTACTTGTAGCTCTTTGAGGTATCTCCACATTACTTTCCACAGAGGTTGTACTAGTTTGCAGTCCCACAGGCAGTGTATGAGTGTTCCTATCTCTCCACATCCATGCCAACATTGATTGTTTGGGGACTTTTTAATAAAGGCCATTCTCACTGGAGCGAAGTGATATCTCATTGTGTTTTGATTTGCATTTCCCTGATGATTAGAGATGTTAAGCATTTTTTCATATGTTTGTTGACCATTAGCCTATCTTCTTTTGAAAAGTTTCTGTTCATGTCCTTTGCCCACTTTTTGTAGGGTTGTTTTATTTTTTCTTGCTGATTTTCCTGAGTTTTATATAGATTCTAGTTATCAGCCCTTTATTGGATGTGTAACATGCGAATATTTTCTCCCATTCTGTAGGTTATCTGTTTACTCTCGTGATAGTTTCCTTGGCTGTACAGAAGCTTTTAAATTTGATCAGGTCCCATTTATTTATTTTTGTTGTTGCTGTGATTGCCTTTGGGGTCTTCTGCATAAATTCTTTGCCTAGGCCAATGTCTATAAGAGTTTTTCCAACATTTTCTTCTAGAATTCTTATAGTTTCATGCCTTAGGTTTAAGTCTGTTATCCAGTGTGAGTTGATTTTTGTGAAAAGTGAAAGGTGTGAATTCTGTTTCAGTCTTCTACATGTGGCTATCCAATTTTCCCAGCACCATTTATTGAATAAGGATTCTTTTCCCCAGTAATGATCTCTATTGACACCATAAAAATAAATCGGAAAAAGCCAACTGACTCATCCTTGCTCCTAAAATGTTGTTCATGAGACAGAATTTGACATTTTCCTTGTAACCACCTCACTCACACAGAACATGCTGATATAGGTCTAACTCTGCTGTAACCCAAGGCAATATGACTGGCTGAGATGTCATTCCTGGGATAATATATCAGGTTGGGTTGCTAGTTGCATATGAGGATGCTTAATGAATTTTCATTTAAGAGAGTTTATTGCAGTCTTACAAGAAACATTTTCAATAACAATATTTCATGGTGTCATCATCTGATTGGGTGAATCTCTTGGGTGGTTTGTCCATATGTGAAGTATCTGTGCCAAATTCACAGGCTCACATTAACTTAACAGACCAGTAAGGTCTCTCTTGATCTCCAAGATGGCTTATGGTCACATGAGCAATGTATTTTAATAATCTAAAATCTTTAGGAAGTTAAAACCATTGCTAAACATATGGTGGAATCTCAAATTATATTAACAATTATGATATATCACTATTTCTCACCAACATAACAAAAAATCCAAGATGTCTACACAACCAAAAATTTTGATAAAAACTCTCATAAGTCGGCCGGGCGCGGTGGCTCACGCCTGTAATCCTAGCACTCTGGGAGGCCGAGGCGGGTGGATAGCTCAAGGTCAGGAGTTCGAAACCAGCCTGACCAAGAGCGAGACCCCATCTCTAAAAAAAAAAAAAAAAAACTCTCATAAGTCAAAGCTTCTGCCCTAACACCTAGGCTACTTCATTTATAATTTTTTATTAAACACTTAGCTTTCTTCTGTTTATTTCCTACAAAGCTTTTATGTACCTATTAATCTCTCTTTTCTCTCATCTTATTTTTTCCTTCTGTAATATCTTCTGGTTGTGTGCTTTAAAACTTTTATTCATATATTATTCATGTCTCCTCAGGTAGATTGAGTACCTTGAGGGTTGGGACCCTCTCTTACACCTCTGTATGTGCTAAAAATTGCTCATCAAATTAATATGTGCATATTAGCTGCTCAATAAACATTTACTAAATGAGTAAGGATTTTTCTCTTTACAGATGCTTGTCCCAGCTCAGATTCCTCAGCAGCTCATAAGCACTTTTTATCTCCTGTGTCTAGTCAATTATATTTACCAGGAAGTTCTTTCTACAGAAACTACTGTCATTTCATCAATGAAACATCTATGTAACACATTTTACATCTGGTTAGCAAATGCATACAATTTTTAACTCTTATTATTGTGTTAGATATAACCCTCCTATATCTTATGACATATTTTAGGAATAGGAAGTCTCATATATTGAATGCCTCATGAGATGAAAGTGATATTTATGTATATTCATAGTTTCATGTTATTGATTTTTCTGTTTGGTTGATTTTAACTAAATAGTTTAAGCAAGGGAGAGACACTTTTTACTGTTATAACAATCACTGGACCTTTGGCTGGACCTTTAAAACAAATTACAGAAGCAAGGACTGGAGGTGAGGAGACCAGTTTCAAAGCACTTGGTATAGTCTAGGCAAGAGATGATAATGATGGTAGGTCTAGTTTAATGCCACTGGGGTTGGAAAAATGTGGATATATTTAAGAGTTATTAGGTAGAATTAAAAAAAGTAATGATTGAGTTTCAGATATTCTGAGGAGCAACAGGTAATGGTTTGTGTTTTGAAAGATCCCTCCAGCTCAGAGAATACATAAAGAAAACTGGAAGAGACATAGGTTGACTTGTTAGGGAGTTATTGCAGTTGACCATGACAGTAACTTGAACTAGGATGAAAGCAGTGGAAATGGATAGAAGTGGACCAGTTCAAGAGATACTATGTTTAGAGAATAAAGACAACAAGAATTAACGATGGTTTGGATATGAGAGGGGAATGACGGAGAGGGAGATGTCAAGGATGGCCCCTGTGAGTGGGTGGCTGGATGTGACATTCACTGAGATAGGAAATTGTGGAAAAGAACCATTTTGGGAGGAAGATCAAAAGTTTATTTTTACCATGTCAATTTTGAAATGTCTTTGAAACATTCAAGAGGATTTTTCAAGTAGGTGAGTGGATATACACATCCAGAGAGCCATGAAGGGAGATCCAGGTTGCAGACAGACAATTGTGAGTCATCATGTGGCAATTAAAGGTATGGGACTGGATGAGATTGCCAGAGAAGGAGAAAAAGAGGGCTAACTGTTGAGCTGAGAGAAGCTTTAGCATTTACATGCTGGTTGGAGGAAGTTAAACCTGCAAAAGGAGATGAAGGAGAGTGATGAGGGTCAGATTCTATTGAAATGGAGCAATGAAAGAATAAGTGATGAAGAGTGTACAAGATACTGATAAAAGAGGTTACTTCTCTCTCTTTTCTCTGACCAACATTGGCATTGTCTTATTACCACACTAATTATGATGGTCTAGTCCCTTCCTGGAGACTCTTCTGATAAGCAGAGAACTCTATTTCATGAGCAGTTGTTCAGTGTTTAGACCATATAATACATATTTGTTTTTCTTTTTTCATTAACATTGCAAATATATTTGCAACACCAGAATGACTGGAGGGATAATTCTAGAATTGGCTTCACTCTATCCTGCTGTTCTTTTTAATAGACCTTTCACACTTTAGGGAAAACAAAGAATATCTTCTGGAATGGCTGTGGTCCACAAGACACTCCCCACCCCCACCACCATCCCCCTTACTCAAATCCCTGCCCTCCTGCCAGCAGCTTCATTGGAAATGGTGTTTTTTAACGGCTCCTTGCAATATGTTCTAATTATAGTAGCTCAATTTTTAAAATAACAAAGTACAAAAGACACAAGGTCTTCTCATATTAGAATTTTGTACTTCTTCCTTTTCAGGCATAATGATTTTGAGATTCATCTATTCCATTGCATATATCAATGGTTCTTTTTATATATTTCTTAGCTTTTTTTCTTTTTATTCCTACAAGGGCCCTCAGTGGGCAAATTAATGATCTGGGATTCATAGTTATCTCCATGGTCAAATACTTTGTGTATGTATTAATCTGAGTTCTCCAGAGAAACCAAACCAATAGAATATATGTAGATACACAGAAAGAGATTTATTATGAGGGATTGGCTGACACAGTTACGGAGACTAAGAGGTACTACAATCTGTCATCTCCTACCTAGAGACCTAGGAAAGCTTGTGGTATAGTCCCAATACAGGCCCGACAGACTGAGAACCAATGGTGGAGCCAATAGTATAAATCCCAGTCCAAATCTGAAGCCCCAAGAACCAGGAGAACCAATGTCAGAAGGTAGAAAAAGATGAATATACCAGCTCAGAAAGGAATTCACCCTTCCTCTGTCTTTTTGTTCTATGTGGGCCCTAATTGATTGGACGATGCTTGCTGCATTGCTATGGGTGATTTCCTTTATTCAGTCCAATGATTCAGGTGCTAATCTCTTCTGGAAATTCCCTCATAGACATACCCAGAAATAATGTGTTACCAGCTATCTGGGCATCCCTTAGCCCAGTCATACTGACACATAAAATTACCCATCACAATATGCTTCATAAGGTAATATTATTAAATTAATACAATACTAGTATTCAAAAATGTTAACCTCAGCATCAGAAATCCCATTACTTTGGCAACAAGTAGATGACCAACCCTAGTAGTCAATAAGGCCATAGGCATTACTACATGAAATTATAAGGAACTTTTGAGAGGGAAAGAACAAAAACTTCCCTGTGTCATTATTGTTGATTCCTGAGAAGCCAGGCAAAAAGGAGTGTGTACTGTGATTTTATTTATGTAAGATTTTAGAAAATGCAAATTGATCTATAGTAACAGAAAGCAGTTTGTGGTTGCTTGGAGCTGGGAACTGGGGGGTAGGGGAGGGGCCTGGGATAGATACCAAGGGTCACAAGGAAACTTTAGGGGATAATGCAAATTTTCATTGTTTTCATTGTGGTGCTGGTTTCAAATGTCAAAATTAACCAAATCATGCACTTTAAATACATAAAGTTTATTTTACTTCAGCTATACTTCAATAAAACTGTGGAAAAAAATACTAAATGACTCAAGAAGAAAAAAAATCAATTTTAAAATTCCTTCTAACACTCACATTCTGTGATTCTCTTATTTTAGAGATGAGAGGGCCGGAGGCAAAAGAACGTCTTATAAGAGTTACTTCTGCACCTAGCATTACAGCTAGTTGGTTATGTTACTTATTGCCATTTCCATTTCCCACCAACTGTTGGAAAACAGAGGGACTTCCCTCTTCTGAGAACTTATCTAGTGAAAGAAAGAGTCTCTGAAATTTTAAAGTGCCTGTTAGTTGAAGGACAACTACATACATTGTGAACACAATTGTTTAAAAATAACACTGTACTTACCATTCAATTGGCATTCATTTAGATGCAATAAAACCCATCTTTCATGTATAGTTGTGGAAATCATGTTTAAATCGAAACAAGCCAAAATTTTGGACTTTTAAAGAAAATGCCATTTTAGTTGTCAAAAATGATATATTCATGAAACATGATTGTATTTGGAGTTAAGCTTCCATTATACAATGTCTCGTGTTTTAAAATCCCTGATATTGGCTCCTATTTAATAACTTAGTGTTCAATAGTGATCAACTACATCTTCTAAATTAAGAACTACTTATGGAGCTTCATTTTTTCTGAGTCTATTTTAAATGTTGAAGTCCAATTTTCTGCCTGTGCTTTTTTAAAGATGTATTTAAAAGATATGTTTTTATTTGTGTATCAAGCATTTGGTCACAGATAGGCCAAAAGTTGACGAAGATGATTAATACTATTCTTGATAAATTTTCAGTACTGTCTTAGTAACAGAAAAGGATTTTGTTAGTGAAAGAATGAGAATAATAGCAGTTCAAAATGTAAACAGAATTAAAATGACAAGTTATTTTACTCTATATTTTGAACAATTTATTTTCTTGATTTTATAGAAAACACAAAGAAATTGTTTTTATCAATTTGCATTTTTTGCTGAACAAAACACTGTTATACTTCTGGCAAAAATATTTATGATTTCTTTCCAGTAGAAATAATTGATTAATCTATTTTTTGAGCCTTTAATCTCAGCATTCATATGTGTGCCACAATGCAAATGTAATATGACAGGTCAAAATTATATCCTGGTTGTGAGAATACATTCTTGACATCTTCTGGAAGAGAGAGCAAAATAGAATGACAGAAACCAAAAAGTAGCATAGAGAATATGGTTTACGTAAAACCTCAAAATTTTCCATGCCTCAAAAAGTTGGAGATTCAGTATGTGTAAATGGTTTTAATGGAAAAGAATTAAAAGTAATATTGTAGAGTCGGAAAGGACATTACAAATCTAAAAAACATTGTAGTTAGTTGGTCCAGTTTTTTTCCTTTATGATGAGATTAATTCTTATGAGTTATATTAGTTTTCTATTGCTGTCATATTAATATTAGCAATTACTAGTTCCCACAATTTTAGTAGCTTAAACAATAAATATGTATTATCTCGGAGTTCTGTAGGTCGGAAGTCTAAGGGGGTCCCACTGGGCTAAAATCAAGGTGTCAGCAGAGCTGTGTTCCCTTCTGGAGGCTCTAGCATTGGATCCATTTCCTTGCCTTTTTCAGCTTCTTGAGGCTGCCCTGCATTCCTTGGCTCATACCCTCCTTCCTCCATCTTCAAAGACAGCACTGTTACATCTCTCCGTGACTTCTGTCTCTTGTATCTCAGACAGAAGGGTTCTTTTAAGGACTCATGTGATTTGCATAGTCCCGGACAGTATCCCTTTCCCAAGGTCCCTCACCTTCATCACACTGCAAAGTCTCCTTTGCAATGTAACATATTCACAGGTTCCAAGGATTAAGCCATGGAAATCTTTGGGAGGTCATTATTTTGCCTACCATATGGGTAAAATACTACAATGGGGAATAAAAGAAGGGCAGAGAGAGATTGAATTAATGGCTATGTTTTGTAGAGTGTCTGTTGGTTTCGTTTTCAATAGAAGAATCAACGAATAAAGAGAATTATCAACAGAAAGAAAAGTGGGCATCAGGATAATACTTTTTAGTTACCAGTTGCTACACTTTCCATACTAGTGATCCTCTTTGTTCATTCAATATTTAAATAAACTAATGACACTACTAGGCCTGTTCTGTCATCTGTTTCTCAGTCTGGGTAGCAGATGTAACTCCATCATTTAGGTACGTGAAGTTCTATAGCAAACATTTGTGTGAATTAGTAGAAAACTATTAAGGAAAAATAGAACTAGGCTAATAGACAGTTTTTAAACCTAAAATTTCTTATCTTGAGTATATTTAGGATCCATAGAGGAAGGACACTAACTATAGACCAAATAAACTATAAACCAAATTTTGTCTTCTCAGAAAGATGGTCTTGACTTACATAAAACTATATGTGCACATCAAAAGAAAGGGGAAATTTAGTTCTAGTTTTTAAGTTAGCAAAATAAAAATACTCCAGTTGTCACAAAACTTAATTAATAAGGAAAGGCAGATTACACTTTAAACAAATCCATTAAAAACATTGCTGGATAATACCCTCTTTGTTTTAGTTAATTAAATGGCTTTAATTTCTTACAGAATCCCGTTAAATTGTATTTTTCTTCCTTAAGTTGATTTTAATTAAATCAGCTACATAAAATTAATATTCATGTGAATCTAATAGATGGCTACAAATGTAGCAGGATTTGATGGTCTTAAAATTAATTGTAGTTTAAATTAATTGTAATTTAGAGCTCAAGATATAAAACCAATGACAATAGAGTAAAGCAGAGATCCAGGCAGTGTAGGAAGATAATTTTGTATGTCATGGGAAATTTCTTTGTTTCAAAGGTATGGAAAGTTTGGAAATTGCTTCCTCCTCCTCCATCAATCTCTATAAAAGCAATAACTGGTTTTACATAAAATAAATACCTGAATTATGCAATAGAATTCCTTGGTCTATTTCTACAAGTTAATTCATATATGAATGTAAGTTAATACTGTCATTACTTATGTATCTTACCTTTCCTTCTGCAGTGGGCTGCACAACCTAGGAGAAATCTAGAATCCATTTGATCTCACTCTTTCCTGAGTCTAGAGGGAAAAGGGAAAGATGGAGGGAGGTGGAGGGATTAACGTTTATTCAACACTACTATGTACCAGATACATTGCTTTAAACACATCGCCACAACTTTTTGAGTTGGTTGAGTTAGATAACTAACTTTTTGAGTTAGTTATCATCCAGGAGACAACTCTGAGACTTAGGGCGGCCAAGATTCTTGTGTGAGGTCAAATACTCCCTAAGCAGTATAGCCCGGCTTGAATGCCCATGGGCTTGACTCCAAAACTTCATTTTTCTCATCACCTCCATGACCTCCATGCTGCCTTCTTGAATCTTCAGGCTCATTTGTTGTTGTTGTTGTTGTTGCTTCTCAAACAGAAGGTACTGGCAGCTTACAAAAAAATGCAAGCCAAGTCCCTCAAAACCTCTGGCATTGACACATGTCTATAGGATTCCCCAAAGCAGCCCAGAGCCCTCAAATCAGGAAAGCCTTCAAATCATGGACCCGTTCTTGTTCTCCTAATTGTGTGATGCAGTCCCTTCTCTAACCTATGGCCTCATCCTAGGTTATGATTTTCTCCAGGGAACAGATGGAATGTGGCATGTGGCATGCACTCTGTGGTTATGCTTCAGCTCAGATTTTCCCTGTCTTGTCAACCCATGTGAGATTTCTCTGAGGATTCTGGCTTCACTTTCCATTTCTCCCTTCCCTCGGCTCATCAGGGGTTAATGGGGTCAGTGGGAGCACCAAAATATTCTCCTGATTTTAAAAGAACTTTTCAATAATGTTGACTGTAGTTGAAATATGAAAACCAAAGAAATGATCACACAGGCTACTGAAAGAGGAAAAAACTTACGTGTTGAGTAATAAGAAAGGTAGGAATATGTGGAAAATATGTTTGATAAAAATGATATAGATTTTTGTAATATTTTTAGGTTCTAAAGAATAATATGATAACTGTGTCCATGATGTACTTATAACAGGTATAAGTGAATTTACCTTTAAGGCTAATAGAGTACCATTTAGAAAAACCCCTACAAGGTTAAAATATAGGCAGGCATCACTGTGAAAAGATTTTCATTGCAATATTATAATGCCCAGCAACAGGAAAATAGTTAAACAAATTCTTGATTCCTGATTGATGTCCACAACCTTTAACGATGGTACATTTATAACGAATTTATAATGACATGGGAAAAAACCTTACAATAACATTTTAAAAACAAAATTGAAAGTTAAAGATGTGATATTTTCTTAATTATGAAAATGCATAAAAATTCTAAACATAACTGCTGAAATGTTAACAGTCTTGCCTGGGGAGTTCTCATTTACTGGTAATTTTTTTTCTGCTTCATTTTGCTCTTCCAATATTTACAACTGGAAAAACAAGGTTCCATGATGAAAAAGACAAGCAGAAGAGTTTTTGAATACTTTAAAGTAACCAATGAGGAAATAAGATATCCTTCTGGCCAAATGGGATTTTTTATTGTTGCAACTTAAATTGTTTCTGTGATCCCTCTGTTTAGATTAAAACCCGTGGTAATCAGGTAATGACTAGACCTAAACACCATGTTATCTCAGCAAAGGGTAAAAGCAATTAGAAAAGTTATGCAACAAAAGGCACATTTTGAACATTAAAGTATGATGTTCCTTACTTGTGGACACAAATATGTAAATTAATTAAATAATCTTAATGTGATATATAAATGATATCTTAATTAATGCATTTGCTATGTTTTGCCTTTTTATAATTTTCCTTAATATAAGATCATTTCTGTCTTAAAAAAACAGGCCATCTAGAAATTAAGAAATTAGGTATCAAGGATCAGTTCATTATTTTTAAAGCTATGAAAGTAGTAAATTTGTGTATCCAATCAGTGAGTAATGACTTGGATTTATAAAAAGTTTACAAAAATAGTACTTTTAAAATTTTTAGTGTTTGGGGTTTTTTAACGGGCTTTTTTTGAAAAGCAGATTTGGGTACACAGCAAAATTGAGCAGAATGTACAGAGTTGCTATTGTCCCATATACTCCATGCCACCAAACACACATAGCTTCCCCACCTAGCAACATCCTGTACCAGAGAGGTACATTGGTTAACAATCAGTGAACCTACATTGACACATCATTATCACCAAAGTCCATAGCATACATTAGGGTTCACTCCTGGTGTGCATTTTATGATTTTGACAAATGTATAATGACATATATCTACAAAGTATAGTATTATACTATACAGAATAGTTTCACTGCCCTAAAAATCCTCTGTGCTCTGCCTAATCATCTCCCTTTCCCTACCAACCTCTGATCTTTTTTACCGTCTCTGCAGTTTTGCCTTTTTCAGAATGTTATATATTAATAGTTAGAATCATATAGTAGCCAATCAGATTGGCTACTCTCACTTCATAATATGCATTTAAGTTTCCTCCATGTCTTTTCATGACTTTATAGCTCACTTCTTTTTAGCACTGAATAATATTCCATTGTCTGTATGTACCACGGTTTATTTATTCACCTTCTGAAAAACATCTTGTTTACTTCCAAGTTTTGACAATTATGAATAAAGCTGTTATAAACTTCTGTGTGCAGGTTTGTGTGTGGACATAGTTTTCACTTCATTTGGGTAAATACCAAGGAGCACAATTGCTGGGTTATATGGTAAAACTATGTTTAGTTTTGTAAGAAATTGCCAAATTATCTTCCGAAGTGGCTGTGCCATTTTGTATTCCCACCAGTAGTGAATGAGAATTCCTATTGCTCCACATCCTCACTAGCATTTGGTGTTGTCAGTGTTCTGGATTTTGACCATTCTCATAGATGGATAGTAATTTAATTTTTTAATTTGTAGTGTTTTAATTTGCATTTCTCCAAAGATATTTGATGTGAAGCATCTTTTCATAGGATTATTTATCATCAACATATCTTCTTTGGTGAACTGTCTGTTCAAGTCTTTTGCCCAATTTCAATTGGGTTGTTTTCTTATTTTTGAATTTTAAGAGTTCTTTGTATATTTTGGATAACAGTCCTTTATCAAATATGCTTTTTGCAAATATTTTTTTCAAGTCTGTGGCTCGTCTTCTCATTCTCTTTACTGTGACTTTCACAGAGAAGTTGTTTCTAATTTTGATGAATTTCAGCCTACCAATTACTTCTTTCATGGATAATGTCTTTGGTGTTGTATCTAAAAAATCACCACCATACCCAAAGCCATCTAGATTTTTTCCTGTGTTATCTTCTAGAAGTTTTATAGTTTTACCCTTTACATTTAAGTCTATGATTCATGTTGAGTTATTTTTTTTTGTAAGGTGAAAAGTCTGTATCTAGATTTGTGCACTTTTTTGCATGTGGATGTCCAGTTGTCCTAGCACCATTTGTTGAAAAGACTATTTTTTTCTATTGTATTGCTTTTGTTCCTTTGCCAAAGATCAGTTTGACTATATTTATGTTTGTCTATTTATGGGCTATCTATTCTTCTGTTCCATTGATCTATTTGTCTATTCTTTTGCCAACACTACACTGTCTTGAAGAGATACTACTTTTAAATCTCAGAGAAAGTAGAGTTCCTTCTACTTTTTTGGATATATATTTTCTGCAAAATAATTATACTCTTGTAGACAATGTTTCTCTAATGTTAAAATTAGTTCTTATGTTCTAGAGAATATAAATAGTGCTGAACAAGAAGATGAATTTACAGAAAACTATTTTCTTTACTTTCTAAGTGACAATTTAGTTTCATTCTCTTTGTGTACAAGTTTTCAAACCATTTCTGCAGGAATGCACATGAGATAAATCATTAGCATGATATTAGATTATATATATATTTTCTGCATTTTCTTTAACGTTCCAAAAAGTATGTAAGGAAGTAGCAATGAAGAAAGAAAAGATTAAAGTTCATTCATCACAATTTAAAAATAATCTCTCTAATAATTTTAGTAGAAGTTCTGTTCAAGAAGAAAACTCAGTTAAGGAACAGATTGAGAAATTAACAAATTAGTATTAGATTAGAAACTATTCTATTTATTTCATCTCTTATTTAAATGTTATCTTTTGTTCTGTAGTAAATTGAAAAACATAAGACTGTCTCATCATAAGGTTGAGAAAAACATCAGGTTGAGCTTTCTTTGGTGCCTGGATTTCGGTAAAGGGTGTTATGCAGGATATTGTCCTGTGCTTGAAAGATCAGAGCATGTTTGGTCAGCTGGAGGTGATACAGCATAAGAGACTGATTTGTATTAGTTAAAGTCACAAGAGACTGATTTATAAATCTTGATGTCCACTCATTAACACAATGGGAGCTAAATTTAATAGAATAACTGGATCAGTTAACTGTACAATACTCTCCCTTTGGGTGAGTAGATATACTCTGGTGGCCAAATTATAGATAGGAAACTAGCTTGGAGGCTATGAAATTAGAGCAATGGGAATTGAATTTTAACAGATATTTATTTCTAGCTACTAGGGGAGTCAGATAATTTACCCTTTGCCCCTTCAGGAATTTTTCTGTTATAATAATCGGAGATATTTGCATAGATCCTTTCTTAAAAATTTACCTTGCCCATTTCATTCTCTAGATTGTTTAAGGTTAGTATAACATACAGTTATTAATTGTCCTTCATGAAATGTTGATTTCAGTTTCTAAGATAATGGTATATTTCAGAATATGTTTATGTTGGGTTCTTTTTGCTGACTTTTTGATATCATATTCTAAAATATAAATTATCTGAAAATAATAATATGATAGGTTACAATGAATTTTAGGTATTATGTGTTGGTTCTTACCTCATTTAATTTTAGAGGTTGTAACATTGATTTAAGATTTTATTCTATTCTTTTTTTTTATTTCCTCTTATTATGGGGGTACAAGTATTGTTAGGGATAC
>VBSM01003204.1:58154060-58175204 GCA_008086735.1 Cheirogaleus medius | reverse complement strand
TACATAACCATAATATTTGTACCCCTATAATATGCTGAAATAAAAAAAATAAATGAAAAAAAAATAAAAAATAAAAATAAATAAAAAAATAAAAAGTAAATGGTGGTGTATTTATATCTCCCACTATGTCCTTTTTCTTCAGGTGGCTGCTATGATGCTTTGGAACATGTAGCAACACCTTCAAATAATGACCAAACAAGGGCAAGATCCTACCTAATGGAAAACTCAGATAGCCTACTAAAGTTCTCATCAATCTTATGTCATGATGTTCCTTGATGAGAGAATGATATATAATCTGGTGTCCTTGGAGAGTGATATCAATGGAGGAATGTGATTTAATGTCAATGTGAGATTCCAGTGCATCCTAATTGGCATGATAATCCCATTCCTAAAGATTGGGAATCAGTCTTAACCAGGAGTAGCATTGGCCTCTATTTATTTTCATTGAAAGTTCAGTTTGGTTTTCTGCTTCCATCTTTGAGCCACATGAGCTTCAATTGCAGAACACAGCAGTGCTACTTATGTCAAACCCCCCATTACTTTGTTTGCTGAGGTGGAAAATAATTTTCATTCTGAGTCAGAACAAGTCCTACCTAACCTCCAGCTGGTCCCACAAAAAGAAAATGATTAAGTCCTTTAATTTAAGGGCATTAAATATTATCTTTAGGATAGGCATTTTAATGAAGTGGTAACTGATCATTAAATAGTTATGAGAAGTAAATTCTGCCTGCATTGCTAATAAGACTGGATAAATGTAGTAATCACAAATTGATGTTTAAATTCGTATAAACAACCCTATTAATCTTCCCCTCAGCTTTCCTGGATTCATGCTGAGAACACCTCAACCCTCTAAACTTAGGCAGTGACAATGTATAAAAACAAATAGGGTAATAGTTTTGTTTTTTTTTTTAAAGATAAGTTTTTCTCAATGGAAATAAATACTTTCGTATTGAGTGTAAATAAAAATTATTTTATTGATTTGGGGGTGAAAGAATGTTAACATATATTGGAACTTACATAAAACATGAACGTTTATGTATTTATTTTGAGACAGCATCTTGCTTTGTCACCCAGGCTGGAAAGCAGTGGCACAATCATAGCTCACTGCAGCCTTGAACTCTTGGGTTCAAGGGATTCTCTTGCCTTAGCATCCCTGTAGCTGGGACTACAGGTATATACTACCACACCTGCCTATTTTTTAAATTTTCCAGGAGACAGTCTCTCTTTATGTTGTCCAGACTGTTCTCAAACTCTTGACCTTAAGTAGTCCTCTTACCTTGGCTTCCTAAAGTACTTGGATTATAAGCATGAGCCACTGCACCCAGCCTTAGAACACTTAATTATTAATACATGAGTAAAAGTCTGAGATAAAAATGGAGGAAACTGATAGGTTATATTAATAGATTAGAAAAAAAGGCATTTAATAAACTAAGACAGATTTAGAAAGCAACTCAAAATATAAGGATACTTGCTTCATACTGTTGACATATTTATTCCAAAGCAATATGTAATGCTTAGCTATAAACATTTCTATTTCTATAAAATGCAGAACATGTTCATCATGATTATTTTAACATAATAGTATTTTTAATATTTTGGCTGGTTTGACAAGTGCAATGTAATATTACTTCAAATATCAGTATTAAGAGTAACCAGGAAAATGCATAGTAATCAGTAAAAATAACTTCTAATAAAAGGCTCCAGTATAGTAGATAAATACAAGGTAAACAATATAAAAAAACAAATAGGCAAAATAAATGCCTTACTAGGAATAGTCATTTAGAAATTACAATAAAAAATTAATTCATAATAGCAGCAATTGCATGAAATATGTAAAAAAATCTGCAAAGGGATTGTGCATTTCCTATGAAACGTTACTGAGGTAATCAAAAGCAAACAGGAATGGACATACTTCTAGTGAGAAAACTAAAGTTCATTAGTATATCAGGGCATCCAAAATGGATCTTTAAAGGGAAAGTTTTGCCTAAGACATGAGTTATTAGAAAAGAATGACTACTGAGTAAACCCAATTATGATACACATAATCTCCCTTCTAAAAGGGGAAAAATGAACTATAAAAAATAAATTGTTTTAAGTAAATGGTTAGCAGTTCAGGAGGAAAATTTAGTTAGATACATGTTTCATATATTTTACTACAATAATTTCTTAAAAATTATAACAAATGTGTAAATAAATAAGAAAAAAATGAAAAGAAAAGAAAATTAAATATTTATCAACTCTTAGATGAAAAAAATCATTTAAAAGTGCCAGAAGGATCAAAAAGTAAAAAAAATGAACAAATTTAATTATATTAATATGATTAGTAAATAAAGATGGAAATAAAGAAAGAAAAAAACACCTACTATAATAGAGGGACAAAAGAAAGAACAAAGGAAAAAGAAATAAAAATTAAAAAAAGAAAAAGAAAATGGCCTCTCCTGATGAGGTTGCTGTGAAGCCACTAGTCACATGTGTTGTCAGTCCACATAAAACTAACTTCAGAGATTGTTAGTACTCACAGAGGTGTTCGTAGCCTTTGACCTAGTAATCCCACTCTGGCATTCCTCATTAAGAAGTAATTCATGAAGGTAAATCCAAAATAATTAGTCTTAAAAATGTGTAAACTGTTCAGCACAGGAACAATTATTGTAGTAAAAAATTGGAAGCAAACTAAATAGTGAGTAATATATGAAGCGTTAAGTTATGTTTTATAATATAAAAGGAATATTTTACAGATAGTAACAGTGATACCTAAGGAGAAATATAGAAATAAGTTTGAACAAATAGTTCATGTTTTTAAAAATTATATTTGAAAAGAAATATATAGAAGGCTTATAGATATTACACTAGAATAGTGAATTTGTAGATAATCTATTTTCCACTATTTGATTTTTTAAGATAAAAAAGAATAAACTTGAAATTAAACTAAATAGAGAAAAACTTTCTATATTGACATTTCTATTAGTTACAAAAATATGAAACAGAAGGAAATGCCAAAAAATAAAAAAAGCGTTAGGGAAACTCCTCATTAAATTCAGGCAGAATTTCTCTGCAGAGGTATCCCAGTTACAAATAAAAACCTTGTAAGACAATCCAAGTCATTTGCTGCATGGCTAGTAAGAACTTGTGTGAGAGGGGAGAGATGGTTTGCTCATATTACAGAAAAGTTAACAAATCTGCAGGGATTTCCTGCTCAGTCCAGAATTGAGACTGCAGGATTACAATTTGATCTCAATAGCCAAAATGTTTCTTTCCCCATCTGCTACACTGTAACCAATCAAATCAGCTTGTGGTGATAGTTACCAAGTAGCAAAGCAAGGCCATGTCCCCTCTGTCTTTCCGCTTGAGAGACTGCATGTAAAACAATATGTATATGCGTGACTGTCAAACATCCTTTTTATTAATGACAGTTGTTAAACTCTACAGGAAGATTTAACTGTCAACTTGAAATGCAGAAAGGGAAAGTTTAATGTATACGATAAGTCACCTTGCCCAGATATTCTCCTTGCAGTTAGAATTACAAAGAAAAGTCCTAATCGGGAATAAACCCTGGTCCCATAAAGGAAGTGAAAGGAAGGAGGGAAGGAGGAATTCTGGTGCACATATAAGGTAATTCATAGTAATGAGGCAATATAGCCGTATTGCGACCTAAAGTCACTGCGACCTAAAGCAAGAGAGGAAGCATTTTGAAAGTATATTATCAGGTATGTACTAATTTAAAATTATATCTTTATTTTATCATTATTGAGTGACCCTGACTCTCTAGGATAGTTTTTTGTCTTAAAGTCAACTTTGTATGATATTTATATAGCCATACAACTTTTCTTTTGGTTAGTGTTGTCAGGTGTATCATTTTTTGTCCATTTTATTATACTTCCAAGCTTTTATATTCTGTTTAAGGTGTCTTACTTGTAAACGGCATATAAATGGATTTTGTTATTTTATCCAATCCAACAACCAGTTTCTTTTAACTGGGGCATTCTGTCAACTTATATGTACTGTAATTATGGATGTTTTTATTACTGTCTAACTTTGTGCTTTATACTTGTCTTTTCTGTTTCATTTCTTCTCCTTCTTCACCTTTTTTAATTGAAACTTTTTCTCATTATATTTCTCTGTTCTATTAGTTTGTAAGATACACACACTATTTCTAGATTTTTATTCCATATCTCAGAAATTTTAACATGCATATGTAGCTTATCAAAGTCTAGAGCTAATCAATAATTTTATCATCCTCCTAAGTTTTATACAGTGTTTATCTTTTTTTAATTTCAAAGTATTAAGGGGGTATAAATGTTTTTAACTGAGTTAAAAACTCAATGTGGATCAACACGTAAGTCAAAAATCACATCTGTGGGCACTTTCTGTTCCCAAGCTAAATCTGGCTGGCAGGGTTGCAATTTATATTCTCTGGTGTAAGATCAATTTATTGAGGCCCCATCAATTGATCTTATACCATTATTTGAGAAAGAGTCAATTATTAGTTATAAAATAAACAGAATGGAGATTTAATTGCAAAATGTACCTGATCTCAAAAATGAGGTCCAGGAACTAGAGCTAAGGCAAATGGTCAGAGTTAGAATTTTGGCCAAAGCGATTTGATAATGAGTGACCCTAAATAATGACATTAAATCATCCCTTACTAGGTTCAAGACAGGTTCTATGGACTGACAGGGCTTAGAGGGAACATGAGAACTGTGGCCTGGGAACAGATCTTTACCTTTGTGACTGTAAGTGGCTCCTTGATGTGGAAACCATGTCTGGGTCCAGTTAGCTTCATGATCTGAAAAGGTGACTTAATTTACCATGTGTCCTTTTCACCAGGTTGGTTCTTGGGGGAGAATCTGGAGAGAAAAAAGTGTTGTCCTTTTGGCTGGCTAGACAAAAGATAGAATGCGTATCTAGAAATCGGTGGTTCTCAAATCCCCTGGACAATTCACTAAAGCACAGGTTGTGGGGCCCCTCCCCCAGAGCCGCTGATCAGTAGGTCCGGATGGGGCCTGGGAATCTGCATGTCTGACAACTTCTCAGGTGATGCTGATGCTGCTGGGCAGGGAACCACATGTTTAGACCCTCTGATCTTAGATCTTTAATTCTAATTTTTCCACTAACCTGGTTTTGTACTTTTTGTCTTTGAATCGGTAGGAAATGATGCTCTTCACATGTACTTGTTAGAACACTTCTTAGAATAAAATAAAATATAAATGCTGAATAAAAAATTATAAAGTATTTCTTAATACAGCTGCTACTGATGTTTGAGTTTTATCACTTGGCAATTTTAGGAGCCACTTGATTTCTTTACACGTATAAAAATGTTTTCTTGTAAGTTTTTCATAGCAAACATTGGAAGCTGTTTCTTACTTCCAAATTGCCTGGCATCTTGGCAGGAATGGTGGGGACTGGTGAACCTCAGAGCTCATACCTCTTATAGTCTAAATGCATGTGCTTGGATTATTTGGTTGAAAGTTGGTGTCTGTTCTTTTCTTATGTCTTTATATATCTGAGGAATATTTTCTAAGACAGCTGAATCAGTGAGGCACATCCTGGAAGCTGTTTATGATTTCCTTGTTATTATGATGTTAGTTAGTGAAGCTGCCATTTGTCAGGGTGGCATGGACCCAATAATTGAACTCTCTGGAGGTCAGAATTACTGAGAAAGGAAAAGCATTAGTATATTCAATTCAGCCAGATATTTTTTTTTCCGTCTGGTTTTCCATGGGGGATACTATGTGTATTAGTACCATTTGGAATGAATCTTAAGAGAAACAAGTCAGTGATTCTCAACTCCAGCTGAGACATTAGCATCTCCTAGGCAACTTTGGGGGGGAAATGCCTGGACCCACCCTAGATTAACTAAATTTGATACTCCTGGGCTGGAGCCTGGCATTGTTATCCAGCAGGTCCTCAAATAATGTCATGTCATTCAACATCCTTTCCTTGTAACATTGATGAGAAAGAAAATCGATTCCCTCCAGGGCCACTGTCTGTTTGGGGTCTGCTCGTTCTCCCCATGTCTGTGTGGGTTTTCTCTGAGTACTCCAGTTTCCTCCCAAGTGAGGTGCACATCAGGTGCACATTAAGTGGTTAGGTGACTCAGCGTGTCTACATCGTCCCAGTGTGAGTGAGTATGGGTTGTGTGGGTGTGAGTGCGCCCTGCCACGGGATGGCATCTTGGCCAGGGGCAGTTCTCTCCTTGGCCCTGGGCTGCCAGGACAGGCTCCGGCTACCTGCAACCCTGAAGTGGAATACGTGGGTTAGAAAAATGAAGGAAGGAATGAACACAGATTAATGTCAAATAAAAATTTATAAAGTCTACAGTGCATGACAATAACTGGTATAGTACGGAAGCAGAAGTGCCCTGCTAGCTGCCTTGTCTGTGATTGGTGGCTTTTGAACTGCATGGTGGGAGGACAAGCTCCTGACAGTTTTCACTTTGCAAACATTTATTCCTTGATTTAACTTGCTATCCCTATGACCATCATCACTCATTGAGCCACCAAAAATGGATAAATTATTATCTTACCTGTTTTAATTAATTTTTTTGAAAAGTATGTATAGCCCACATTTACTTCAATGTTTGATATTAAAAGTGTTTTGAATCTTTATTCAGAAGTTTGTTGATGTTTTGTGATCAGAAATATGCCATAGGAACTCAACTGTTGTTTATATCAATTAGCTCATGGTAAAATTGGTTTCATTACATGTTTTGCTTAAAGTTGCAGTTTCCAAGAACATATTAATGACATTGAATAAGGACATACTGCATTTTAAAATCTCCCTAGATCAATGGTTCTGAAACTTTGGCCTGTATCAGAACTACCTAGAGGGTTTATTAGAATGTAGATAGCTGGGTCTCACCACTAGCATTTATGATTGAATAGGTCTGGGTTGGAGCCTAAAATTTTACATTTTTATTAATTTCTTTCTTTCTTTCTTTCTTTTTTTTTTTGAGACAGTCTTATTCTGTTGCCCTGGGTACAGTGCAGTGACGTCATCATAGCTCACTGCAACCCCAAACTCCTGGGCTCAGGCAATCCTCCTGCCTTGGCCTCCCAAGTAGCTGGGACTATAGATGCATGCCACAGTGCCCAGCTTATTTTCTACTTTTAGTAGAGACAGGGTCTTGCTCATGCTCACGCTGGTCATGAACTCGAGTTCAAATGGTCCTCCCGACTCAGCCTCCTAGAGTGCTAGGATTACAGGCATGAGCCACTGTACTTGGCCTAATTTATATTTTTTATAGAGACAGGGTCCGGCTATGTTGCCCAGGCTGGTCTTGAACTCCTGGTCTCAAGCAATCTTCCTGCTTCAGCCTCCCAAAATGCTGGGATTATAAGTGTGAGCCATCATGCCCAGCAAATTTTGCATTTTTAGCAAGTTCCTAGTAGATGCTGTTGCTGCTGGTGCTGGGACCACACTTTGAGGACCACTGCTCTCAGTGGCTGCAATGTGGAACTACAGGTAGCACTGTACTGTAGACAGAGGTCGTCCTGTCTCTAAGCACAGCTGTTGGCTACTTCATTAGCCCTGACCTTCCCACCAGGCTGAATAATAACCCTTAAGTACACTATGAACCTTTCCTTACAGACTAAAATCTTTTGGGGAGTTATGTACTTTGTTAAATTGGAACTCTTTAACTACCTGGCAATTTAATTTTGTATAAACAAAACTATAATTTTTGCATCAAAATGTGTTACTTTAGCCACTTCTAGCTATATCAGTCAGCTCCAAAGAGCTCTGTCTTTACTAATATTTTCCACAATATTTTCTTGTAATTTTACTTACCAGACCCTTACATTGGAGAAAAATCACAGCAGCCTAAGCAGGGTAACATAAATTAGGTCCATGTGACAGTTTTCTGCATTACCCCCTGGTATGATGAATACGGTCATTTTACCAGACTTGCCATTCCTGGAAAAGTTATTTTTACTAAAATGTCTAAAGATAAGCCTCCATGTCGAAGAGTCTTAGCGGTTTCCAAATCTTGGTTCTTGGCCTTTCTTTGCTTCTGTAGCATTCCACATATATTTTGATTATAATTAAACCTGTTAAAACATATATGTACATTGGTTTTCTTACTGTACTAAATGTCCAAGCTTCTCTTGTTAGTGTAATGAGAAAAACATGGCCTTTACAGACACATCTTTATTCATATTATTAGATGTATATGCTTAAGCAAATTCTTGGTCTCTCCCAGCCTCAGTTTTCTTATCTGCAAAATGGAAGAATAATCTCTGTCTCACAGTGGTATTACAAGAATCAAATTCAATTAAGGAAGGTCTGCAGCTTAGTGCCTGCTAAAAAATGCTGAGTTAGTGGAAACTATTTTTTTCTTTTTTTGCAGTGATTATAGTGTCTAAGAAGCTCTTGGAATCCTATGCAGGCAGAGAAGATCGTGATCAAATCAAGAGATTCATCCAAGCTGTAGAACCACACCAAACTAATCATTAGTAATAAGGAGCCCTATTCTGTCTACACATGATTTCACTGGTTGTACTGTATTCTGAAGCATTTAAGTATACCTCAAGAGAGAATATTGGAGGTCAGCTTCCCTGCTCTAAATAAGAATTTTTGCAAACATAATTGCTGACCTAATTTTTCATATTTACATGGTGGCATGGTGTGCCTATTAGGCACTATTTGAAGTGTACAGACTTGGGAATAATTCACTTAGGATTAATTAAAAAATAGAACTTGATTTAATTAAAGGATTACCTTTACAATAGAGGCTAGGTTGAATTTCTTTGAAGTTTGTAAATCTTAATTCTAATTGCCAAGTGGTTGCTGACTTGTGAGACCATGCTTATTTACAGCTTAAACCAATCCTTATAGTACGGACTTTCTCATCTCACTGAACATTCAAAAAGGATTTTGGAACTCTGCCCTTCCTCGGATGAGGTGGGCTTACGCAGCAGACTCCTGCAGCTTTGCAAAGCTGGCAGGAATTTGGAAGAAATAAAGTCCATGTGAAAAACCAAAATCAAAACCAGTCCTGAGAACTCTAATTACTCTTATCTTGGTATGTTAATTTAACATGGCTGCAACATAACGGTATAACCATATAGTAGAATTATTATTATATTACTATGTATATAGTGGCATAGAGTATTTATTTTAAGTACTTTAAGCTCAATTTGTTGCATCAATTATGTGTGCAGTTTCTCCAAGCTAAGAATTTTCTATACTGGTCCCCAAGATGTGTATGTCTCGTTGTTCACAGGTGTGTGTGAATTTCTAACACTTTAATTTATTTATCTTAATTGACATATAAAAATTATATATTACCATGTACACCATGTTTTAAAATGTGTATTCATTGTAGACTGGCTAAACACAGGTATATGTCTATATGTGTGTTTTTGTACAGGAATGAGAACAGTTTTTTTTTTTTTTTTTCTTTTTATAGTTTACAGAAACAAGTACTGACTAATCATTGTAATATAATAAGTATAAAGCATAGTTTTATTAATATTTTCCTTAAGTATTTCTGTTAAAAGCCTATTTAAAATAACATAAAAAATTTTATGTTCTACCTTTTCTCTTGAGGTCTTGATAATAGAATTTTATTTTCTGTATTTCTGTATTTTAATAACCTAGTGATGCAAGTTAGGCTATTAGATTTAATTTTGCCTAACTCTAGGCAAAGCTTGAGCTCTCTCCTGCAGGGTTTACCATTCCTTTCCTGTATCTCTCAGGGAGCTTATCTCTTCTCATTAATGAGCTAAAAACTTACAAACACAGAAGTGCCAGGAAACGCACGGGACTCTGCCTGCTGGTATGAGAACAGCTCCCGCATCTTTGACTTTAGTCCACTCCGACTTTTGACCATTTCTCTAATTCTCTATCTTGGGATTCTTATTGGGAATTAATTCTTCTCCATTCTACCTGTTCAAAAGTTAACATCTAGAAAAACGCTGTAACCTGTTAAAGTTTACACTGTAGGATGTAGATATACAGACATTTAACTTTGTTTTCTATAATTAAGCTCAACTTCATCATGAGCTCCCATTTCTGCTGATGGTGGAAGAATGTAAAATTTGCTTTACTTTTTCATAGTAATTGGTTCTCTTCCTTTACACAGCTTAGGATTTTCATAAGTCAACGAGTCGAGGGTTATTTTCTACCATCCCTCCTGCCTTTCCTTTTCTTGGGGAAGATGGGAAAGCTCACGTAACACTGTGGCGGTAAGGTGGGCTAGGATAGGGTGTTCAGGTCGTCCTGTCCTCAGGGCTCCCTCAGGCTGCTGTGGGTGAGGAACAAGATGTACTCAGCCTCTGAGCACCAGTGGGCACCCACTTCCAGTGGCCCCGAAGTCTGCGACAGCCTCAGGCGTCAAAGTTCAGGACACGTTGACTTCACCTTCACTCTGGCCACAGGTATTTTCCTCTCAGAGTCCCAAATGTGAGCTAGGGCACAAGCTTCCTCTACTTTTGGGTTTCTCTTCAAAATATCTGATGTTTATACAATTTCCTCTTCAGTCTTTGTCTTCACTCTAGGCCTTTCTCAGTGACGCAGGCACTGTGCTTTTTTCTTTAATTCCTGATTTCTCCCTCTGTAGTCTCTTCAATCATAGTACAGTTTACAAAGGGCCCTTCCTTCATTCCTTCCCTCTTTCCCTCCTCCCCTCCTTCCTCTCTCTCATTCTCTCTGTCTCTTTTCTTTTACCTTTTTTGGTTAAAAAAACCCTCATCCATCTTCTGCAGTTGACTTTGATCATCTCTGTGGTGGGTCGTCCAGCTTTGATTCACTGGGCCTCATAAGTCCATCCTCTCAACAAAGTTTGGCTCCTACCGCTAAAAGTTTTGGTTCTCATGAGTCTGAAACGGAGATTACGAGCCCACTTGGGAATTCGAAAGTAGAATACAATTTTATATATTCTATATAATTTTATATTTTTCTCTGCTGGACTAAAGGTTGGCAAAAATTAGAGATATGAAATCACATCAAATAACATTTCAGAATTATTTTATATGATTTTACTTCAACTAAACATATGTGCTGCAGACCTTGCATATTGGTTTTGTCCAGTATTGTTCCACAGAATATCTCGGTGGTTTTTGGTTTTTCATATCAATTAGGTAGTTCTTCTTACACAAATATTCTGTTGGCCTTTTAATCTTATTATAAAATAGCAGGTAATGAGGACATACATAATATTTACTAATATTTATTTGCCAATTTTTATGATCCTAGACATATTAAAGAATATCTGCAATGACCTTTATTCTGTGTGATTAAAATAACTACGGTTGATTTTTTAACTGTAGATTTTTAAAACTACAGTTTCATAGAAAGTAATTTAAAAACATACTATGTAGGAGTTGATTTTTGACACTAAATTGTACATGATTTTTTTTGTTTTATATAGATATTTAGAGTTTTCTCTATTATTCCAAAATCTATGGCAATTATCTCTGATGGTTCAGAATAAAGAGAGGTATAAACATTACAAGTATTTCATTCAATGCAGAATTGGTAGAGAGAATAATTGATTAGATTTTCTAACTATTGAGAAAACCCCTTGAGGATAAATCCATGTTTCCAGAGAAGTATAAAGGAAATTAATATTCATGAAGCATCTACTCTATGCCAGGTACTACACTAACAGCTTATATGTATATGATGTTTTATTTAGTCCCTATTAGGTAGTTTTTATAATAATAAAGCACTTTATAATGAAGCAACTGATTTGTGGTCAAGCTGGAATTAAAAAACTAGGTTGCTTCCCCATACCCCACCACCAAACACAAAAATTATCTTCATAGACTTTCCCTCCATCAGAGGAGCAGCAGCTGACATTTGAATAAGTGATATCTTTAAAAGATATTCATTAAAAATTTAACCAGATAATCAAATGATTCATTAAGAACATATTTTTATAATATGTTCTGCTATAAAATATAAAAATTTAGCCTGACTCTTTTTATGTATTTATGATTTAGTATGTGACTTTGAAACTGGGTGTAACTGATTTTGAGAACAGTTGAGCACAATACTTTAGCACGAACTCAGTGACTCTTGTGAGTTGAGAATAACAGTAATTGATATATAAATCATTAATTTCCCCTCCTGGGAATTATTTTAGAAATAGAAAAATTTCTTTTTTAGTGCTCGTTCTACCTTTAAAGTGAAAAATTACTCATGGTTCCATTCAGGTCCCCAAACATCCCTGGGGTGCTTTTGGGCAGAGTGCTACATCACTCACAGAATCCAAGATGAATAAGGCATGATCTCTTGCATCTAATCAGACGTCAACCCTAAATTAAAACTTTTTGACACATGTTGCCATGAGACAGTTCCCTGAGAACAGGTATTCTGTCTTCTTATATTTTTTCTTGTACTTTAAAATGGAATATACATGGAAAGTGCCCTGTACATATTCAGTTGATGGTGATAGAATAAAAGTATGGTAAAATAGAGCTTCAGTTTAGTAGTACGGAGTCTAACACATATTGGGTATTGAATAAGTATTAATTACATTTAATTGAATTTCAAGGTGCCACTTAAGGCTTTATCAAGGGTCCAGTTTGAGTCACTAGTTAGCAGGTATCCTCCCAGATGCTGAATCCCATATATTTTATAAATCCCATCATTGGCTGTGAGTGGGTTTTTTTTCCATTTCATAATTTAAAAAAAAGATATTTGAAATAGATCATCTAGGGATTAATTGCAGAATCGGAAAAAATCTGGCAAGGCTTTTCTTATTAACACACTTTTATATTGTAAAGAATGACCTTGAATTAACTCAAGGTTGTAAATTGGGAAGTGTGAGGAAATTCTTGACTTAGAATTTAAAGTTTTAAATCAATATCATCTTTAAAAAAAACACACACACAAAAAAAGCCTTGCTATATTCACCATTCAGGGTTTCATTTTGAGTTGACAAAGTTGAATGTTGGAAGTCGTGGATAAGTGTGTAAGTGTGTGTTACACTTCATACCTCACTCTACATTTGGACAAAATAGAACTCTTAGGAAGGCAGTAAGAGACCTTATGCAAGCTTAGAAATGCATATACACTACAGCCAAATGGAGGGAAGAATCCAATTAAATAATTTACTAGCCCATTAATGGCAAGCAACCCAGTTGTAAGCTTCCATGATGGAGCCATTGAACCCGCTTGCAGCCTCATGCACTTTGAAACTATGATTTGACCACCAGTAGGAATATATCTAAATTAAAATTTTAAAGTTAATGTTTATAATGTTTATAAAGTTATTGTTTCTTTGGTTACCTTATGATTAATATTTCACCATTATAGAATTCCTTTTATCTTTAAGGATCATGAAATAAGGAACAATGTCAGTGGTGTCCTGATTCTTTAAAACTTCTAGCACAGAGAGATAATTTTCAATTAGAAATTCAATTTCCTCTTTACATATGGGTCTCATTGCATGGAAGCAGATGAGATAGCTCCTAGCTAATTTTACTAGACTTTCCTAGTGAGATCTCCACTATCTAATCTCTCCTATATAAATATGCCCTTCTTGTGGATTTTTATCCCATTTCCTCTCTCCTTTACATTGTAATCTGATATATCTATTTAACTTCAGCTAATCTTTGCCCGCTTATCTACAGTTTGTTTCTTAATAGTAATATTTTTTCACAAACTTTCTTTTCGGTTTATATATTTGTAAATACGTGCAAGATCATTTTAAGGGAAGGTGTGCAGTCTTAGTCACGTAGTGGAAAATAACATAAAGTTTGTTTGCCAACTCTAACAGTTTTCTAGATGGAAAGTGTTCTTTGATTTTTCTGAGAACTGAGAGGCACATTTCCTACTCCAAGTAACAGTTGAACAATGACATAGTTGACAAATTAGAAGAGTTTCTCTATTACTTTAGTATTTCTCTTCATTCCTTTTTCTCTCCCTTCTTTCTTTCCCTCCCTCTCTCCCTTCTTTTATTCTTTTTTTTATATTTTCTCTCCCTTCTTCCTTCTAACTTCCTAATTCATTCCTTTCTCTTCCCTCTATTCCTTCCTCTTTCCTTTTATTAATATATCTTTTTGACTTTTGTATTTTTAAACTTTCATTTTTATATAAATTCAGAATTATAGATGAGTTGTAAAGACAGCATAAAGTATTGCCAAATACCATTCATCTAGCTTCCCCCAAAGTTAACATCTTACATGACAATGGTGCATTGATCACAATTCTTAATTTGGAATTTTCATCTACCCCAAACCTTTATTCTAACACCTGTTAATCACTACTATATAAGAGAAATGATTTGTATTGATGAAAATCATGCGTATTTCACAAGGATACAATGAATAACTTCAGTCGACATCCTCTTTTTTTCCCTTTACTCCTTACTCTTATTTATACTGGTGGTGTATTTTGGTAAGGGACATTTTTCTTAAAATTTTTCTCTAATGTAATAATCTTGTTAAAGGGGTTGTTTTCAGAGCTTTATAGTAGTTTATTCTTACCCCAAATTTACTTCCTGGAATGCTGGAACCATTGCTAAACTATTCCCTTTGCCTCTGGTCTTGGCACCTCCATCCTTTGCTAGCCAGCTACCAGAATGATCTTTTTAGAATGTACAGCCAATCACACCATTCTCTGGCATCAAATCTCTCCATGAATCTCATTGACTAGAGTCATGGTTCCTAATCTGTGTGTGAAGGCCCCTGGCGGGCATGTGGGGGGATACTGCAGTGAACTCACACAGGTACATGGGATATTTTGAATGTTTGGGGGAAACAAAGCAATACTTGACATCTATTGAACACCCTGTGTACTAGCTCAAGGTAGTTCAATTTCAACATTAGATTAACACCTCTGTTTCTTTCAATAATGTCATATTTTGCAAAGCTGGATTTTCAGTTGTTGCTGTGATAAAAAGCAAGTATCATACGAGAAACAAAGTAAAACATAAAAGGAAGGTGGTAGTTTCCAGTCTGACTCCAAATCTGTAAAGATAGGAAGTGCCCAACTGCACACATCCATTGGTAAGTAATGTGACTACTTAAGGATGAAATAAAAGTGTTAGCTTTTCTTTCAGTTTATGTGTATTATTTTCTCAAATGGCTACTAAGCTTTGGGGACATAAATATTTGTTGAGGTTTTTTTGGATGTAACTACTTAAAAAAGAGAACTGTTATTTTGGTATTTCCTTTGGTCTAGGGTCTCAGTGAAGAAAGTAACTGAGAGTAAGAGCACTGAAAATAAAGTAAGTTTGTGAATCTGGACTAGAATAAAACTCAAACTCCATGGCAAGGTATACAATGCAAAGTCCTTCTCAATCAGTTTTCTTATCTTAAAATGAGAGTATTATGCCATTCATGTAAGATTTTTTTGTTTCAATTTTCTCATCTATATGATTGGGGGAATAATTAGTATTAATATTTATATCATAGGAAAGTAGTTGGGATTAAGAGATTAATTCTTAATTAACACCAGCACTTAGAATAGTTCTGGGCATCAAGTGTTTAGCCAATTTTGGACAATTAAATTAAATACACAATTTTTGTTTATCTAAATCAAAACACATATAGACATAGAACCTGAGTCTATAAAGTCCTAGTTAGTGTTCTTTGACTTAGATATTTCAGCTAGTTAGTGGCAAAGAGAGATCTCAAGTCCGACCTCTGTGCTCCTCTCTCTCAGCCATTCCTCTACTCTGCGAACACAATCAGTGTTTTCTATCATTCAGAAGGTGTATACTAGAAGGTTCTGGTCTTGAGTAGAAAACATTTTCTGAGTTCAACATTACAAAAACCAAATCCAGCAGTGTCTTTCTTATTCTTTACTTTCCTTTGGACAAAGACTTATCTCGTATAACCTTTGTGGAAGTAGGAGGAATTAAATACTGAATTGTTTGCCTTATCTAGAAAAGTAGGACAATGTGGGCTATATGTTGAATTGGTTCTTATTCCCACGTTGTTTTTTGAGTCTGTGTCTTTTTCATTAAAAAGGAGGGTTCCATAAAAATACTCAGATTTATTCTGCTGGAAAGCACATTTGCCTAGTGACGCAAATACTCTGAAGGAGGCCTGTTTTGAGCTAGAGAGAGATTGCGAGAGATCATGGAGGTGACATTAGAAGGTGATTCCTGTGTTGCTACCTGCAGTTTGCTCCTGGGCCCTGGCCAAGCAGTAATGGGGCATCTGTTTGGACTCTGAATTCCTATTATTGAGAGAAACAGAATTTTAAAAGGGAGTATATGATGGTATAGTAAATGGGATTAGTAAAGTACCATACTGATCATGTACTGCTGCTGAATAAACTTAAAACCATGAATCCTTATATCCTCATGTACCCCAAAAAAGGATTTGACCAGATTATTTTGAAAGTCTTTTCTTGTTCCATGATAGTTTGGGGAATCAAATTTTACTATGAACAGGACCACAAACTCATACTCTCTTGAGCTTCGACAAGTCTCTTATCTCAGTGTGTGAGTTTCCTGATCTGCATAATAAGGAAGTGTTGGGTTGATCCAGCTGGGTCTATGGATTATGCTTCCTGATAGCATGCTAAACCAATAAGCAACAAAAGCAAACTTTAACAATTTCCAGATCAAATAAGGTTAGGATATAATACATCCTGTATTCCTCTTAGATATTCCTAATGCACATTATTATATTAAAGACTCAGGATATCCCACAATAAAAATTATGTTTAGATTCATTTGACTCAGTTTACTAAAGAAACTTCTTTTTGGTGACAAAGTTTGCTGATACACCATGGAGTCTTCCCTGTGCCACAGCCTCTATAGTACCTCTAAATTCCAAACGTAAACATTTTGATGCTATGTTTCTAAAAATCATTTAAGAGACTAGAAGAGTGGGTAATCACCTCTCTACATCTGCTGAGATATACCATCACCTTTTATTATCCATGAAGGTCAATTACATTACAGGTGTGCTAAGTAAACCATGAAACCGGGAAGTTGAGTGGTCAAGAGTAAAGAATATGGAGTCAGACTGCCTGCATTCGAACTCTGCTTCTGCCACTTACTAGGGCAAATCTGGGGCAAGTTTAGACACTTGGTGCTTCACTGATTAAACAAGCATGATAATAGCACCCACATCTTAGGGTTCTGATCAGAAACAGGCCTTGCACATAGCAAGGTGTCCACAAACATTATATTGCTACTATTATTATTACTAAAGGAGGCTGCTGACTCCTTTTCTGGAGATACGGAGAAGGAAAGATTCTCATGGATTCTCATCAAACATCTGTTCATGTACTGTTTAGTTTTCATCTCCTTAAATCTCTCTGCAGGGTTTCTCATCTCCATAAATGGCATTAACCTTCAGCCGGTAGTTCATGCCCAAAATTTACGAGCCCAATTCACAAGTTCTTTTTCCTCTACTTTCCAAATAGCCTTCAAAACATATCTCAAGCCCAGCTCTTTTGAGATATTTATTGCCACTGTCTCAGTGCAATCCAACACTGTGTCTTTCCTGCAGTCCTGTAATAACCTTTCTAATGGCCTGTGGTCTCGCATAGTCTTTTTATCAGTAGCAGCTAGAATGCTAGTTTAAAATGTGTATCAGATAATTTGCCTAAGACTCCAGTGCATTGGAATAAAATCTGGACATCTAATCATGACCTTCAAAGTCCCCACCTGCCTCCCTAATCTCCTTCCCCTCCTTCAGGGTGCTTTGGTCAACCTGGCCATGAACCTTGTCTGTCCTTGGTCTTTTGCATTTGGTGTTCCTTCTGCGTGCAGTATTTTCTCCCCAGATCTTCCTAAGGCTGATTTCTCCTCCTTATTCTGGTCTGGATCAGATGTTACCGTCTCAGAGAGACAATTCTCCTTCATTCTAGGTGTAAGTAGCCTCCAACACAATCTATCTGAATTTTTTTATTTGTTTGCTTGTTTATTTTTCCCTCCTCCAACCAGAATATAAAGCTACAAAGGGGTAGGGACCTTGTTAGTCTTGTTCACAGGCATTTAGAATAATAACTGTTATTATTTCCATTTCAAGGTATATTTGCTTAATGGTTGAATGCAGTCTTGCTTAACCACTTCGGTACCGCACTCACCTGCCACGAAACCTTGCCCACAGCGGGCACTGATAGTCCGCACGACAGTTTGTGCTGTGCATTGACGACGAATCTGCTTTGCTCTTGTGTGATGCGGAAAGCTTTAAAGCACTGAAAGCTTGTTTTACTTTCCAGGCAGCTTTACTTGTAATGTAAATCAGAATAGGTAACATAGACATATATGTTTTCATTACGTTATTTTTAAATGTTCACAATTTTATTTTGATAAATGAAAAATTAGAAAAATCATATCACGGCTGTCGGCTGAAGTCGCTGTGCGCGTTCATCTGTGGCTGTCGACTACGCTGGCTATCGACTACGCTGGCTATCGACTATGCTGGCTATCGACTACGCTGCCTATAGTCTACACTGGTACCGAAGTGGTTAAGGGACAAGCAGTGCTCATCTCACTAGCTTGATCTGAAGGTTAAAAGAGAAATTGTGTGTAAAGCAGCTCAGTTCAGAGCTTAGCGTGTGGAAGCTGTTGAGTATCCGTGCTTAGTATTTTTTGGTATTTTTATACCGCTTTCACAAACATTTTCCTTTTCTAATCCCTCTAAGGCCCTATGGGAGAGATGCAAGAGACTCTCCTAAAATCCAGAGGGGACAAAGCACAACCAGGGCTGGAGGCTGGATCTTAGGGCTTCTGGTCCAGTAGGATTTCTCTCACTGTGTTAACTAACTTCTATGGTAGAAAACTGTAACCATTGAACTTTTAAGAAACTGTAGATACATTTTCACAAGTCCATAAGGATAAAATATTATTCTTTTTAAAAAAGAAGGAAACCATGACAAATTTCATGCCCATGATGGAGTTAATTCACTCTCCTATGATCATTTAAAATAAGTCTTTTATTATAGTTAATCATCTATATTTTTTCACTTCTAAGATTCAAGATTTGGCGTAAGCTCTCATGCCATAGTATTACATTCTGTCTACTTCAGCTCCCTAATATAGGTTTTAATTTTTATTTCTAGACTTTGAAAGTACTGACCATCATCATTTCCCCTGGGTGAATAACTGCTATTCTACCCAGTGAAGCTTTACATTATTTACATAATGAATCAGCAAGATTTGTATTCAGAGACCTATATTGCTGATACAATTGTACATATTGAAAAAAGTATTATGAGGTGTATCATGTACAAAAGCATGTGTAACAAGTGTGTATGTATCATTTAAAGAATGACAATTAAATGAATATCTCTATTTTTACTATCCAGCTTGTAAAAATAGAATGTGATCAGTGCTCTTTTTTTGTTTTTTGTTTTTTTTTGAGACAGAGTCTCACTCTATTGCTCAGGCTAGAGTGCTGTGGCGTCAGCCTAGCTCACAGCAACCTCAAACTTCTGGGCTCAAGCAATCCTCCTGCCTCAGCCTCCCGAGTAGCTGGGACTACAGGCATGAGCCACCATGCCTGGCAATTTTTTCTATATATTTTTAGTTGGCCAATTAATTTCTTTCTATTTTTAGTAGAGACAGGGTCTCATTCTTGCTCAGGTTGGTTTTGAACTCCTGACTTTGAGTGATCCTCCCGCCTCGGCCTCCCAGAGTGCTAGGATTACAGGTGTGAGCCACAATGCCCGGTCTGATCAGTACTCTTGACGTTCTAATTCCCCCTTCCATTACAGAGGTGACCGCATCCAAATTTGGTAATCATCATTCCCTTCCTTTTCTTTATATCCCTGAATAATGTAAATTTAGTGTGGCCTGTTTTTGTTCATTTTGTATATATGGGATCGTACTGTATATATTGTTCTGTGATTCTTCACTTTATATGTTTGAGATTCGCCCATGTTGATGAATGTCACTGACTCACCATTCTCACTTTGGTACAGAATTCTATTGTGTGAGTAAATCACAGTTCAATTCTCCATTATCTTGTTGATGGATATTTGAGCTGTTTAGAGATTTTTGCTGTTATGAATGATGTTGCTGTGGACACTGTCTTATGTCTCCTGGTACACACGTGCAAGCATTTTTCTAAGGGTTATACTTAGAATTGGTATTATTTGTTCATAGGATATTCTCATATTCAACTCTACTGTGCAATACCAACTTGTTTCCCAAAGCAATTATATCAAGTTATATTCCCCTCAGGTGGTACATAAAAATTCTTGGGGCTTTATATCCTGAACATTGTCAAGAAGATTGCCGGGCTTTTTAAGTTTTGCCAGTCTGGCAGGTGTGAAATGGTTGTCTCCTTGAGATTTTAATTTTAATTTCCTTGCTTACTAAAGAGTCTGAGCATCATTTCATGTTTTATTTGTCATTCCCATTTCCTCTTCTGGGAAATGTTTGTTCATGCTTTTTTTTTCTGTGGGTTGTTTGTTTTTGACTTATTGATTTATAGGAGTTCTTTTTATATATTCTAGATACAATTTGGTTTGTCATATGTACAGCAAAAATTTCTTCCAGTTTTTGGATTGTCATTTCATGGTTCCTCTTGATGAACAGACATTTTTCATTTTAATGTAGTTGAATTTATCAGTAATTTTCTTTTTTAAAAAATTGCTACAGAAAACATTGGCCATCATGATGTCATAAAAATATTCTCCTACATTTTCTCAAAAATCCTTACTCTTCACATTAAAGTCTTGGAACAGAATGTATTTTTTTTTTTTTAGTTTATTCCAAGAAGGAATCAATTTTGTATGGCTTTCTATATAAATTTGTAGTTATTTTGCATAATTTATTAAAAAATCCATTCATTCCACACGCATATGCAATACCAGCTCTATCACATATCAAATCTCCATATATGCGTGAGTCTGTTTCAGGCTCTCTCTTGTTTCATTGGCCTATTTTTCTATTGCTAGGACAATACCATAGTTGTTAAATTGCTATAGCTTTCTAATAAGTGTTAATAATTGGTAGGGAAAATGTTTGCATCTGTTCATAATCCTTTGGTCCTGCATGAAAATATTTAGAATCATTATATCAAGTTCTATGAAAATCCCATTGGAATTTTTACTGGAACACCACTGAAAGTGTAGATAAATTTGGAGGAGAAGGTTAGTATCTTTACAATACTAGGCACTTCTATCCACAAACATGGTATATCTCTCCATTTATTTAGTTTTCTTTTAGGGTCTTTTAATAAAATTTTGTACTTTGTATATAAAGGACTTGTATATCTTTTTTTT
>VBSM01003204.1:58133861-58153960 GCA_008086735.1 Cheirogaleus medius | reverse complement strand
CCTCCCAGAGTGCTAGGATTACAGGCGTGAGCCACCGCGCCCGGCCTTGTATATCTTAATATTAGAAATATACTTAGGCATCCTCCTTTTATTATTTGCAAAGGGTATATTTTAAAATAGCATTTTCTAATTTGTGGTATTTTAAAGGAATATACTTATATTAATTTTAATAATTTGGAATGTTTAAGTTTTCTATGATACAATAATGCTATCCATGAATAATGGAAGTTTTATTTCTTCATTTATAAATCATTTCTGTGTTACCTTTTTCTTGATTTATTATACTGACTCAAACATCAAAGGTAACATTGGATAGAAGTGAAAGTGGGCATTTTTTGGTGTAATTTCAAGGGAATAATGATAATATTGACCATTGAAAAGATATTTGCTGTAAGTTTTTTTTTTGTAGATACACTTTATCAAGATAAAAACAACTGTCTTTGATATCTTGTTTTTAAAAAGTTTTTCTTATGAAGTGATGCTGAATTTTAAAGAATGCTTTTACCAAATAAATTTACATGAATATGTAGATTTTTCTTTCTGCAAATTGTTAATGGGATGAATTACATTTCTGATTTCTAGTGTACAATCAACTTTACATTCTTGAGATAAACACAATGTGGTCATAATGTATTTGCTTTTTTGGGCATTGCTATGTTTGGTTTGCTATTTTAGTGGAGTATATATATATACATGTGTACATACATGTATGTATGTGTGTATATGTAATAGATATACATATATGTATTTATGATTAGGACTAAGATTGGTCTGTTATTTTTCTTTCCTGGTATCTCTTTGGTGTTAGTGACAAAAGTTAGACTAATAAGATGATTCGGAGAGTGTTTCCTCTCTTTCTTTTCTCTAGAACTGATGGTAGTAATATACTAAAGTTATTGATTCCTTGAAAGTTTATATAACTTGCTCATAAAATGCTCTGAGTACAGTGTTTTCTTTGAGAGAAGACTTTAAACAACTGACTTGTTTTTAAAATGTTATTAGGATTATTCAAATTTATTTCTTATGTCAGTATTAATAATTCACACATTTCTAAGACTTCCTTTTCACCTTGTTTTTGTGTTTGTTGCTTATAATATTCTCTTGTAAATTTTTACTTTTCACTTCTAATATGGTTTATTTCTGCCTCTTACTTTTGAAAATCAGCCTTTTAGAGGTTGCTCAATTTTATTAACCATTAAAAACAGATATTGATTTAGTTAATCCTCTCTGTTATATTTTTCTATTTTTTTCTCATCTATTTCTACTTTTAACTACATCATTTTCTTCTGCCAGCTTTTAAAAAATCAATTCTCTTTCTTCAATTATTTCCTTAGCCTATTTTAGCCGTGTATGTGTGTGTATGCATTATATACTTTTCCTTCTAAGTGCATTTTACAAGTTTTGATTTACTGTGTTTTTATCATCATTCGTTGAGTTTCAAACACTTCTTTTTCATTATGCCTTAGTTTTACCTGTGCAATTTAGCAGTGTGTTTAATTTCTGCTTTTTCTACCTTCTTCCTCCTTATTCTACCTGTTTTTCTTGTCTTTCTCCTCTTTCATATCTTTCATTATTTGTTTCTAACTTAATTATGTTGTAGTAAGATAACAAGATGTATACAACATTGATTATCTGAAATATGGTGAGACTTGCTTTATGTCCTAAATTGTGATCAGTTTCCTAAATGTCCCATGTGAACTTAAGAAGAATATGTATTCTTCAATTATTGGTTTTAGGATTTATGAGTTCATCAGATCAAGCTTCTAATTATGTTATTCAAATACTTGCTATTTTTACCATTTTCTTTATGGTTGATTTATAATACCAATTATTGCATGAAGTGTATCAGAACCTCCCACGGTGATGGCAGATCTGTAAATTTTTTTTGTATTTATATTAATTTTTCCTTTGTAGATTTTTGAAGTTATGTTATTAGGGGCATAAAAGTTTGGAATTATTATGTATTCTTGGTAAATTAGACAATTTATCAATACGTAGTGACATTCGTTTACCTCTGCTAAGATTTTTGCCTTAGAGTCTATTTTGATTGGTAATAGTATTTAACCTTAGCTTGGTCCAGTTAGTATTTGACTAATATACTGTTGCCTAACAACAAAATTTCAATGAATTTAAAAATTGAATTGGCTTTTATTAGCAGTTCATGGCTTAGGCAGCATCCCATTTACAAAACAGAAAGAGCTCTGTTGGACATGGCAAAACCTTTGGTTTTGTAAGGTAGCTTGAGCAGGAACAGAGAAATAGCACAAAACAAACAGCGGATTGGTTTGTATCAAGTTACTTCAGGCTACTGTCTTTGTAAGGGTTAAAGCAGAGGGGACTTCCTTACATGCTGGCTCAGGTAACCTGAGCCTCTTCTGATTGGTTACAGTGAATCTCCTGTTTGGGGACAGAGTGTTCAAGAACTTTCCTATTTTTTTAAGGTTTCAGTTTAATTATGTGGCACTTGACAAGGTCATTTCCATCTTGGTTTCGTCTGCTGGGGCCCAGTGCAGGAACTCAATCTAAAACTGTGGCCTCCCATGAATGTTATTTAACACTATCTTTTTTCCTTTAATATTTGTAAATAGCACATATTTGGATTTTATCTTTTTAAAATCAAATCTGATCATCCTTGTTCTTAGAGAGTTTAGTCCATTTCCTTTGATTATTGCTAATATATCTGTCTTCATTTCTAACATATTATTTGTGTTTCTGTTTTACTTTTTTCTTTTTCCTTGCCATTTTCAGATTTTTTCCCCTCATTCTTCTACATAAGTTTAGAATTTATATATCTATGTCTATTATTTGAGGTCCTATGTATCTTAATAAGTGTATTTAATGTAGCAAGGCCTAATTCATATTTCACCTCCTACCAAACAGTACAAGGATTTTGGAATGATTTAACTTGAATCCCTTTCTTCCTGATTAAAATAATTGTCTTGGATTTTAGCTATATCTTGATTCCTTTAACTCTACAAGTAAGAGAGGTTTTATTATTGTTTTTCTATGTAATTTTGCTCATATGTTCGCAAATTGTTCTTGTACATAATTTCTTGAATTTTGTATATTCTTTTGATATCTTTTTTCCTCCTAACATATATTATTTATCAAGGTCTTTAAGTAGAGTTTCCTGATTCTAAAAGCTGTTTCTGTTGATCTGAAAATATCTTTGTTCTATCCTCATTCTATTGAACATAGAATTCTTGGTTGACTTTTACTCTTTCAGTATTTTGAAAGTATTATTCCAAATACTGGTGTCAACTATTGCAGGTAAAAAATCATCATTCAATATAACCTCTTTCATTTGTAGGAGGTTTTTTTTAAAGCTATTTTAAATATCTTTTCTTTCTTTTTGGCATTCTGAAGTTTTGTGATAACATATTTAAATGTTTCTCTTTATTCATGGGATATCTTGGATTTCTTAAATGTATAACTCAGTATTTTATAAGTTCCAAGAAATACTGTGGGGTCATTACCTTTTCAAATATTGCCCTTTCTCCCATACATCTTTCTTCTCTTTTGTGAGCTTGGAATAGATGTGTGTTGCACTGTCTCATTCTGTTCTCCAGCCTCTGAGCTTCTCTTTCATATTTCACCTCTTTTTGCTTCTCAGTGCTACATTTAGGGCAATTTCTTCTGATCTGTCTTTAAGTGCACAAATTTTTCTTCAGGTGTGCCTGATCTGTTAAACACTTTCATGGAGGTTTTAATTTCTATTAAAGGTTTTATCTTTAGAAGCTTTATTGCTTTCCTTTTTAATACTTTGTGGTCAATTTTTAGTGATCTCTTTTTCCTTTGATGTACTCTCAGTATCACATTTCATTTCTTTAAATGCATTTATAGGTACTAAATGTTTGTGGGTTTTGCAGGACTGATCCTGCAGTTTGCATTTCCTGCTGACTCTTACTCACTGTTTCCTTAAGTATTTTTTGATTTTTTTTTTTTAAGTTTTAAAGTGTGTTCCTCCAGAGAGGATTTGAATTTGCTTTGTGTGTGGCAGTAGAGGTGCTACCTGCCGATTACCTCTTTAAAATAAACATGCATATCAGCAATTGTGGGACCTCTCCGATCATATAATTTGTCCTCTCCCAAAACACGATCCATCTTGGGGTTAGAGAGTCACAGTCTCAGAGGAAATTTTTTTCCTCTCTTCCCACCTAGAGTTAAGAACAAGGAGATGTAGATGCTCCAGTATTTCCCTCTGCAGGAGGTATTTTTAAAAAAATTTATTTCAAAGATATTTATTTACATTTTTAAAAAGAAATTTCTTTCAGAAACATAGAAAAGCATGACAGAGTACTTCATAGTTCACTTTAAGCAATAAAATAGGCAATAATAACATGCATATTTTTGCTACCATAAACACTCAGGTATACTGATGTCTGTCACATGGGTATAACAATTATGAGCAAATGAACCATATTCATAAAGAAATAGGTCAAAAATGGAAATATATAAATGCATATCATTATGATTGGTAGTTACATGCACCCAACTTTATAACTGCAATCGTCTGAAATCCTGTGACAGACCCTTGCTAGGGAGAGGCAAAGATATAAAATGCAACCAAAATGAAAAAAAAAAAAAAAAAGACTTAGGCTGTTTGTCTGCAGGAGGTTTCATGTTTCTAGCTCAACCATTTGGGAGATTCCAGCTTCATATCTATAGGTCTTCTGTCTGATCTCTCATCTGTTGGGCCTAAGGTTTTGTGTTTTTTTTTAATTTTTTTCAAAAACCTAGGCTCTTCATTACTGTAGATTGGCCAATGCTCCCAGAGTAAATGCTGGCTTCAGCATTGTTTACCTTTCTGTGTTCATCCTTTCTTGTCATTTCTGGCCTCCCAGGAATTCTCTTTATTTCCCCACCAGCTCAGCCCTGCATGAAAATGATTTTTGAGAAAAAAAATCCATCATTTTTAGTTCTTCTGCATTAAAGTGTGTGAATGTGTGTGTGTGTGTGTGTGTATGTGTGTGTGAAACTAGTCTGCTATAATTCTGGAAGCCAAATATGCATAGTTTTCTGTCACACTCAAATGAGCCTTATTTTTATTGTCTGTGCATTTGTCTCTCTGTATGTATATGTGTATATATATGCGTATAGGTACACACATATGAAAAATAATGCCATGTATACATAGCATCAGTAAATTTTAATTTTGTTAATATTCAAACAATTTTAGCTCTATGTACAGAAAATAGCATATATTGCAGGCCACATTATAGGGTTAGAAATTATTCCCATGCTAACATACCTTCTTCTTCTATTCCCAAGTTAACTTTTAAAAACTGTAATTAAAAAAAAATCAGGGTTTAAATCAAGGAACAGTGGGGAAGAACTCTCAGTTTAAGAAAGCAGCAAATGTAAAATTTCCATCCAGCCAACAAAGTATAAGCTACTGCAACAAACACTTAGGATTGGACTGGGTCACAGAAGAGAGACAGTTAGCATAGGTCTGCTGTCTCCTAGGGAGTTTAGGTTCAGGTTTATGTTACCACCCAGCCAGGTTCATTGCCTGCTGCCCAAGAGGAAGCCAATACGTAGAGACAGCAAGTGTTACAGTGGAGAAATGGTTTAATAGTGCAGGCGACATGGGAGGAAATAGGAGGAATTTCTCAAATCCATCTCCCTGAGAATTTTTGGTCCAGGGCTTTTAAAGATAGTTTGGCAGTCAGTGGGCTGGGGAGCTGGGTTTGCTGATTGGCCACGGATGAATTCAAAGGGTTGGGAAGCAGAAATTTTCTTCTTGTGCTGAGTCAGTTCTCAGGTCGCAGTTGAGTTGGTTCCTTGGTATCTTCCTGTGGAAGATGTATCTGAAAGACCAGGCTTAGGTTTCACATGGGTGATGTTACCTATGGGAGCAATGAAGAAAGCTAAGAATCTCTATGACCATCAGCTATGTGACTCCTGAGTAGTGAGCAATTATACGAAAGCCAGCTAGGGAACAATGGCTGGTTAGATACATATTTTAGCTGTGCCTATACTTTTGTAGAGTTCAGGCCCCTACCGCAGTTCTCACCTTATCGCTTTTTATTAATTTTATAAAGGGCGGTTTCATTTACTGGTACCTGTATTTGACAGTACTTGTAAACGTCTGAGCAAACTGGCCTAGGATTTACCAGAATTGCGACCTTGCATATAGAGTGGCTCCTTTCAAAGTTCAAACCCCAGCTCTCATTCCTTATGTGGCATTGGGTGCATCCCTTAACCTCCACATCATTTCCTCATTTATTAAATGAGTTAATGAAAATAATAAATGTACATGTCTCATGTTGTGAGAAATAAGAGTTTAAGTTGATAGTGTAAAGTATTAATAGGCTGGGTCTTATTTTTCTGAGTAAACATGTTTCATGATTCTGAAGTTTTAGCCTTTTTTGTATATTGGAGTCCAGCAGGTGAATTTTGCAGGCCTTCCTCTTTACCCTCCAATCAGAGAACCTATACTTGCCATCTTTCTACTTTTCTGAAGTTGCTCAGCTTTCATGCAACACCTAATCTATTACCATGAGCATATATAAGTTTTTGTACCTAATTAATGTTTTTTCAATACCCCAAATAGATGGAATTTGTGTGCCCACGTCATAGTGATTGCCAGCATAAAAATAATCTGATATGCAGCCATGAAAACTCTTTGGTGTATATTCTGAGGTTCTGAGACTCAGGAAGGAAAGGGAAGTCCTTGCTTCTTCTCAGAACTCTTATAATTCTGCCTCTTTTTGGTATTTGTGCAATATATTTGGGTGTTGTTTCTCTTACACAATACGTCTCAAATTAGGTGGAAAATCCCCAGAGGATGGGTGTCCTGATACAGTTTTCTTATATTAATTATTCAGTATATATTTAAGTCGTTGAGAGTAATCCTATCCCTCATTCATTCAACAAGTATTTATTGAGCACCTAATAAAAGACACCTACAAAGAAAAGTTTCTAGGCTCTGGGGTATTTTTCAGTGAACAAGATATACAAAGCTCTGCTGTCAGGGAATTTGCATTGGCTTAGAGGCAGACAGGAAAATAAACAAGTAAATGAACAAGGATTGTAAATAGTGGTCAGGGAGGCTTCAGTGAGAAGTGACATTTGAGATTTGAATTAAACGATGTGAGGCATCTGAGGGCGAGAGAGAAAAATCCAAGCAGGCGGAAGAGGTTGACATTTTGAAAAACAAGAAGAAAGCCAGTGTAGCTGGAGCACAACAAGGGATAGAGTGGTGGTAGATGAAATCTGAGAAGCAGACAATGGCTAGAGTAATTGATACGGGATTTTTGTTAACAATATTCCAGGTGGACTTGAATAGAATTTACCATATTGACTTCTATTTCACTTTGTCTCTTCCCCCTGTAAACTTGTTGCTATTCTCTTAAAGAATAAATGTGTTAATGGGTTAGATTCTCTGGGTAAAGGTTTTCCCTCTCTATGGAAGATGGATTCTGCAAAGTGAGCTTTGCACATGAAGGGCAGATCACAGCAAGATTCTGGCTTCTTGTGATAAACAGATTGCAAATCTGAATAAATTACACGCCCTCCCTTGGTTTAGCTTAATTTGAATTACTATTGCCTAATATGAGTTTCCTGAACTGTTAATCATGATTTATCAACAAGTTGATTGGGAAGCTATAAAACTACTACCCTGATTGGATGACATATTACAAAATTGCAGAGATTACCATACCCCCTCCCCCTTGTCAGATGCTTATGGGAGGGAATTCTCATATCTTAGGGGACATTGACATTGAGCCTTTTCATACATAGGTGTTAGGCCCTTGATCTTGTGGCTATAGATCTCCAGAAATGAACCACTGTTTTCTGAAAGTCACATGGCTTTTGCATTGGATGAAATAAAAATCAGAGGAAGTAAGGATTTAGAGAAAAGCTGGAGGCAAATATTAATAATTTTGTGCTGTGGCATTATCAGTCTTCTGCTTTTGTAAAGTAGATATGTCACTGTTTGAGATTACAGAGCATAATAGGTTAATTTGCACCTGCAGAGTAAGTGTCCAGGGAAGTCTCGGTGACAGTACTCAGTGAAGCTCGATTTAGAAATTTGGTACAAACTCCAGCTGGGAAGTTAGGCTAGAGAAATCAGCAGGAGCAAGCTAAATGTATGTAGAAAGTGGTAGTGCTGGTGCTTGTTCTCAGCAAAGAAAGCTTTACATGATGTCTGAGCACTTGAGCTGGCTGGACCAAACAGCTTTGGCATTATTTGATTTGGACTAAGCAGCCCTGAGATGAAATGGCCTTTTATGCAACTTTGTGAACTGGGACATGCTGGGCCTTGTTTCACTCTGAGTTTGCCAAGTAAAAAGATTGGCAGCCGCGGAACAGGGCAAGATATTTCTGTCGAATCAGTCTCTTGATGGCAGCAGTTCCAGCTTAATAGGCAGCTTTTCAACCCTGAGAGCTATCCTGTTTGCTCAGTGTTTCCTGGCTTATCTGGGTACACAAAACAGAACAGAAAAGAGACAAAGAGGATCTCTTTACACAATGCAGCTGGCGCCCTCTAGTGGATAATGTTAAGAATGCAGATAATTTGAACAGCAAATTTTGGGAAAGATGGGATTATTTTGGACCCTCAGATACATGATGCATACCCAGGCAGGATTGAATATGGGTTTAGTGGGGCCTAAAGCTTATACATTTTGGGGGAAGTGAATTTAGAAAAAAATAGTGTAAAATATCTTGTTTATGTAAGTTTTACCAAAACATGCAAATATGTCAACACATTACTGAGCCTCCTACCATTTCTTCTAAGCCTCATGAACTTCATGGTAAATCTGTCTATTCTATATTTGGTGATTTTAAATAAAATAGAAATTTTGGAGAATGTATGATTAAAAAGGCTTGAGAATTTCTGCTTTTTAATCTATAAAAGTTAGTTTGGACTGAAGTTTTAATATACTTTGTAAGTACAATACAAAATTCAGACTTAATTCACAATTCTTTCTTTCTTGGGAATAGTTAAATCTAGCTTTTACAGCACTTCCCAGAGTCAATATTCTTCTCTTTCCCATCTGAGTTTAGAACTGTATCTACTAAGTAATGCATAGTCTTCAGCCTATAACATCTTAATTGAGTTATGGCAAAGTGCGAAGTCAGTAAAAGTTATTATGGTAAATAAAATTGCCCTCACTAACCTGAAGAGAATATTCTAGTGATCAGCATGTTCAATTCTGCTAATTTATGGATTAAATATAGAAATAAATGAGTCTCATAATTAGAAATGTTTTAATTTGCAAATAGGCCTACAGATCTGCAAAGAGGGAGACAGACCAGCCAAGTACAGAGGAATGGTGAGTCAGTCGTGAAGTCCAAAATCAATGACTGAAAGACACTTTCTCCCCAAAACTAGGCCATTAAAAAGTCAGTTTTTTGAAACACAAGAGGCAATCGATTTTTAACTATTTCCTTGAATTAAATAGGTAGAGTTTTATAGTTTTGTGCCCCATCACAAGCTTTTTCTTAAAAATAAAAGCTGTAAGTGGAGTTACTTAAGCATTTTCTGTACTAAATAAGCTTCTAAATAATGATGTATAGATAAGTTTCATCTAAATAATGATGCATAGACAGAATTTATTAGACTCAAATTCTGAGAGATAAGAAAAAAGACAGCTTGTAAGGCCATGTTGTCTAGTCTCTTCTGCCATTAGACAGGTCGAGAATTGTGTTCTTCATTTTTCTTCACATATAAGGATGGCTGATTTTAAAGAAAAACTTAAATTGAACTTCTGGATCTCTGCCAAGGTTGAGGGAAACTATCTGAAGTATTCAAAGCACTGAACTATTATCCTGAATCACTAGCTGTCTTTTATATAGAAAAATAGGTTAATTTTACATTTGCAAGTATAATTTATTTCAATTTCAAATCTAAGATAATAATAGCTAGCTTTTTGGTTTACTTTTATGAGGTATTAGGCAGTGGTTCATGTGTCATCACAGTGCATATACCTCCCATGTGTTACTATCCTTACTATAACCCATTGTGGCTGGTACTACAGATGAGAACACTAAGAATTACAAGGGCTCAATAAGTTGCTGAGGGTCATTTAGCTAGCAAGTAGCAGGGCCAGGGATCATCCCCAGGCAGTCTGGCTCCCTGAGATATTGCCTTCCTATCAGAAGGCCCTGCAGAAACCTACTGGTGATGGGGTACATGACAGATTAACGCATTAAAAAAGAAGGAAATAGACACAATTATAACATACAGCTATCAGAAGACAATATCTAAACTCACATAGATTTGGTGAATTAATAAGCACACTTGACTTGAAATCTTAAACTCCTGAATGGTGGTAGTAGTTAAAAGTATGAGAGTGAGCTGGGTATAGATCCCAAAGAATTGAAAGCAGGATCTAAAAGAGATATTTACACACCTATGTTCATAGCAGAACTATTCACAATAGCCAAGAGAGGGTAGCCACCCAAGTATCCATCAACAGACCAATGGATAAACAAAATGTGGTACATAAATACAAAGGAATATTATTTAACTTTTAAAAGGAAAAAATGCCGACACATGCTACAACATGAACCTTAAAGACATCATGCTAAGTGAAACAAGCCAGTCACAAAAAGACATATACAACATGATTCCACTTACATAAGGTATCTATAGTAGTCAGATTCATGGAAATGGAAAGTAAAATGGTGGTTTTTCAGGGGTTGGGGGAAGGAGATGACGGGGAATTATTTAATAGGTATAGAGTTTTAGTTTTGCAAAATAAAAAAGTTCTAGATTGGTTGCACACTAATGCAAATGTACTTAACACTATTCAACTGTACACTTAAAAGCATGGCTAAAATGGTAAATTTTATTTTACTACAATTTTTTTTAAAAGTATGGGAGTAGATAAGAGTCCAAGATAAGAATTATAGGTAAAAGAGGAGGTATCAAAACGCAAAACCTTGGGGAACACCAACAAAGAGGAAAGTTGGCTTAAAAGTGACACTGAGAAAGAATGGTCAGTGAAGTGGAACAGCTGCCATCTGGCAGTGCCCCAAGGGCTGGGGACAGATGGCCTTACAAGTTCAAGGTAGTTGGCAAAGCTGTTAGTACACACATGTACACACTACTTCCTTAGATAAGGACACCTCCTATTCACCTGAAGGTATCTGTCACATCAGCCACGTGTAGAGTCTATTATCCTAAAATGTTAGGAGATGAGGTACTTCACATTGGGAGGGGGCAGTTAGCAGGGGCAGTGGCAGACCTCAAATAAGAACACTGATCCAATGGTTTGAAGTTCTCATGCTGATGAGCCTCAAACCAGAAAGAGCATGCTGTTAATTTTGACTTGGAATTCCTGTGCAGATGGTGCTAACAGGTGTTTTCAAACAACTGACTTCTAAAAATCACAAGTCTACTTGAAGTTCCAAACATGCGTATGCACAGACTTTGTAGTACTTTGGCATACCTCTTGTTTTTAAAGATAGTACCACATTCTCAACCACCTGGGGTGAGCGAACTTCTGTTTAGTTACAATTTTCACATCTACATCTACCTTACCATTGTTGAGGATGTTAATGTACATTTGAAGGTGGCTTTCTAATGTCATTTTCATGACTTTGATAAGAAATTTAATGTGATGGCTCAGGAATCCAGCAAATTCTAAAGTCATAAAGAAAACATACCTTTCTAGTTAAGGAAGAGTACAATTAAAGAGATGTAGGTAGCAATAAAAGGTACAATAAAGAGAGACTTGGTTTTAAACCCCCACCGTCTGAATTAATTCAATTGTAAAATATTTATTGAGTGGATACTACATACCAGATATTATACCTGGGAAGACATCAATGGATAAAATTCTTTCTCATGGAGCCTTATTCTAGAAAGTGAACAAAATAGATAAATAAAATAGATAGTAGTAGATACGGGCAAGTGTTTTGGAAGTAAGGTAGCCCGAGCTCAAACCTGACCCCTTACGCATGTCAAGGTGCCTGTGTACTCTTCCTTAATGGTCATTCAAGTTCTGTGACTGCCCCTGCTGATGTTTGCCTCTCGTTTGTCCCTGTGTCCTGAATTGCTGCTGTGTCTCTGTTTATTCTGTGATGTAGGCTGACCTTGACAAGCCAGGATCAGTCGCTATCACATTGACATACCTCCCACCTTCACTTTGGGGTCCTGATTTTGTTTGTGATAGTGTCCTTCCTCCAGCGTATTCGCTGGTCATTGCAGCAAATATTTATTGAGAATGTCTCATATGTCAGGCACTGCCTGGTGCTGGGGACACAGTGACGAATAAGACAGACGTGGTCCTTGCCCGCATGGAGCTTACTATCTAGCTAGGGAAAATCAACACAAAGCCACGTAAACAGTCAAGCAAATGTGACAAGTGCTATAAAGGAAGCAAACAGGATGCTGAAATAAAAGAATCACAGAAGGGAATGATCTTAGATATTAGTGATCAGGGAGTCCCTCCTTGAAAGTGTGCTATCTAGGGTAAGATCTGAAGAAAGGAAGGAATCAGACTTTTTATTTATGTTTTTTTTTTCATATGTGTTTGTGTGAGTGGAGGCCATGAGAATGTCATGTGCAAACACCTTAGCTAAGGAGAACAGAACTCAGCACTTTTAAGGATCTGCACAAGGGCTTTTGTGGCATTGAGTCAGGGTTGGAATACAGGGTGGCTTGAATCTGTTTCTTAAACCTAATGTTAAAAGCTTATTTGATTCCATTATGTAATTTCTCCCACCCCCACAAATCTTCTTTCAAGAACCTAGGAATCATTTCCATCCATGGTGGGTGTTGGTACCTTTGAGAAAGTATGAATTGGCCTTGCTCCCCAAGTCATCTCTGCTTGTCTACGCAGAGTCCTACTGCAGACACTCTCCTTCCTCAGATGGTTCTCTGAGCATGTCTGAGTGTGTAGTGGAGGCAGGAAATAATACTTCCAAGTGTCCCTACCTCTGCTGTTTCAGTAATGCTGTGGGCTCCCTAATAGTCTTCCTCTCCATGCCAAACCTCCTTAAAAGCTTACAATCCTTTCAGGACCCTTGCCACAAACACCTGTGCTTGGTAAAAACATACAATTTCCATTTTTTTTTTTTAGTTTGATAAAAAAGGTTTCCTTTTAAGTCTAGATTTAGTTTCTCTTTTAAAAATACTTTATTTTTCAAAAGTGCCAGATGGACAAATATTTAGCTACACCCTCCATTGCCTTGGAGAACAGTAAGCCAACACACCTTTGAGCTCCATTGTGTAACTGTCCATATTTGGAGATTTTCTTTTCATAGTGTATTTTTTCCCCAGTAGATATCACTCTAACTGTTGATACTTCCACAGGAAGGGATTGCCCTCCTCTGCCTGTGTGCGCATTTTGGGCTTAGTAGCTGGGCCAAAGGAAATATTTGTAGCAAAGTCCAATCTACTAAAGAAACCAAGTTACTTTCTTTCATTTCCACTATGGGGTATTCTTCAGCAATTTGACTGGAAGAAAATAATGAGCGTAAACGGTCGTTGGATTTTTTTTTGTGTGTGTGCCTAAGCAAGATAAGTTTGGTGAAGAGAGAACTTGAGAAATAAACATGACTTTTGCCAACCTAATGATCAAAAAGTAGTATCTTTATTATTGCTTTAACTGGCATTTCTTTGATAACCATTGTAATGAACTAGTTCTGCTTATACTTGTTGGCCATTGGTCTTTCCTATCTTAGGTTTGACTTTTCTTATTGCTAGGTAGGATATCTCTCTCTCCGTGTGTGTGTGTGTGTGTGTGTGTGTTACATATGGATATGTTAACATAACCCTCTGTTATGTATGTGTCCAGATTGTTATTTCTGATCAAGTCTATCCATCATTTTTTTAATATCAGGTTGAACCATATATAGTTGTTTCTGTCCAACAAACATGACCAAAAAAACACAGCAATTGTGTATGATTCAACCTAAACAGTTTGTGCCTGTGATACCAAACCTAGAGAGTTTGTACTCATCCCAGATTATAAAATGTTTCACATGTACTTTTTTTCTTGTGCCTAATAACCTATAATATTTATTTCCTTATTTAAGTGTTGTGTTTCTTTGAAAATTAGCATTTTATTCCTCCTTATAGTGTTAGACTCTCTTCTAACATGGTCTAGTTTTATCTGATTTGGTATGTTTTGCTTTTGTTCTAATTCCAATACTGTGGTGTTCCTACCCTTTCCTGACTCCTTTTAGATTCCATTCAAGAATCGTCCCCTCCGGGAAGCCTCTTTGACTCCTTTGGCGTGGTCAGATGCTCATGTTCTGCTCTTCCGTGGGACCTGTGTGTATTTCTCCCGTGGAATTTACCACCCCTGCAGGGATTGTTGACTTCCTCACTTTTAATCTGGGACCACATTGTATTTACTTCTAAGTGCTAGGATTTAGGATAGTGGCTGCCTCATAATAGACCCCCAGTTATTGTTCCTTTTACTTGAATTGAACTAATTGAGCAGGAGCTTCCCATGGAGCAAGGAGTAAAGCAGTTATTGATATTTCTACTACTTAATGCAATGTAAGATTCATCCAGGCAGCCTCCCCAGCACCAACACTGACAGAAATAATAGCACCCCCAGAACAAAATATGTTGATTGCATTGCATTGGTATCCCACACTCTTTATAATTAGATCTCCTTTTATTTTTCATTCATTCATTCATTCATCTCCCTCCCTCCCTTCTTTCTGCCTCACAGTTCTAATCTCTGACCTTGTCTCTCTATCCTCTTTTCCTGAAACCCATCTGTGGGGTGTGATGCTTTGATGACACATTGACAAAGTGTTTTTCCTGTCTGAATATTTTATTCTTCATTTTACTTCAATACAGGTTAGATATCTGTTGATAAATGTTAGAAGAGTCATATCACTATATTCAGATGGGGCCACAGGCATAATTTTCTATTTGGAGAGATGTTTTGCATTTTATCTGATCATGTGAACATTTTGTAGGCCATTAGCCATCATTTGTAGACTTCAGTATTTTCTACCTAGTGATATTCTCTTTTGTCCACATAGGCTTTTTTGAAATCAGTGTTAAAAATCATCAAATCCAGTCATGCTTCTTTGATTTGTTACATTGATTTTTTTCAAAACTTTCGACTGACATCTGTTGTCTTTTATTAAATACATCAAATATAAATGGCTCAACATAGACTCTTTTTAAAAAACAAAAAACTCCACAAAACTATTTCTGTTGAGTAATATAGCCCTTATATGAAAAAGCACAGTAAAACATGCAGTTTAAGAACAATAAGGAATGAATATCTGTGTATACCTTACCCAGAGGAAGAAATACATTTTCCATTCTCATTTCAATCTCATCTTGCTTCCTACGTAGACTTCAGAGGTGGTTACTATCCTGAATGTTATGCTAGTTATTCCCTTGCTTTTTTTAATAGCTATTTTTTAAAGCAACTTCTGTAGGAATTCCTAAATATTATATTGTTTTATCTATTTTTGAAATTTATGTAATTATGATGAAATCATTCTGTATGAATTCTTAAGTAACTATCATTCAGCATTATATTTTTGAGATTTACCTGTTTCAATGATTATAACCTAAATTCATACTTTTCATGGCAATATAGTATTCCATGGTATGGATATATTATAACTTATTTTTTTATCTTACTTATGAGGTATACATAGGGGTTTTCCAGTGTTACTGATATTCTAAACAGTATAATTGTAAATATTCTTATGCATATATCCTTGCACACATGGGCAAAAATTTTTCCAAGATAAATACCGGGTAGTGAAATTCCTGAATCAAGCTAGCACATGTTCAGATTTCCTACATGGTTTTCCAAAAAATTTTATCCATTTATATACCCACTTTCAATGGATGAAAATCCTCTTTGTTCTCTATTGATGGCAACACTTGATCTTATTCTATATTTACATTTTACCAACCTTGTAGTCATGAACTGTATCTCATTATGATTTTAATTTATACTCCCCTGATTACTATAAAGGTTAATATTTTTAATATGCTATGGGTCATTTATTATCTTTTGTAAAATTTGTGTTCATTTATTATTTCCATTTTTCAATAGTGTTTTAGGCTTTGTCTTATTGATTCATAGAAGTTTTTTGTATATGCTGCATAGTAATCTTTGATTCTTTGTGTGTTACATCTTATCCAAATCCATAGCTTATAATCTTACTCCATAATATCTTTGAGGATAGAAATTCTTATTCTTTATGTAATTGCAATCTTTTCCTTTATAATCTGTGCACTTTGTGCCTTGTTTATGAAATAACTTTATACCCTCATCATAAAAATATGGCCCTGAATTGCTTCTAAAATTTTGCCTTTTACATTTGTGTGCTTAATTCATCAGGAATTGATTTGCATGTGTGGTTGAGGAAGGGATGTTTTTCCAACATGTGTGTCAGTTGCCCCAGTACAATTTATTTTTAAAAGTTTATCCTTTCCTCATTGATCTGCATTATAAACTCATTTATATGTCTATGAATTCATCATTTTATATCTGGGCCCTCAATTTGTTTAGCTGTTCTATTTGTCAACCACTGCTCAAATACCTATCTTTATTAATATGACTTTATAATAAAGTTTGATATCTGGTAGTCAAGTCTCATGACATTATTCCTCTTGTTTATTAGTATATATAATTACTGAAACTTTGCAGTGCTCCATATCTTTTAGAATCAGTTTCTCAGGCTTCTCATACAACACACACACACACACACTGAGTTGGATTTTGATTGAAATTGAATTTATAGATCAATTTGTGATCACATAACATTTTTTCAATATTGAATAGTCCAATCCATTAATATAGTATTTCTACTTATTAAACTATTTATTCATGTTTTTCAATAAAATGTTATAATTTTCACCACAGAGATCATATATATGATTTTTTACACTATATATGATACTTTTTTTAAAAGAATTTATTTTCTAAACTTTGTTGCTGATGAATAGAAATTCAAATGATTTTTATGCACTTATTTTATGTCCAACAATCTTGCTAATAGTGTTAGTCATAATTTATTGGAAGAATCTTTTTTATCATCTACAAACATAATCATATCATGGTAAATAAAGATTATTTTGCTTCTTCTTCTCCAATCCTTATACTTTTATTTTTTTTTCCTTGCCTTACTGTATTTGCTAGGAACTCCAAAACAAGGATGAATAGAAATGGTAATAACAGGCATCTTCTCTGACTTCAGCATTATACAATTCATCATGTAACAAAAACACTTGTATCCCCTTAATATTTTGATATACAAACATAAAACAAAACAAAAAGTAAATAACAGGCATCTTTACCTTTCTTTGCAAACTCAGAGGAAATGCTTTCAGTATTTCAACATTGAGAATCCGAAGGGCCCCCACTATCTGCTCTAGGCCTTAACATCCTGTAAGCCCCTAAGAAATTAGGCAAATCACTGGAGGTCAAGGAGAGGATGCCAACCTAAGGTTATGTTTCTTCCACAAAGCATACTAGGAGCTTAAAGTAAAAATTAATTTCTATTATGGAAAAATAAAGTGATATACCTTGCATACCTACGTTTGTAGACTGAACACATGCCCATTACACAGTGAATAAATTCAAGAAAATGGCACTTATTCCAGTGCAAAAAGCATTATCAGAGTTTCATGTGAGCATTTTCTGGCTCTCTCAGTCTCTTAAGAAATTAACGGATCAACACCTAAGTGGACATATAGGAATATAACATTTATAGGGTGTCGGGCAGGTGGGAGGGGTGAGGAGGGGATGGATATATACAAACATAATGAGTGAGATGTGCAATGTTTGGGGGATGGTCACGCTTGAAGCTCTGACTCAAGGGGGGAGGGGGGACATGGGCAATATACGTAACCGTAACATTTGTACCCCCATAATATGCTGAAATAAAAAAAAAATTCTCCCTATTTGAGAGCAGTGCAGTAACTGACAGCTTAGTCTTTGCAGCATTTCCTGGAGGAAGAGAAGATGGCAGGGTCTTTGCAGAGCCCTTAAGCTGTCTCTGTAAGTGTGTGAGGAACCTCGTGTGCTCTTTCACTAATGCCTACTAGGTATATGTAAGTGATGGAAAATAGATAGGACAATCATACTGTCCAACTGTCTCACTCTAAAGGAAAACAGAGCCTCATAAATCTCACTCAGTAAAACCACTAAGTTCTGTGATAAACAAAAAGAGAATTTTCAGTGCTGGTCTTGGCATAAGGAAGGCTCTCTGTGTAGTACAGTGGTCCTTAACCTTTTTGGCACCAGGGACTGGTTTCATGGAAGACAATTTTCCCACAGACCATTGGGGGGCGGGGGCAGGGGATGGTTTCACGATGATTCAAGTGCATTACATTTATTGTGTACTTTATTTCTATTATCATTACATTGTAATATACAATGAAATAATTGCACAACTCATCATAATGCAAAATCAGTGAGAGGCCTGAGCTTGTTTTCCTGCAACTAGACAGTCCCATCTGGGGGTGATGACAGACAGTGACACCTGAAGTGTGTTGCTTATGTGCCATCTACTCTGTAATCTGGTTTTGTTTGCTGTCACTGCAGAAAACCTTGCTTCACAAAGATAGGATGTTGGAAATGGAAGTAGGCTTCTCAGTGCTTTTGTGGCAATCTCAGGATATTCCACCTTGACTTCAAGGATTGACTTCTGGATTGACTTCAATCCAGAACATATGGAGACTTGAAGTTGTCTTGAACATACTTTTAAGGCCACTATCATTTGGGATCTCAACCAGTCAATCCTCTTCTAGGACAAAGTTGAATCACCTGGCTTATTCACAAAAGGGTTGCGGATCCATTCCTTCCCAGTTCAGCAGTCTTCTGTGGTTGGGAAGTAGTGCTCAAACTCTTTTGAAAGCTGAGATAGATGATCATGCACCAGCTGGGAGAAAGAAGGCCCTGGCTCTGTCTCTTTCAAAATCTCTACTAATGTTGGAAATGTCAAAAATCCTAATGTTTACTCATTTCCCCCATAATTCCAGTTTGGCTTTGAACGTAGCCACTTTATCTACTGACTTGAACACAGTTGTTCTCCCCTGAAGTGATAGATTGAGTTTGTTGAGCAGGTTGAATATGTCACACAAGTAAGCAAGGTTTGTGACCCATTCTGAGTCATTGAAATGTGCTACCAGTGGTGACTGGTTTTGTAAAGGAAATCTCTGGAGTGGCTCTTGTACCTCAAAAACTCTGACCAGTGATCTACCTTTAGAAAGTCATCTCACTTCTATGCATAAAAGAAGTGTATGCTCTGCCTCTATCTCCTCTATCTCCTCACAGAGCTGCGTGAACAGACATAAGTTAAGAGCATGTACTTTAATGTGGTTAATAATTTTAATCACATCCTGCAAAACATTGTTTAGTTCAGGTGACATTTTTCAGCCAGCCAACATTTCTCCATGGATGACACAGTGCGTATACTTATATTCAGAAGCAACCTCCTTGACCCGAGTAATGAAACCAGAAAGCCAGCCGTCCATGCATATACCAATGCAAAATGACCAATTCAGTTTTCCTGATATGTAATCATTCAAAGATTTGAATAGTTCTGCAGCTGGTTGGCAACAGAAGTGCACATAACATATCCTCGTGCACATTCTCCTGAAAAATATATCGCACAAAAACAAACATCGTTTCCTTGTTGTCAAATCAGTAGATTCGTCAACCTGGATTGCATACCACAGTGACTCATTAACCCTCTCTAACAACTGTGCCTCAGTATCCTCTGCCATTTCCTCAATTCATCTAGTTATGGTGCTAGCCGAAAGAGGAACACGTGCCACCTTTTGAACTGCAGCCTCTACTAAAAGTTCACGGCAAATGTCCTTAGCAGCAGGCAGGATCAATTCTTCAATAGTAAAGTGCTTCTTAGCTTAGCAATGCAGTTAGCCACTGGGAATGATACTCTCAGTGCAGACACATTTGATGAAGTGGTGGCCTTCAATAATTGCTTCTGTTATTCAGGTTCACATGTTTTTTTCTTTTGAAAAACTCCAAAGGCTTTTTTTTTAATGCAGGGTCCTTGGTTTCCCTGTGGCAGAGCATTTTTGAAGCTAACCAGTGGATAGCCAGTTGCCACATATTATACAAAGAAGGCTTGGAGAATGTGAATCACCTGTTGCAATGAACCCATAATTTAAGTAGGAC
>VBSM01003204.1:58054043-58124200 GCA_008086735.1 Cheirogaleus medius | reverse complement strand
AAAAAAAATTAAAAAAATAAAAAAAAAAAGAAATGGTTTTGTTCTTTTTTACTGGAGCATCAAGATTCAGACAATGATTTTTTTTATCATTCCCTCATATATAAAAATTACTAGGTTAGTCTTTATTCACAGCCCTCAATTTTTTTATTTTGTTATCTTCAAATAAATTATTCTCCAGGTTTCAGTGCCCAGAATCATGTAATTGTGAGGGCTGGGGAAAATGAAGGGAAGAGCCCAGACAAGCTTCAGTTCACTGGTCCTGTGCAGTGGAATGCAAAGTGGAGAGCCAGAACATCATCATAGCCAGGGAATAGCAGAAACGTCTTTGGATTCTAGTTTTGGTTGCAGTGGACTCCTTATGTCTGAGAGTTCTGACAGCCCTCCACTGCTCATGGTGTGGGAACTGGTGACAGACACCAATTTCCTTTCTCTAGCCAGAGAGGGGACAAGCAAAACAAGCTGGTTGACACTCAGTGGTAAGACAGGTTATTCATCCTCAAAGGGATATCAGGGAGTGACAGCAGTTGATAATAGCAGTGACAGTTGTGGATTTCTGTTGAGTGGGTCAATTGAATTTAAAATATGAGATAAAAGGGGGTGGGTGGAGAGAGAGAATAGTCACCAGTTAAATGAGGTGACAACAGCCGTCAAATAACACACCCAACTGTGGGACATTAGAAAGGAAAACGTGAACACACAATAGCTATTGCTGTTAATGCCAAGAGTATTTTCCTACAATGCTCTACATTCCTAATAGATTTATGAATGGTTCTAAGCTATACGTCATGGAGGAGTCAAATCCATTAAAAGAGGCTTAAGCAACTTTTGAGAAAAGATGTTTGAAAACCAATGATAGGGTTAGGAGGGACTGGAAATAAAGTTATTGAAACTGCAATCAGGAGCGTCTTGAACTTTGGTTAACTTAGTGTATGCAATCAGATGGGACAATAAGAAATCGTTATTTAGTGCACACATTCACTTACATGTCCCAAAGGGTCACCCTTTTCAAAGAAGTTTGTTAAAAATCAGTCTTATTACTTTATCATTCCACCTCTTATCCAAATGATTTCATCTTCCAAAGGACGTGAGAGACAAGTTTACTAAGCTACATAAGGAATTTAAGTTAATGTCAGAAAAGTAACTCATATTCAGATAGTCTATCTGAATACTACAGGACATCTAGATATTATTACGCTCAAAGAAAATTTAAAATTATAAAATAACTTTGACATTTAAAAAATGTATAACATATTTTGTAAGTAATATATGAGAGTGGCTTTATTAACCTTTACGGGGTTTTTTTGAGTCATGAAAGTTCTAACTAATTTTTTCTCTTAATTCCTATTAAAATATTAAAGATCCCACATTTGGATTTAAGAGAACTGAGTTGGTGTTTTATACTTATAAGAATAAAAATATCTTTCTTTGCTATCATCCAAATTAAATATATTTCTTTGTTAAAACACCTCATGGTAAGGTTTAAACATTCTTTCTCTAGTATTAACGAGAAATGATACACCCACACACGACCAGCATACTTCTAAGAATTTTTTCTTTAATTTGACATTAAGCAGATTTTCAAAATACATCTTATGATGGAAATACTCTACTTTAGGATATAGAGGATGGACGATGAAATGGTTTTACCAGGTGGGAAGAAAGGAAGGCAGAGTGGTGTAGTAGATCCATGTTCAGCTTTCAAATACGCCTGTTGAATTCTTGCTCAGGCTTGTTCGAGGGTGATCTTGAGCAAGTGACCGAGACTTTCCTAGCCCTGATTTCTATTCCTGCAAAATGGGTGATGGTAGTGACTAATTCATTGAGTTTTTTTTTTAAGGATCAAATAAGTGAATATGTGTAAAGCTCATAGAAGAGTGACTACACATGGTACAGCCTCATCTATTAAGTTGAATCTATTATTTTATTTTAAAAGGAGGAAATTGCTATGCTGATGCAGAGATTTTTCTGTGGGTCACTTAATGTGACTGAAACATCATTCACTTTTTACCCCAGCTTTGTTGAGGTATAATTGACAAATAAAAATTATTTAAGTGTTCTCATTACTCACTTTTGTTACCTGGTTGTGTCAGACGATAGAGACGGTAAGAAAGGGGCAATCTGCTTTTTTCAATATGAATTCTCCTTTCTGGTGTCTGAGAGGGGGCACAGCATTCTAGAATGTGTTTTTCTACCTCTACTTTTGGCTCTTTTCTTTGTCTCTTTTCCTTTCTCTTCATCTCCTCCTTCAGAATCTTAACACTTGGGTCAAAGGTAAATCACACTAAATTACTGTGGGCTAGACATGACGTTAAGTGTTACTGAAATGGAAACAGGTGAGAGTGTTGGGTATGTGAGATCTGGGGTGATTGTTTCCTCAGTTGATTCCGTGGCCCTTGAACCAATTCATGGACACCTCGTACCTGGACTTGCTGTGATTATGCCAGAATGAGCCCATAGCTTTGCTTCTCTTCTCTATGCAGAACAATCTAAGTTTTGTAGAGCAGCAGTCTCCAACCTTTTTGGCACCAGGGACCTGTTTCATGGAAGACAATTTTTCCAGTGGGGTGGAGTGGGGGGTCGTGGAACTTACATGGTGATGCAAGCGATGGGGAGTGGCTGTAAATACAAATGAAGCTTCATCCCCTCACCTACCACTCACCTCCTGCTGTGTGCCTCCCCCTTCCTAAGTTTCATGGAAGACAATTTTTCCATAGATGGACACAGAGCTCTGTAGTCCAGTCCCTAAATGGCAGTGCACCGGTATGGGTCTTCTGCCTGTGTGTTGGAGACAACAGTTGTAGAGGATATGCAAATAAATAAGAGGAGGAGATCCCTCATGACTAAGGAATGTGTCCTTGCAAACATATACGACATTCACTGACACCTCCGTGGAGATCTGTGATAAATGCCTTGAGAACTGCTGCTCACAGAATTGGAAGATGAAAGATAGATACTGTTGTAGACTCAGAAGTCTTCATGAGACTTATCTTTTGGGATTTTTCTTTCTCATGGTCTTGGAAGTCAGTTTCGAGTAAAATAAACAGTCTTTGCGCTGTCTTCTCACTTTTGAAATTTAATCTTGTAGAATTAACTCAAAGAAAGGGAAAAATATTTTTATGAATTTGGTCACTGTAACATTTAAAAAATATTTTTTAAATGTAAGCAAACTTGGAAGAAAGTTAACTAAATTATGTCAGTTCAGTGAAATAAGATGAAGCTATTAAATGGTAATTATGGAAGCACGTATGATGTTAAATGAAAATCAGGATTATAATAGTTTTTAGTAGAAGACAAAAAAGACTTTAAAATAATGGTAGTCAGTGGAAATTGTGGGATTATGAGCAATTTTTAATTTTTCCAGTTTTTGTTAAAGCCATCACAGTGTTTATAAATGTGGTTTTAAAATAAAATTGAAGAGGTTAGATATTTAACTATAATTATTACCACCAAGAAATAAAGGTTACAAATCCATCATGATGCCCCCCAAAGGATAAATAGTCTATAATTTTAAGATGACAACTTTCAGAATACCAAGAACAGGGAAAACTTCATTACCCCTTTGGATCTCAGATGCCTTATTTGTAAAATATTCTGTGGATGTTGGGAGAATTAAATATAATAATGCATGCAAGGCAAGTACCACAGTGCCTGAAAGTCAGCAGTCACACAGGAAGATACTAATTTAATGTATTAGTACATTTTGAAGTATTGATATGTTCATTAAAAATCAGAACTTACCAGAATAAAACTTCCAAACTTCAAGTGGAAGCCTCTGCCTCATTTCCACCTGCCCAAACTCACATAAATACTTATAACCAGTGAAACCTGATTTACATGCAAAACCCAGGCCCCAAAGGCATCTGGGAAACACAGTTTTCAGCTTTTAAGCATAGAGGTTGAGCAGACCAATCCATGATATCTCCCACAATACTCTTCATGAGATCATTGTGAAGATGAAATAAAATAATTCATGCAAGTGCCTGGGAAAAAAATTAAAAATAAAAGCATTACTTTAGGGGGTGGAAATTCAAAATGAAAATTCCACAAAGTAACTACCAAGTATTTACTATCATATAAGTCAGTTATTTGTTTCTGAATAGAAAAATGAGATAAGAGGAAATTTATTCTCAATAATGTACAAAATCCAGATGATATGTTGTGTTCCCCGTCATAAATTAATGGGGACAATGGGACACTAGCTTGAAAAGCCACTGCTGAGCCAGTACAAAGGAGGTGTGGTCAGCAAGTCAAGGGCTCAGACTCTGGAGCCAGGCTGCCTGGGTTCAAGTCCCAGCTTTGCCACTAGCAGCATGAACTTGGATACCCTACTTAACCTCAGTTTCTCCGTCTGTAAAGTGGGGTCCATAACAGCATTCACTTCATGGTGTTATTGTAAGAATTAAATGAGTCAGTATGTGCAAAGAGCTGGGAGCAGTGCCATGTACTACAATTTACCTAGAAAATGTGTCTATGAAGTTTTATGCCTTCAAATATATTCATTTTCTAATTTTAGCCTTTTATCTACTTTTGATGTGCCGAGCAACACCATTCATGGTATTAATAAAATAAATACAGTTTTGGGAAAATGTAGGCCCTGATGCTTTCTAGATGGTGAAAATCTTCAGATGCGGGTTCTTGAGCTATAAATACTTATTCAATGAATACAAGCAAATTGTCTCACAGAGCAATTTAACACATAGTGACCAAATACCTTCATCCCCCCATTTTATGTACCATATAAAGAAATGTCACTTCATTCTTAGGTTGTGAAGCAGTTAGATCCTGGATGAAAATGAAAAGTTACTAAGTTATCAGCTATAATGGAGGGATATTGACTGATGACATTATCAAAACATCCATGAACACTCCGCTTATCTTTAAAAATCACTATACACGGAAGTACAGACTTAATACAAAGGTACATTCATCTGCAATTACTGATTTTCTGAAGGCATTTTTCTTAGGAGTGCTGTAAATATACAATTTCTCTTGGTATAAATCAGTTTACTTTATATAAGTTGTATATATAAATGTTTAAAGAAAATATGTCTTATATAGCTCAATCAGGCCCATGCCTTTGCTATCATATTGAAAAATGTTTTATATATAATGTTTTCATCATCACTATCACATGGTTTTTATTGACCAGCCATTGATCCTGTGGCATGAAGACTTTCATCGCACTAGCACTAAAATCATCATTTTTCTCCCAACCACTCTTCTGTCTGTTTTCCTTCTTCTGACAAATGAGCCCACCGTCCACTAAGTTACTGTGTTTGACAACCTAGGGTTTATCTTCTCCTCCCTCTTCCTTACACTGTATCCACCTCCCATTCAGTCATTTACCACGTTCTCACAAGTCTCTCCTCTAAATATCCTCTACTTAAGAGCCTATCTTTTTTGTTTTCCTATCAAGTTGACACCTCTTCTTTATCTGCAAGATTACAGCTCTTTCCTAACTGTTTTTCCCTCTACTCCGTGTGCTACATTGCTTCAGAGGGATAACTTTAAGGCAACTCTTCTACCCATGCAAATCTGAGATTACTAGGCATGTCCCAGAGTACTCTGTAGACACTCGTTCTGCACCATGTTAAAGGTGGTGCGTTTGAGAAATGCTGGGTTGAGCCATGTTAAACAGGATTCTTCACTGTAAGATTTCTCAGAGTTTTTAGGATTTATACATTATGAATGCCCAAAAGGATGCTATAATACATAACTTTTTCTTAATTTAACTGATTAACTTCAATTTTTTTTTTTGGAAGAATACAGAGAGAAGTGGTGTTTTGTGGAATATACTTTGCGAAATACTATTTTATTTGCCTCTCCAAACCCTCAAAAATTCACATTACCCTATAAGATAAAGCATAAATTCCTTAAGATGTGTTACGAGGGCCTCCGCGGCCAGCTGTCTGCTATCACCCTTGCCTTGGACACAGTGTCTGTCCTTGCACACACCTTTTGTTTTGGCCTCATCAAACCATGTCTAGATGCCATGTCACTCATATAGTTCTGCCTTGCATTCACTGTTGTATCTAACTGAAATGCTTTCCTTTACCTTGTATATTTGATAAGCTTTCTTCATCCTTTAAGTTGGGGTGAAAATATCACCTCCTTTGTAAAACTTCCCCTGACCCACCCAAAGGGTCCATCTCTTTGTCCTTCATACTCCCTGGTGCTTATCTCTCTTGTAGTTCTCATTATATTTTATTAAATTATTTGCATATAGTCCCCTTTCTGTACCAGAATGGGGGGGTCCTTGATGGTCAGTGGTCTTCAATCCCATGTGCCTGGCACCTGTCACACAGCTGGTGCTCAGTAAGAAAAGGAATAGTGCTCCGGTAGTGGTAAATGGACACACTGCTGTCAGAGGAGAGGGCGGCAGTGCAAGAGAGTTAGGACTATAATGAAATCAGAAGCAAGACTATGTTTAATTAGTACACGTGACTTCAGCTGTGAAAACGTCAGTACGAACAGCATCTGAATTCCAAGTCCATTTCCTACTCAAACAGATGTCTTCAAATCAAATGTTGGGCATTTGTAACTTTGAAGGTTACTTCCTGCTTTCTCTCTTTTCTGCATTCATGGTCATCATACTTCTGAATGAAAGAGAAAAGAGACAGCATGGCCTTCAGAGGGGCTGAAATCCTTATTGAATATGGCACAGCTCAGATCCTGGAAGGAGATCAAAGGAAAAGCAATAAATAGTTTTTTTTCTTTTGATTTAACCATTCGCTCTTGGTTGGCTGTAGATCATTCATTTTTGAAAACAAGGTAATTGTGGCAACAGCTGTCTGTAAGAAGCAAGCAGCAGAGTTGGCTTTGTTCCAGGAGAAAGGAGATTCAGATTATGAATTTATTTGGAATAATAACCTTATAGGGCTTTTACAACTGAAACGGGCAAATAGAAATCCATCATTTTACAAACAGAAAAATGGATGCTGGCGCAGGATAAAAGACTTGCCCAAGTTTACAAGAATGAGAGATTTATATGTTGTAGGTGGCAATGGTATGTTTTTACCCATGTTTAAAAACGCAGTTCAAAAAAGACTCAAGAAATAAACAAGAGTAGACTCGAAGATCATCAGGCAAAATAATATTGTCAAGGTTTTGCCTGTTCGTTTTGCCTTCCATTTGTGTACAGCACGTGTCTCGTACACTAACTGATGTTTCATGTTAATGGGTTGTTTTGGCACATGTACGTGGAGAGGGTAGATGAAGGGATGATTTAGGAAGAGATGGTTGGTGTTTACAGATGCAGACAGAATGTTGGATGCTTGACCAGCCAAGGTGTTATGGAGAATCACTATCTTGTAAAAGTTTTTGCACGGTAGATCTAAGCACTCTTTTACCATTTTCATTTCCTTTTGTTTCCTAGTATAGGAGATTCCAATTCTTGACAAGCCATTTCAACATTTTTTTAAGTGAGCATTAAAAAACTTAGTAAAAAAATTACCATTTATGGAAGCAAGATAATTTAGACAGTTTAGGCATGGGGCAATGGGAATGCAAACATGAACAGAGATGGCCACAGCAGTAGGGTCTGGCCATGTTCGCATTACAGGGAAGAGCCTGTAGTGGATTGGTGGTAACTATAGGGACTTCAACACAATCTTTTCATGGCTAAGTTGGGCTGGTCAAGGGAAGGATACAGAAATCAGCAGAATCCAAAACTGTGGGTGGCTTTGCTGGAATGAGGGCTATCTATGAAAGAGATGGGGGCTTTCTTTTGATAGTTTTGGGAAACTTCAGCCATCCTTATCTGTATGAAATGTAAGAAGGAAAAGTTTGTTCTTATTCCTCTCATCTTCCTTTTTGTTCCAGGCTCTTTCTTTTCTCTCCTTGCCCTTATCGCCTCTGCACAGCATTTGATTTTATCATGTACGCATAAAGCTTCTACAGACTATCTAAATATGTACAAGACCAGATTGTTAACGTGTTTTTGCATTCAGTCTTTGAAAAAATACAGTTTTGTAGATCATACTACTTTGGATAAAACCAAAGACTTTTTAAAATTAATTTTTAATTGGCAAGTAAAAACTGTATCTATTTATCATGCACAACGAGATGTTTTAAAATATGCATACATTATGGAATGGCTAAATGGAGCTAATTAACATATGTATTAACTCACTTATCTTTTTTGTGGTGAGAATACTTAAAATCTCTGTTAGCAATTTCCAAGTATATAATACATTGTTATTAACTATCATCACCATGTTGTACAAGAGATTTCCTGAACTTATTCCTCCTATCTAACTGAAATTTTGTGTTCTTTGACCAACATCTCCCTAGCACACTAGCCTCCCCAACCCCTGGTAACCACCATTCTACTCTTTGCTTCTGTGAGTTCAATGTTTTTATGATTCTAAATATAAGTGAGATTATGTGGTATTTGCCTTTCTGTGCCTGGCTTATCTCACTTAAAATAATGTCCTCCAATTTCACCTATGTTGTCATAAATGACAGAATTTTCTTCTTTTTTGAGACTGAATAGTATTCCATTGTGTATATACGCAACATTTTCTTTATCTATTCACCCGCTGATGGTCACTTAGGCTGATTCCATATCTTGGCTATTGTGAACAGTGCTGCAATAAACATGGGAGCGCAGGCATCTCTTTGACATACTGGTTTTATTTCCTATGGATATATACCCAGTAGTGAGATTGCTGGATCATATGGTAGTTCTATTTTTAATTTTTTAAAGAACCTGCATACTATTTTCCATAATGGATATACCAAAGCAGTTTCTAGTAGAATAAATTAGGGAGCAGCTGTTCCATTTTAATGTGTGTGAAAAGCAACTGAAACTTTAACCTAAAGCCAGGTGTCCCAATCTTGGCACTATTGACATTTTTGGCCATATAATGCTTGGTTATCTTGGTTATAAGTGGCTGTCTTGTGTGTCATATGGCAGCTAGCAGCATTTCCAGCCTCTACCAACTAGATGACAGTAATACATCCCCACCCCCAGCTGTGACAACAAGAAATGTCTTCAGATTTTGCCAAATGTCCCCAGGAAAGCAAAATTGTACCTGGTTGATAATTACTGACCTAAAGCAGAATGTGTGGTTTCTTACTTATTATAAAGTAAACATTTGTCTTTGAGTCAGCAGGACTTTTCAACTAGTGCTGAAATCCCCTTTTCTTTATCCATCAAACATGTTTTGAACATCTTATAATGAATCAGATGTGAGTGATGCAAAAATAAATGAGAAACTGCCCCCACAGACTTGCATTTTAATAAAGAAGACAGACATATGGAATAAACCATTACTCTATAGGATTCAAGTGTAATTCTGTAAAGGAAAATCCATGGTGCCATGGAGCCCAAAGCATGTAGAATCAAATCTGGAGGGAAGATCCCAGGGAAGTTTTATAATGAAAAGGATCACTGCATCTACTTCCTGGGAGGTATGGCTCCATGGATGCTGGGAGTTTTAGCCTCTAAAACTTTCTCTCAATGAAAATTGCACAATTTTATGCAAAAAGAAATTAGTCCTGGAGAGTGACTTTCACAACAGTATTCTCTGTCGATGTGAGGACTCAGTGGGATGGAGGCGGTTGATATTATAAATTATCATTTTCAGAAATGTGAAGAAAAAGAAGCCAATTTCAGGTAAACAGTGTCATAGCTTTAAAGGAAATGAACAGAACCCAGAAGGTCAGATGAAAGTCAAAGAAAAATCATTTTGTCACACTAATATGCTATGTCCACCTTGTCTCAAGAGCTGAGCAGCAGATTTTATGAGGAATCATATATTCTACCTCAATTGACCATAATTAGAAAAACTAAAAAATGAAATAGACTCAAAATAAATTACCTTGGATCTAAATTTTCCTTTGGGGGAAGTGAGGATTCTAATTTTAAAAATTAAAATTCTATGGTAGAATGGATTAATATTAAACTTCAATTTTTTATTTTGTTAAGTAAGCATTTCTTATAAAGCTCCCAAGTATAAAGGACAGTTTTGTGGGATTGCAAAAAATGAGGACAATTTAAGCATTTAGTCTTATGGAGAAGATGAACACGAAAGAACCAGGTTAATTCATCAGGGGGTGAGATTAGTACTATATTGGGCGAGTTCAGATGAGGGAGTGAAGAATGATAACCGGTGGAGGAGGCAATATGCACTTCAATCTTTGCTCTTTCTGATTTCCTGAGCACAAGAATGTATATCAGGAATATTTGCAGATCAAAAAGTGTCATTCACCAGTATTAATGAAGCTGGTAGGAAGCTGGAGTATGGCTTTGGTAGATTGTTAGCAACTCATTTTTCTCATAGAAAAACAAAAAAAGGAAACTTTCTCTAAAAGTAAAAAAAATACCCTTTGTTGTTCTCCCATCCACCCAACCATCCATCCATCCATTCCTCTATCCATCTTCCAAACATCAGTTGTCCTGATCTTCTTGAAACAAAGCAAATCACTTGTAACTCCTGTAAGATTGTATCCCTTCAATTGCTTCCCATTGCTCTTAAACTAAAAGTCAAACTCCTTTCCATGACCTTCAAGATGCTGCAATGACCTGCCTTATCCCAGCTCTCTGACCCCGGTCACATCACTCTCCCTTCATTCCTTGTCCTCCAGCTACTCAGCCTTTTCCCTCCATCTTAGACCTTTGCATATGCACCTGCAGTTCTGTCCCCTCTCCTCTGGGCTCCTACCCTTCTGCCTGTTGGATCCTTTTCATGTTTCGCATCGAAGTTTAAATGTAATTTCCCTAGAGAAGGTTCCTATCTCAACCTTTGTTCACGTCTTCCTTCATAGTTCAAAGCACTCCTCGAAGGTAGAAATCCTTATCTGTTTTGTTCACTAATATATCCCTGTACAAGGCATAAGAAAGTGTGTGCTCAGTACATAGATTGTGAATGAATTAAACCAATACATTTCTTTGTATTTATCACCTACACTAGATTATAAGCTTCTTAAGGACAGGATATGTTCATCTTACTCACCATTGTATAACTGATGCCTAGATTGATTCCCTGTCCCATCAAGATAGTCTGGAAGTATTTTTGAACATATAATAAATGAATTAATCAATAAGATGACTTATAAGATTTATTTCAGGTAAAAAAGCAAAATGAGAACAATAACAAAAACCTTTGATCCTACCATTAGACTGCCAGTAGATATGGGAAGGAAAAGTAAAAATTTGGTGACCTAATTAAAAAAATATAGCTTCATGGTTAAATACACCTGTAAATATCCACTCCATTTGAATTTATTGTGAGAAAAATTTCCTAAAATCGTTTATTAAGCCAGATGTAATAAGTTTAACATACTTCCCGTCCCCTATAAAAGCGTGACTGATATTTTATTATTAATATTTCTTATGATTATGTCATTATTTCACGTTGTGGAACAGGAAACTATCAAACCTTAAATTAAGGAGCACTTGAAAAACCAGTATTCACATTGTAGTTTCACCAGTTTAAAAATGATTCTCAATATTTGCCACCAGGTGGCGCTGCCTAAGAAACCATTCCCCACTTGAATTCTTTCTTCAGCCACTTGATGGCACCTCTCCATTGTTTTCAGGAACTCCTGACCTGCTTATCGCGATTCCTTTTGTGTTTCTTGTCTGCATTGCTTTCTGCTCTGCAGTTCTTTCCTTTCACATAGACTCCCACATGCAGTACCAGTCCTGTGTAAGGTTTACTAAGGAGAAGGTCTTTGGGACATTCCTTTGAAGAATATTCATTGTGAAAATTTTTCATTGAAATTGTTTAAACTGCACTTTGCAGCAGAAGAAAATTTTTCTTCTATACTTAAAGGAAATGAAAAACTATAGGATTCTTTAGAATTAGTGAGAAAATTACACATATATATACACATACACACACATAAATATCAATAATCAAAATATTGGTTAGAGTATGTGTGTGTACGTGTGTGATAAATTTGTATTAGTGTTTTATGATCAGCTTGCACAGTAGCATTATGTTGCTGAATTACAGTATGATTCCATATGGAGACCTTCAAGCTGTACTCTTCATAGTAAAATACAGAATCTTTATACATTTTTGCTTGTTATAACCTCCTCTGGTTTTTCTTTTTTTTTAGTATTTAGGGTAAAAATATATGACATTACATTAAAGATCCAATGTAATTTAGACTTTGATTTTATAGCATTTGCAGGGACATGATCATTTTAGAATATCTGTATATTTTTCCTAAGGACTGGTAACTTTTTTTTAATTTAGTTATATCCTTATTAACTTATTTGGTTTGGCCTTATATAGAATTTTTGATCAGCATTTTATAAGCGATGCTTTGGGTGATCATACTTTCAGGGGTCACTTTTCACAGCATTTTGAAGATGCTCCAGATTGGTTTTGCTATTAAGAGTCTGCAAAGGAAATGAGAAAGTTTTGTAAGTACTGTTTTTAAGTCAGAGAGTATATTTCACCTGAAACATTGTTATTCATTGCCCACTATTTAAAAGCAAATCATAGACATCTTAAAGCTCCTTAATCTATTTTGAAATAAATCTGTTTTCCTATTCTTCTTTCATGAAGATTTTTATCTGTGTATCCTCAAGTGGCTTATCTTTGCATTTTGTGCAATAAGGCTCTCTTCTTTTAAACTCCTGTCTCCACAATACACAAAACTTATATTTATGATCAGGGAGGTTGACAACTGTAGGTAGCTACGTACACATGTGACAATAAGGGGCATACATTATAGTTCTCACACCAGGGCTCTGTTAGAAGTGTCTTTGCTGAATGGGAAATTCAAGCAGACAGTAAGAGAAAGTTGTGATTAACTGGAAAGAGGGACTTTATCTCTCCTATGGCCACCCTTAAACCAGGTAAGATGGGATTTGCAACAAGTAACAAAAGAAACAAACCTCAGCTAAATTAAAATATAAGGAAAATATGTTCTGCCACCAGGACTGAGGTGTGATGGTTCCAGGTTGGATAAGACAGAGCCTCAAAGATATCCTCTGTCTTTCCCTTCTGCCATCCCCAGTCTGCCAGCTTTGTCCTCTGGCTTGTCCCCCTGGGGTTGCTAGATGACTCTATGTTTCCAGGAGTCACATTCAAATACCATTATGTCCAGAGGAAGAAGAAACCACTTAGCCATACCCAGAGGCCCTGCAGCCATACTCCCTCAGGTCTCATTGGCTAGAGTCAGTTGAATGCTCCTTTCTAAATCAATCCATGCAAAGCAATTTCTCTTACATGACTGCTTACACTGCTATTCAATTCACCACTGAGTCATATAGTGGAAGGAAGGATTTTCCAATGGAAGACACCCAAGAAAGGTGAATGGGCTTCAGGTTGACAACCAATAATTCTGATGCCTTCTCCTTCTCTCAATTATTAGAGGTTGGATAGAGCTTCAAGAAATTCAGCAATCAGATAAGAGTGAGAGTGTGCTTAAAATCTCAGTAGTTTTAATGTTCTTGGATGGTGAACTCTGGGAAGGATAGTCCACCAGCCTTTGAGATAGTGCTCTCAGCCCAGGAAAGGCTGGGATTTTTGGTCCCCTAAACCCATGTTAAGACCTGCATCCTAGCTAGTAAAATGTATCACTTGTTATAAAATAAAAATTCAAGGTTCTGAGCCTTCTCGTTATAACCCTACTTTGTAATTGTTGGCTACCATATTTCTGCCAGGGATGGTGATTCCAGGCCATCATCAAAGGCTAAGCAGCAGAAAGGAACCCATGCTGGTGTTCTATCTCCCACTTCCCACAGGAGCCCTTCCCTCACTCTGAGCTGATTACTAGCATCACTGAGAAAACAATGGTCAACTGTCATGAGTTCCATCAACTGATCTTCCCTTTGTCATCTCTGAGTCTCTTCCTTCCCTCAGTGTGAGGATGGAATTCCATTCTTCCCTTCCCGCGCTAATTCCTTCCCCAGAGTTTTCAATTCCTTTCTCTCCTGACCCCTTGCTCATTATAGTCCAGGTTCTTTTCCCAAGTCACCTTGGCTAGACATTTGGGATTTATTTTTGACTCCTTTCTTAACCCCTACCTGCAATGAGTTGCCAATTCCTATTAATTATTCCTCTTGGGTATTATTTTACCCCTCCCTGCTGCCACTGCTGTCCTTTGCTGAAAGTAATTTTAGATTCTTGGAGCTCGGTAGACTATGTTCCCTGAATTTAGCACTTCAACAATCTGGCATTTGAAATCGAGTTTCTATTTTGCTATTTTTTAGCTTTATTAAATATTCTGAGAGGTAACCTTTTGGTAATCTATATTTTCTTTGCAGTACACTAGAATTACGTGGTGCACATAAAACCTGAAGAGGCTAAAATGGTAGTAACTAACTACCAAGTACAGAGAGAGCACTAATTAAAGTGTCTTATAACTAAATCCTCCTGATATTAGGGTAGATAAGTTAGAACTGTGTGAATTTACAGAGGCCAAATTTGAGATGGCAAAATAAATCCCATTATTATTCTTACCATGAAAGTAGGTTGGTAAAATTGTAGGCGAATGTCAGTTAATTTTGTGAAACCAGTTATTTGTATAAATGGCTATTAAATAGGGCCAGTTCAATTCTGGGTACTATTCATTAAAGCCATTGTTTTTTTTTCTTTTCCTTTTTTTGTTCTTATGGTTAAAAATCTCATCTAATCCATTTTATCTAATGGCCAGAACTGAAGTGCTTGGTGAAACATCTCATTTTGCAGAACCGCGTGCTGAAATGTGTGAAGGGGAAGCACCTGAAGCAATTTTATTTAGTTTGTGTACAGGGGTCTATTGACTATTTCACTCTTGTTATTGATTCTGTCCATTCACAAATTCAAAACATGATCAACCTTATTTGCAGATTTGGCAAGAATGCTTTTTCTTTTCTGATTGTTTTATAAACTATAATACTTGGAAAATTTTTAAAAAATCATTAAAAATCTAACAAGCCCTGGGGAAGAACATAAAGCATTCTTGTAAAACTGTGATGTCATTAGGACTAGTCTTTCATTGAATTGTTTTTCTATTCATCATTGGATCACATAAAGGGAACATTAGACAACCCAATAGGGACTCAAATTATCCAATGATCCATTTCTCAAACCCCAGTCCATGTCCCATTATGTAATCTTAAAAGTTGTAAAACATTATTTAAAATCCGAATCATGCTCCAATCCCTTCTTTCTCAACTGATGATCTTGGGTTCTGCTTCACTGAGAAAACAGAAAGGCATTCTTCATGAACTTCATCAAATGACCTTACCTCGTCTTCTCTTCTGTGAAACTCTCTTCTCTCTGGGGCAGTTGAGTCCAACATTAACTCCAAACCTTGTGTATTTGACATCTGTTCCCGTCTCCTGAGCCTTTTGGCCACTACCCTGTCATTATCTAGGCTGGACACTTTCGAGTCATTGTCAGTCAGTCCTTTCCTGGACTAGCACATCGTGATTACTCATTCCTGTTCTCTCAACTTCTCCACGGTTCCTTCCAGCTCTTTCCACGCCCACCATGACTGTCCTGGTTAAAGACTACTTCTCTTGTCGTTCTAAATACTAACTTATTCTTACAAATTTCCTCAGCTGTATTCTTTAAACAATTGGAATTTTGTTACTCCTTGCCTCAAGAACATTCATTCAGTTCCTCCCTGTGGTGTAAAGAATAAAATTTAGATGTCATCACAATTTATTCATACTCCTCCTTGGTCTGACACAAAACACCAAAATACTTTCCAAATGCTTCTCCCAGAATGTTCCTCAGTCCAGCTTTCCTGGATTTGCCAATGCTGTGCCAAGCACCGACGTTGCCATGATTGTCACACATCCGCTCATATTGTTATAGCGACCCAGGCTGTCCTCCCCCCCAGCCTGAACTGTTAAAGTCCTACTCATCTTTCAGGGTCCATTTTGAATGCCATCTGGATTCTTGCAAACCTTTTGTCCTAATCCATCAGTAAGAATGAACCAAACATTCCCTATACTACTAAACTAAGTGCCTTGTAGTGCTGTCAAATCACTTCATTTATCCTGCTTTTAAATGTATCTAGTGTGTGTATATGTTTTATTTTTTTTTTTTACATTTTTTCCCATTAGATACACCCTTCCCACTTTGCTGCCCCAAGCACTTAGCAAAGTGCTTTACACATAGCATAGCAGGAACTCAATAATGTTTGCTGCAGTGAAATTACCTGTTACTCAAATAGTCTGGCTTATGTTTTGATGTGATCTTTACAATTTTATGAAGCTTATAATAAAAAGATAAAGTTTAGTGCACAGCTTTCTAGTGTTCAATGCTAATGTTCACTGGTTGGCCCCAAGTGAATTTTTATTTTAATTTTTAAGTTGTTTTAAATTTTTTTATTTCAGCATATTACAGGGGTACAAATGTTTAGGTTACATATATTGTCTTTGTCCCTCCCAAGTCAGAGCTTCAAGCGTGTCCATCCCCCAGACAGTGCACACCACACCCATTAGGTGTGAATATACCCATCACCTCCTCCCCACTCCCACCTGCCCAACACCCGACCCAAGTGGATTTTTGATGTGTGTAGATAGTGATTCCTTTACCCCTCAAGGAAGCAGGAAAGGGCTTCAGTGACTTAGAGGATTTGCCCCAATGTGTATCACAAATATTATCATGTTCTGTGTTTCCTGTGTCATGCACAAGGTCAGCAGAGTGGTGAGAGCGTGAGTGCTGGAATCAGAGTGCCTGGATTGGAAATCCAACTCTGTCATTCACTCTTTTGAGGCTCAAATTCTTCAGGCTTAGACTATGTAGTCTTAGTTTTATTTTTAGACTCAAGTCAAAGGAGCCCAGGCCTGGCCCAGGCCCCACGTTTTAGAAAGCTCTGCTCTGGCTTCCCTGTGGCCACATCATTCCTTGCAAGATGAGGAGGTTATGCTACTATGAGTATGTGCTTACTTGGTGCCTATATCTCCCCTTAAAGGACAAGCTCTGGCTTCCTGGGACCTTCTGCCCAAATGACCTTGAACCTACTTCCAAGATCTGCACAGGCCTTTTTTCTCAGCTTGTCTTCCAGGGGGCAGATCACATGCACAAAGTTCTGTTTCGGGATAGCTGTCTGAGGCAGTGTGGCCTGAGCTAAGACATGTGGGCCATAGGTCCACAGCTTCTGCACGTGGTGTCCCCTGCAGTGTGGCACTCAGTGAGGAATTCCAGAGGAATTCTGAGGAATTGAAGAACTCAAATTCAAGCCTGACCTTACATGTTTTTATGGAGAGACACTGGCAACACAAGAGTGAAGTACATATTTTTCATAATAGTATATCAGCTTGGGTTATAACTTTTGAGTATTTAAACTTAAGGGGTGTGTGTGTCTCCATTTGTGTTCTTCCCTAGACCTTGCATATGTTATAGGCTGTAACACTGAAATAATTAATACTTTTCTCCTTTACAGATTGATAATGTAGATTATTTATACTAATGTGGGCATACCACATTGTCTGGTTTTCAGTAAGTGATCACTAAATATAAGCTTTCACTAATAATAATTTATTTCCCCATTCATTTGTTCAAGATATATTTATCGAGTATTTGCAATGCATCAAACATGATTTTATATGAAAAGACAGACAAGATTCTTCTGTCATTTGCTGCTAAGTTGAGATAATTAAATATTGCACACTCTTATACACTTAACTTTCTACCATGTGTCTTTTCATTTTTGGATTTCTTTTTATTATTATTATTACTTCAATAGATTTAGGGGGTACAAATGTTTTTGTTACATGAATGAATTGTGTAATGGTGAAGTCTGGGCTTTTAGTGTACCTGTCACCAGAGTAGTGGACATTGTCCCCAATAGGTAGATTTTTATTTTTCATTTCCCTTCTTCTCCCTCTTAGTTTTCCATGACCATTATACCACTTTTGATCATATATACCCTTCTTTTAACTCCCACTTATAAGTGAGAATATGTAGCATTTGTTTTTCCATTTTTCCATTCCAGAAATACTTCATTTAGGATAATGGCCTCCAGCTCCATCCAAGTTGCTGCAAAAGACATTATTTCATCCCTTTTTATGACTGAGTAGTACTATATAGTATGTGTGCATGTATACATACACACACATACACACACACCCTACATTTTCTTTATCTACTCATTAGTTAATGGGCACTTAGGTTGCTTCCATATCTTTGCAATTGCGAATTGTGCTATGATAAACATTTGAGTGCAGCCATCTTTTTGATATAATGCCTTCCTTTCCTTTGAGTAGATACCAAGTAGTGATATTTCTGGATCAAATGGTAGGACTACTTTTAGTTCTTGGAAGACTCTCTATGCTGTTCTCCATACAGGTGGTACTAATTTACATTCCCACAAGCAGTGTATAAGCATTCCCTCTTCCCCGCATCTGTGCCAACATCTATCGTTTTTTGACTTATTATCCACCATGCTTCTTGACACAGGTACTTGTGCATGTGCCAAAGGATATCACAGGCATTTTTCCAGAGTCTCAGAAACTGTGTCCTAGATACTGATGTAATGTGAATAATGTTAGTCTGGGAGTTGGGAACCAAGGAAAACTGGATGGAAATTGGGCAAATCAGATTGCCCAGTAAAGATTATAGAAGAGGATCAACACAAGATGTGGGGCAAAACCGTGTGTGTTCAAAGCTACATTTTTCTGGGGTTGATTTTTTTTATTATAATCTCAAAATGGTTTGTATTCCTCTTCCCTGCCCTCAGACTGCCTCCTCTCCCCTCCAAAAAAAGGTTTAAACCATCACACTAAGAGTTTTCACTAGTGATAAAGTTGATATCAGGTCCCCATTGTTTTAGAATTCATTATTTATTGTATGTATTTCTACTTGATGAATTGTATAATAAAATGTTGACATAAAGTTCCCTGAATAAAAAAGCTCCTCCAGTCTTGGTTTTTCAATAACTGGACTCAAAAGAGTCAACCATAGTTTAAGAGGAATCACTAATCCCACATTTGACACCAGCCTTTCTGCAAAGACAATGTTTAGACTATTAGATGTTAGAAAATCCTGCCTTAGTGACAGTAGGAGAATAAGTTAATAGATACCATTCTTCCTTCTTTGTTTTCTGTACCAATAAATAGTGCTTTATAATGTTGAAAGTCTGATTTTTTTGTGATCAGTTTACCAATTGACCTAAATAGGTGAGTTAGGAGAGAAAAGCTAATCCCAGGCCATGTGTTCCCAATAGCCTTTATTAACTAACTCAAGGGTCAACTGAAATTTTATTAGCTCCTGTCCTGTTCTGAGATTTCAACTTACACCCTCAGACAATCTGGACCCACCATGAGAACAGCATATCTCAGCAAAAAGTAATATGCATAAGTTTTGGTCTCAGATGGGCCCAGTCCTAATACCAGCTCTGCCCCTTACAAGTTATGTTCCTTTGAACACATTACTTATCCTTTCTAACTAACTAATTTAATCCTTCGAAAATGGATTAAATAACATGTCACAGATTTTGAAGAACAAATGAGAGAACATGTGCGTCTGACACAGGGTCTGCACACAAAAATATATGACCACCCTCCAATCAAAGAGGGTGGGAAAAACTAACAAACTTGTTGGCACCATCCCGCGTCCTTCTGTGCTCCCACAGCACTGTGCTTTGACATTGATCATGCACCATCTTGTATGCAAATTAGTTGTTTTCATGACTCTCTTTTGGGAGCCTCTAACATAGCCTTTATTTTAAGATAGTTACAAAATGCGAGAAAAGCCAATCAAGGGCATTATTGGCATCACCGGGAAATGTGGGCATGTGTTTGTGAGTTAGTGAAAAAAACTCAAGTAGAGAGAGTAAGAATTGTCCAAAAATCAGCTAAAACCATCTCTGAGGGAAATAGTCACCAATTGCTTTAGGTTCTCGGTCAGGTGTCTGTAAACTATGGCCTTGGGCTGCATCCTGATTCCTCTCTTGTTCTGTTCTACTCTCAAATGCAGTTGCAGTCATTCACTACGTATTGTCTGCAACGCCAAGCCAAAAACATTTACCCTCTGGCCATTCACTAGAAAAGTTTGCTGACCCTCACCCTACAGCAGAACTATGCAATAAAATATAGTGTGATTTTAAATTTCAAATGTTATGTAATATATGTATTACATAAATATATATAATTTATTATTGATCAATTCTCCATTTTAAGTCATGGAAATCTGGTATATGTTTTGCACTTACAGCACATGTCAGTTGGTTCCAGTCACAGTCGCAGTGCCCAGTAGCTGCATGTGGCTGGTGGCCACATGTGGCTGGTGGCCAGCATGTTACGCAGGCCAGTCCAGAGGCACACATGTGGCTGTAGCATCTTGAAGATAGAAGTGGCAGTAAGATCAGGTGTCGTCTAGGTCACTGGACTAAACACAGGCCAATAATCTCTGGGAGCCCCACCAGACAATGGCAAACTCTGGAGCCTACATGAGACAAACTGGGGAATAAAAAGCAGGTAAGATAAAGAGCAGGAAAGTTAGAACATGCCTGAGGGAGAAGAATGAAGGGAAATGTCAGCTGCAGAAGAGGAAGCCACCCAGAGCTGCAGTGAGTGAGTGTGCATGCCTAGTTTCCCAGTTGCTTGAAATTTAAGAAAATAAATGTCAATTTCCCTACCACCTAGATTTGGGATAATTCTTACATTTGTTATATGTCTTTAAAGAATCATTAGCTCTTGAAAAGCAAGAACTATGTTTAATTCATCTTCATATGTGATCAAGGTACCTACCACGGTGTTTGGCCCTTAGGATATGCTTAAAATATATGAGTCAAGGCTGAAATTAAGCAGGACAGTGCTGATAAATGGATAATGAACAGATGATTGACTTAACAAATAACTAAATATATAATAATAAACCCAGTTTTCAGTGCCTGATAACAGTTTCCTCAGTATGCTTGGGATTTAGTAAGGATCAGAATCTGAAAGTTAAAAGAAATTAAGATCTACTGACAAACACCTAGCACCATTCTATTCATTGAAAAGGTGATTCTTTGTTCATTTGGTAGTTTGTTTTGGGAGGAGGTGGAGTGAGGGTGCCTGACCACAAGTCAACCATGCACATGCTTTCTGATAATGAAGACGGGGATTTGAACAAAGCCAATAAATACAAAAGTGCTTGCAGTCCAACACTGCAGCAGAACCATTTCTGCCTCAAATTCTGTGCCTGCAGAGTGGACTGGATCCAGATTGCTCATGCTTTACATTAAGTTGGGACCCTGATCTGCATATATTTCAAGGCAGTGTGATTCTCAATTGGACGTGAAGCGAAGAGCACCTAAGGCTATAGGCGAGCTTCCACGACTTGAGGATCACAAATGTCGGTCTGCCGTTTCCCCGGCCCCATGTCTCTGAGCACGAATTTTTGTTTTGGCTTCTGGTTGTCTCCACATCTGAAAGGCAGACTTCAAATTGCTCATATCACAGGAAAGTATTTGTGGCAAGACAGAAAGAAAATATCTATTTGTTACTCTCAATTTTTACTAGGTTTCAGAGCCACGATTTAACCAGTATCACCTAGCTAAATTTCCCAACAGTGACACATAGAAGTAGTGTTCTTCTATGGAATACCACGAGCTACTTGACATATACATAGGACATACACACTGAAGTAGGCTGAATAATGGACTCCTCAAAGATATTCAGATCCTAACCCCGGAGCCCATATGTCACTCTTCATGGCAAATTACAGATGTGTGTACATTAAGAATCTTGAGATGGGAAGATTATCCTGAATTATCTGTGTGGCCCAATGTAATCATGAGAGTCCTTATGAGCAGGGAGGTGGGAATGTTAAGAGTCAGGCAAGGAGATGTGACAACCAAGGCAGAAGGTAAGAGAGAGAGGGAGATCGCAAGACACTACGTTGCTGGCTTTGAAGATGGAATTACCTTCTATCTTCAAGAACCAAGAAATTACAGGTGACTTCTTGAAGCTAGAAAATAAAAGTACACAAATTCATCCCTACAGCTTTCAAAGGAATGCAGCTCTGCCCACCCATTTTGGGACTTTTGACCTCCAGAATTGCAAGCGAATACATTAGTGCTTTTTTGAGCCACTAAATTGGTGGCCATTTGTTCCAGCAGAAACAGGAAACTAATACACATATATTACATATAAAAATATATTTCCATATGAAGAATAAATTTAAAAATCAGTTTACTTAAATGTCACTTTTATATTAATCCCTTCAAGGAGTTGAACTCCAAGTATTCCAAATGGCTTATGTTTCTATGGGGACCTAAAAGATGCCTGCTAGCTCTAAGCTATCATCTTCTACAAATTAAAAATGAAGGCTAGCTTGAGACAGCAGCATTTCTAGCAGATGTTGATATGCAATGCCAAATGAGGCAGATTCTAAGAAGGAAAAGGATATAGCAACTAGAGGGGATCTGAGCTTCCAATCTAGCAGTGGGCTGGCACCAGCACTGTTTGTACCCGTTTCACATCACTCTGATCTGTGCTCAGTATTTAGCTGCACCATCTTCACAAGCTGAGGAGGTCACATTATTAATTAGTAAAGGTAGAATCATAAGTTACAAGAAGCAGAAATGACTGCAATGTACATGCTATCAATTTTCTACCATCCAGCTTCTGATATTCACTATAGAAATATTTTGTGTTCATTTCTTTACCATGCTCACTCTCTGATGCATATTCTAATGCATTTATAAATAGGATTCAGTGTTGAGGCACCCTTTCTTTAACTTGTACCCCTCTCCCTTCCTGGTCCACATGTAATTTTGTATCGCTTCTCGACATACCCTGTCCTCTTCTGCACTGGCGCTATGATGAGCCCCGACTACCGCATCAGGGCATTGGGGGAATGCGGTGATCACCTTTCTTTCACGAGCAGGTTTGTATCCATTCTTTGTCCTTGGCCTCCATCCAGGAGTGACCTACTGCAAGCCCCAGACCCCTTCTAGGGTTACATCTGAAAGTAGCACACATAGCTAGGAAAAGGCAATCCGAAATCTTCATTTGACTGTCCTGCCTTAATGTCTGGCAATCAACATTGTCATTACCTGAAATAGCATGGGACAACTGAATGAATGAACCTAGCAAAGATAAATAATGTCCTTTTCAAATAAAATGAATCTTATTTTCCTCCTTTAAAATTAAAAAGGAGAATGACAGATCCATGTTATGTTAAACATTCTATGCTTCATTTTTATTTTGTAGAAGCTATAATAATCATGTATAGTTAACAGACATCTCATTTGTCCCCAGATTACAATCTGATAATTAAGGTAAAGTGTCAGTACCAAATATTCACATTCTGGTCAATATTTACTTTAATTATATGCAGATGTCTTCAATTGGTCAATTCTTGGTATAAGTAGTATATGCAAAATTAAAAGGCATGTTAAGATGGGAAGGAATCTTATTTTACTTTGCAAAGGCATCAGCCACACCATAAAGACAAAAACCATTATCTTATACATCATTCTGTGGGGAACAGCCTTGATAATTTTAGAAAAATAACTATGCAAATTCTGGGAAACTGCAGGAAAAATTGCCGTTTTCCAAATTAAATTAAATGAGGACATTTCTGTGACAATGTGTTTGGAAGTTACAGTTAAATAAAGTGTAGGTGTTATTATTAGCATTAGAAAGACTTCTAGAGTTTGCAAGAGGCCAAATTTTCAAAGACCCTCTAGCCAAAAATTCAGTTAGGGCTTTCAAATGTCATTCCAGGCTTGGGGTTTCTCTTTGCAGTGAAGCTCAGAAGTCTTTTCCTTTAATTCAGACTGAATCAAATCCTGTTGACCTACTTTCAGATTCACCAGGAGAAATGTAGCTATATTGCTGAGGTCCGTTTCTCTTTAATTATTATATTACTTCTCTATTTCTGTGTAACGAATTACCCCCAGACTTATTGATTTGCAACAACAATACACAATTATTATTTAACAGTCCCTGTGGGTCAGAAATTTGGGAGCAGTCTGCTGTGTGGTTCTGGCTCGAGATCTCTAATGAAGTTAGAGATGTCAGTAGTGCTGCAGTGTCTGCTGCCCAGGTCACCCGCTCACAGACCTGACTGTCGGCAGGAGGTCGCAGTTCCTTGCCATGTGACCTCTTTATAAGGCTGCTTACGTGTCCTGACAACATGGCAGTCGGCTTTTCCGGGAGCGAGTTATCCGTGAGAAAGCAAAGCACCATCGTTTTCTATTTGTTTCACGGATCAGCGCAAATCAATGTGGGAAGGAACCATGCACAGGGGGAGCGCCAGGAGGCAGGGGTCATTGCAGGCCAACTTAGGGCCTGACTACTACAACTATAAAATTCTGATGACCTATGTGTATTAGTTTTCTTTCGCTGCCGTAACAAAGTGCCACAGACTGGCTGGCTCAAACAACAGAATTTTTTTTCCTCATTCCAGAGGCTAGAAGTCTGAGATGGAGGTGCTGGCTGTGTTGGTTTCTTCTGAAGTCTCTCTCCTTGCCTTGCAGGTAGTTGTTGTCTCCCTGCGTCTTCACGAAGTCTTCCCTCTCTTTGTGTCTGTGACCTAACCTCCGCTTCTTATAAGAACACCAGTCATACCGGATTTCGGCCCCCCTCAATGTCCTCGTTTTAACTTAATCACCTTTTTAAAGATTCTGTCTTGAAATACAGTCATCTTCGGAGGTGCTGAAGGTTAGGACTTCAACATATGAACTTGTGGGGGGAAGCAATTCAGCCATAACACCCTGTTATCCACCTTCTTCACAACACATGTCCTTGTTTGGGGACTTGTAAAAGAAAGTATTCAAACGACTTACTCAGAAAGTTTGTGTACCCTTTAACAAAGAGTGTGTAAGTAACTAGTCCGTATCTGTCTACATACATGTGCAGACATCAAAGCGAAAGCTCTGGGAAGGTAAGAAACTAACGGCAAATTCCTTCCTAGGAACTGCAGTGATCTATGAACTATGTGATCTCGCCCCTGCCGAGAGCTTCAACCTAATTCCACACCGCTCCACCTGCTCACTCCACTCCCGCCTCCTTGCAGTGCCTCTGATACACCAGGCTGGCTGCCCTGCAAGGCTTTGCCCGTGCTATTCTCTCCTTGGAATGTTCTTTGGCTACGTGGCAGCATGGTGGATTCACTCCTTCATTCAGGCCTCTGCTCCATAAGTGGCTCCTCTTCAGAGAGACCTTCCCTGCCCACCCATTCTATTATCATCTTTCTCCTCGTCCCCCAACTTATTCTCCAAAGCTTCACCTTGATTTGTCATCATCAAACCTATCACTACTTGAAATTATATTTTATGTTGTATTTTTAACTCCTTATTGTCTGCCATACTAGATTATGAGTTCCATGATCATGGGGACTTTATCCTATTCACTGTGTATCCCCAGTGCCTAGTATATAGTATATACAATCAACAGATTTATTTATTGAATGAGTGAATGCATGACTGTATCAATTAGGTTAGTCCAGTCAGTCAGAGAAAGATGAATTAAGGTGGTGCCTGTGCTTTATAATCTACATCTCCAAAGTTTTCTGATTACTAATAGAATACATTTTTTGCTTTGGTGATATAATTTCAGTAAATTGCTTTAATTACATTGGAAATTGCCAGTAAGTGTTTGTTTTCCTTAGATGTGGGACTCTGAGATTCAGATATTACATCTGCAATGTTGAACAAACACACAAATGGGTGCCAATCTGAATGCTTCCCAGAAATTCTCAATATTGAAAAACTCACGTTCCTAGATTTGCAAAGTGCTCTCTGTTGATACATACTTCTGTACATCCTCCCAAACCAATCCATGAAGGTAGAAAATAATTCTTTATCCTATTATAGTAAGATATTACAGAGACCTAGGATCAAGTTTACAAACTGTTTCGTGACTTCCTTTTTTGTTGCACACTAATTTCTTACCTGAAAAGCAAATTTGGGGCCTGTAAAATAATTTGTACTCGTGGTGGTGAAGAAACCTTAAATAGCTCAGCGACTTTCTATCATCTACAGATTCCATGTAATAAGTTAATAGACATAGCCTACAAAAAGTACTTCCAGAGATATATAAATTATCTGTCCACATTCTCAAATGTGCTGTTTATTGTGTTGTGGAAATGCCTTTTAGCTGAGGCTTAGAGCTCCCAATTTCTAGTGTAAGAATCACAACTACCCCCGTGTATAGATCGTGGTAAGTCATTGATTTAATAATTATCTGGACATTCGTTTTCTTTGTAAATTGAGGTATATCATTCAATCTATCCTGTTTCTTTTAATGCTAAAGTCCTATCATTTGCTTCTCCTCTTCTTCCCTCTTCTTTCCTTCCTCCCCAGATTTGCAGAAGGAAATGAAATAGTGGAAAAAGTTTAGGAAGAGCAGTGGTAAATAAATAGGTAATCTTATTTCACTTAATAGGAATCAAAAGAAAGGTACTTTACTATTTACACTTCCTCAATTGCTACTCCCCAACCTCCAGCAAATCCTCTGGGATGAATAAAAGTGTCACACTTCAGGTCATAAGAGGTCACGAGAGACACCTCTGTTTAGCATCCAAACTGCACAAAATTAGACACCACTCTGCTAAATAAATATATCTGCTAAGATAATGCAAGTATGTGTTTTTATACCTACACATATACATAACATATGCAACCGTATGCAAAATAAAGATATCTGCTAAAATAAAGGCAGTTGTATGTTTTAATAATTTGGTGCTAGTATGTACCAGAAACGAGTGTACTTAGGCTGTGTGTGGTTTTGACACTTCTCAATTCAAATTCTTGACCCATTCAAAGTATTCTTAAGAGGATCTTGAATCAAACATTTGTTGCTTTTGTCCAAATGAGGCAATGATAGTATAAACATAGTTCTAGAGCATGTCCAATATGACCTCAACATTTTCCTAGATCGTATCCTTCAGAAATATTTTCTTTCTTGGGAGTTTCTTTATCCAGGTACATTGTTTTACAAACCTGCTTCATTTTCTTACAATGTACCTGAGGAAAAGGGTGTAGATAGCAAAATAAAGCCCAAATTTTATATTTTTATTTATGAGATGATCTTGAAAATGAATTCCATTTTTAAACTTCTAGGCACTTCTGATAGAATTTAATTTTTTTAAAGTTTTGGCACCATTTTCAATATAAACATGAATCTCCCAAGCAAAAAGATCAGAAGACTTTCAAAAAGTGATTGGTAGAATTTTCACCTTCATATTTCACCTTGGAAAGCATCTTAATCTGTTTTGTGTGACTATAACAGAATACCCAAACTGGGTAATTTATAAAGAATATAAATTTATTTCTCACAGTTCTGGAGGCTGGGAAGTCCAAGATCAAGGCACTGGCATTTTTTCTGGTGATGGCCTTGTTGCTACAGCCTCACATGACAGAAGGCAGAAGGGCAAGTTCATAAACTACCCAAATGCTGCAAGAAGCCTCTTTTATAAGGGACTTAATTTCTTTAATTAGGAAGGAGCTTTCATGGCCTAATCACCCCTTAAATGTCCTACTTCTCAATACTGTTACATTGGACCCACCTGAATTTTGGAGGGAAAACATTCACACCATAGCAGAGGATGTACATTATACCTGTCAAACCACACTTGTTCACTGCAGTGAAGAATTAGAAGAAATTCAACATGGTTTTCAAAGTAACACCTTTTCTGCATTTCTAGAATATATTCCAATGCATTTCTATAAAGAAAAAAAGCAGTAGTAGCATTAAATTATTGGGACATTTATTTTCTCCTTAGTAAATATACTTTTATTCTCTCTACATGGATCATGAATAATGTCCACCAGAGATGATGCCTGATTTTTTTAGGGACAAATTCTGTCTTCCTTCTCTACACATCATTCTCTACCTCAAGTGAGATTATAACTCTCTCTTCCCCCTCCAAGTGATACACAATGGTGAAAGGTAAATTATCAACTCAGCCTCAGGAAAAAAGTTCCAGAGTGAAGCCAGGCTATGGTGCCTTCCTACTTTATGTTGTAGAGACCTCAGATAATTTGGGCCATCTCTTTCCCTTATCTCTCAGTTCTCGGTTCTCCTTAAGTTCCTACTGTTCCAAAATAAACTTTCTTTTCTTTATCCAATATCTACTAACTAAGGTAGCCTTCTTTATGGGATTTTTATGATTAAATACCATCAATATAAAACTTGATATGGTGCATCTTTATCTATCAAGGGTCATTTTCTTGTTAATGGAGATTTATAATTTTAATGCATCCATAATTGATAGAATATTAGGCAATCAGACCTTGTGAAGGTTGTCTAGAAAAGTTAGGAATGCATTCAAGGGTAAGGGAGATCTTCTTGGTGCTGCTTAAATCATATCACACAAACAACCATCTACTCTTCATCTGTGGAAGGGTATTTGGGCTTTCTCTCTCTTTAGTACACCCCAAGAGTATTAATGTTACTTTTGGACAATACTCTTGAAAATTTTCCAACTCTTGTTCTAAGCAGTATTAATATTTTCTTTAACACAGCACTCTACCAACTGTACCTGTGGTGAACAAAATACACTGTGATACAAAAAAATCTCATACTGGACTATACCAAAGATTCATATGTATCAGGTTAAATATACCTTTCTTCTTAAGATTACCTTCCTTACCTCCCTCCCTTGAAGAAGAAAAAAGTAACAGCATTTTAAAAATTTGGTTGTTACAGATCCAATGTGGAATATTTAACATTTCATGCAGTGAAATTTATTGGTAGAATTTCTCATACCAGAATAGCACAACAGGTTTACTACCAAAATTATTGGTATTTTTTGAAAAGTTTCTCATAGATAAACACCTCAACACACATAGTTCTTACAATATAAATATTTTAGGGTACTTCTGAATCCTTGAAAATATTAAATTATAGTCCCTATAGTCCGATATTGTATAGGAACATATACAACCACATTGATCTGTGAATTTACCATTCAAAAATCATCAAATGACTATTTTGAAAACAATAGACTTCACTAAAAATATTACCAGAAATTTAAAGCAAAACCAAATTTCTGCATCAAAAGTCATGAATCAAAACAGTACATTAGTCCAGGAAATATTTGCTTGTTTCATTTAATATAAACTCAGGATATAACTGAGTAGGAAATGCAATACACTATTCATTCCCTAGAATGGCAAAAATGCTATGCATTTCTTAGAATGAGTAATTTATTGATAGCCTTTCTTTTTGTTAAATAGGGATGAGAAAAACATGTTTTCACATTAATTTGTTGACTGCAAGTCCTCAAGTATACCAAGTATAAAAGCTGGGCATTGAAACTAATTTATATCACCACCACAGAGCCTCATGAATTGAAATTTTCAAAGATTGCTTTGCTTATTTAGGTCTTTGTTTAAAAAGCAATTTCATTGTATTTAGAAAATAGAATTAATTAGGACAGCCTGTGGAATTTATTTACAACATTTGCTACATAAGAATTTATTCGCTTGAAAGATTTCATTCTTTTGTCAAGGATTAAGTAAAGAGACCTTATGGCATCTAAATATAGCTCAGAGGGATAATTTAGTGCATCTTGAAATTTACTACATAAATGTAAAATGTCTTTTCCTCTGGAACTGGATGAGACTTGTATGTACCACTTTTTACACTTGTGCCAGATTCTTTATTGAAAGTGTGTTTTATAAATTTAAAAGTAATTTTCTACTTCCACATTGAATGATTATTGTGATTCTGTTAAGGAAATTTTAAGTTGTTGTTATAATCTTCAAAGTGACCATTAGAAGAGAGATTGGCTGGATGACAAATTCCTGGAGGGTGGGAACTACGTGGTATTCATCTTTTTATCCCTCGTGTCCCATTTTCTAGAGTTAGCAATAAACAAGCGCTGTCTTCAATAAGTGAAAGAATAAACATAGTATAACTCTAGCCATGACTGTTAGCCAGCAGGATATGTTATTCTTCCCATATAGCTTTACTCATCAGCTTAACATCTTTTATCTAAGTCCACATTGACGGTAACACAGATAGTTTATGGAAGTGTCAATACAACTTTAAAAGTTTGAGTTAAACATCTAGAATTTTTTTTTAAAGCAACAAATGTATCTTGTCTTGTTTGGAACAAAGATAGAAATTTGAAAAAAATAATTTCTTTTGTTTAAGACTTTTACAAAAATATTTTTAGTGGTAAATTAGATTCGGGGAGAGAGATTGAGAGAGAGAGAAGAATACCAACATTTTGAGAAAGAACCCAAGCAAATAGAAGAGTTCATAGTCTACCCATCCTAGGATTAGTCTTCTAGAAAGAATTCATAGAGTAGTATCTGGGTCATGCCAGGGATAAAATTTTAATTGAACTCTTTTGGCTCCTACTAGGATACCAAATTTTCTATGTTGAAAATGTCCTACAATGTAGATTATGCTTTATATATGCTTTATATATTATTAGTTGATCATTATAACTTTTATGAACACTGTGTCCTTTTTAAAACTATTTTTCTCTTTCCAGAGACATAAAAAGCTTTTAAAATGTTCTGAGTTACTTGGCTTCCATGAGAAATGCAAATAGAGAAAAATACCTCAAAATTATCACTTCTTTGTAGAATTTAAAGCTAATAGCACAATACATTGGTTCATCTAAGTACAACGTCCTTCACATAGAACTTGAACTTCAGGTAATCGCACACTCACCAATTCTGTTTCACACCTTTATATTTAAAATCTTCTCCAGTGATAGAGATTGCCAAAGCTGCCAGAGCTTTTCTGGCTTATGCTCTCGGTAGCTCCTTTCACTATAGTTCTGGTGGCATTTTCTTAACTGTATTTAGCCAAAAATTCAATTGGTTCAACATTTCAAAAATAATTCTGAATCAAAATCTGGATCTTTATAAAATTTTCTCCAAATATACTGGAATTTATTATGTAAGATATTAATTAATGCTTCTTAAGCTTAGTGATTCGACATGCTATGAAATCTAAACTCATCTTGCAAAAGAACAGAGATCATAGAAATACACTGAGTGATATATGTAGACTCACTTTAAAATTAAAGGTTTAAGAGAGAGACTAATTTGGACTCTGTGCAAATTAATATTGATTTTAAATATTCCTAGGAAAAATCTAGCTCATGTGACTTTATTCAGGACATTCATTTTATCAGATATCCTACAGCAATGCTCATTGTGCCAGTGAGCACAGAGAATCAGAATGACTCAGATATATTATTAGTTTTGGAAGATTTTAAGACAAAACATCACTTACATTAGCATATGTGTCAACTTGGGAAATCACTGCCTTTTAACAGCTTTAATTTGTTTGTAGCAGACAGATGTGAAAAGCAATATTTTAGGCATAAGCTTCCATTGTCCTTCAGTAGTACAAGGTACCCAGTGCATGACTATGATACTGACAAGAAACCATGGTGAAATCGATGTACCTCCAGCTTAGGTCACTAACTCTGCAGATGCAGTTTCTTCACCAGCAAATGATGCAGGATCTACAAGGGCTGAGTCTATGACATGGTCAGTTCACTGAGGAAATTTGTGATTCCCCACAGCTGAACACTCTGCATACTGCATGGTACCACTCTGAAAAGTCTCAGTCATTACCAGATTAAATCGTGAAAACAATCTATTTGGGCTTGACTTTTGTTAACAGAATGAAATGCTAATGGAGGAATTTAGATTTTGAGGCAAAAATTCAGCTTAAGTTGGCTATCTAAAATGTGGTTTCTACAGTATTCAATTCAGAATCTGGCAAAGAAAGATAAGTCTATGCATTACTATTACTATTATTGCTATGAGTCCTGATATTAATATTGATATTACTTTTATAGTTATTGTTAGTACTGCTCCTGTTACTGTGACCCTTGCTGTCCTCATTGCCACTGTCACATCTTGCCTGGGCTTTCCATCAGAGCCTTTTCACTAATCTCCTTACTTTTACTCCTGCCTTTTCATCATCCATTATTGCCTTCATCACTTTTTATCATCCATTTTCCATACTGCAACCAAATCAAGCTTTAAAAGTATGAATTAGATAATATCACTCTCCTGCTTAAAACCCTCCAATAAATCAAAGTAAACTTCCCATTGCCTCAGAGTAACATGCAGGCTGCTTATCCTGTTAAATGTAAGCAATCTTGTCCCAGTTGATCCAGTTTGATACCAAACAGTGTAGCTGGGGTGCAGTGGAACCACTGCCCACTGTACACTGGCTGTCACTGTCCCCAATCTCACTGAACTCATGGGTGCCCCAGAGCCTTCGCACCTGCTGTTCTACCTACCTGGACACCTCATGCACTAGCCTTCGGGTGGAGGTTTCTTCCAGCCATTGTCACCTCCATTGTTCAGCTGTTACCATCTGAGAGGATGTCTTTCTGAATACACGGTGTTGCCCTAGCATGTTATTTCATCTTTATTTATTGTCATTACATCAATTTGTTTATTGCATTTTGACATTACTTGCAGCTTTTCCTTTTTTTTTTTTTTTTAAGTCTCTATTGTCTGCCTCTCTTACTAAGATGTAACCTTTATGAAGTTCATTGTTCAGAATTCAGGATGATGTTATTGGTCTCTTGCATGGCACCTAATTTTTCCTATCAATGGTCTAAATATTTTACCAGTGATTAGGCTGGCCAATCCTATCTCTTAAAAACTGGAGATGCAGATATAAATAGCATAGAGCATCACCGAAATCCCCTACAGCTGATCATTTAGAGCATCAGGAATGTGTATACTATTTGAGAGATTAAAGAACACACTGAGGTGTGCTATTGTGTCAGGTCTGTGATGCTGTAGTCATGTACTAAAAGTTTTGGAAAGTGTTTAATAGCAATTGAGATCCATGAAAAAAGAAAACTCTCTTTCCCCAACCTTTAAAAAAAGCTTGGTTATTCTAAATAGATCCACAGCTTTTTCTCACTGGAAAATTTTGAGCACAATCATAATATAGATATGAAACCACCAGTCAATATGTTTCTTATCCTTTTAAACTCAGTTAAATTATCATTCACCCTTGCCTGGCAAGAGGTTAGCCACAAGTCCTTTGCGCTTCTGTACAACTTTGAACAGATTACGTAGCATTCATTGGAATACGGACCTGCCTTTCCCGGTGGACTGATACCTTGGTCTTATCCATCTCTGTATCCCCAACTCTAAGCACGGTGACACTTGTGCATAGTATGTGTTCAATAAATGTCTGTTGGATGAATGAGAGATGAATGTCTAGAAGAAGGATCAAAAGAGAATGTTCATATTAAGCAACCAAATGAAGGACTGCTATGTTTGCGATAGAAAATTAAATTCACTCTTGGCAATATTCCTTGGCAAATTTCATAGATGATAAAGAGCTTTATCAGCATAGGTTAGTGGATATTAATAGTTACATTGCCTGGGTTCAAATCCTGGCACTACTGTTAACTAACTGTGTGACCTTGGGCAAGTTATTTAACTGTACTGTGCTTCAATTTACCCATCCAAAAATGGTTATAAAATGTATCTACCTGATACATTATGTTGATTAAGTTACTATTGTGATTAAATGAATATGTGTAGAGCACCTAACATGTAATGAGTTTTAGGTAAGAGTGTGTTGTTGTTGTTGTTTTGGGTCTCTGTATATCTATGATAAAGAGGGATAAACAGCAAAATCATGGGCCTGCTCCACTTCCCAAAATTCCACGTGCAGGACAGACACACTGGGTTCATGTGGATGAGGAAAGTTAGAACAAGGCCCAGATTTCTGTAAGTTAAAATTTAAATAGTCACATGTCCTTTCCCTTCTTTTGCCTTTAATCAAATCTTGCTGTTCCAATACATAATGAAACTCAGTTAAGCAAAACCATCTTCTTCTTATTGGAAAAAATCTATTTATAAATAATTCCAACAGTCTGTTATTCAAGTGAATTAATTTGCAGTTTGGCAAGGAGATACTTGGGTGGAAACAGTGATTCTGTCTTTTCTAGGCCCCATCATTCCAGGATGGTGAGTTGAGTGGTAGAAGAAGCCCTTGAATTCTTCCAGACTCCCAGGCCACTGTTAAGTACTGTCTGGCAGAAGGGCCCTGAGGGTGCAGGGACTCCGTGGCCATGATACACTGTTGTTTAAAGCTTCATGCATATGATGGCAAGTTTGCTATTTGGTTCCCCAGTGGACTGCTTTGCTTTCTCCAAAGCAGAATGATCTGTCTGAAAGAACATTGGATTTAATCAGGACAGCTAGATTTCATTCCAGACTTAAAAACCATTGCTTTAAACTTTTAGATGTCAAAGTTTTTCCATTTATCCCTGGCCCAATGTTTTATTAAGTGGAATTTATAAATTGATACATTTTTACTGTGTAAGCATGATACTTCACTAAATACCATGGACATAAATACTGACTTCCCAGAGAAGTGATGGTAGTGGCTCGGCAGACCTGCTGTGTTTCACCCTTCACTTAATCATAAAGGACACATATTTAATACCTGAAAAAGCATAACAAGATGACCACTGCATAGTGTATCTTGGCTAAACATGACCATAAACTACGTTACTCTGTCTAGAGTCTGTAAGAGAGAGAATGTTCTAAGAGAGGACTGCTTGAGTGTGCTTGTGCAAAGCTGATATCACAAATTACTGTTATGGTATTTTCATTGGGTATTTTCACGAAGGAGATCTTGGGGAACAGTAGGAAAGTATTTGCTCTTTCCCAAGGGATGAAGCTAGTGTGCTGATATTCAATTCAACGCTACAAACATATATCAAGCACCTAGTATGGGCCCAGTGCTGTTAAGGTACAGAGATGAGTAAGATAGAAATTGATTCTCTCTCTTAAGGAACTTACAGGGAAGAAGATCTAACTAAATATAAATATGCTAGGAAATGCACCTAGTTCAATGCCAATGTACCCTTTGTTTAGCTCTTCACTTTCCATTCAGCCCTATGGAACAATGAACAATTGGCTACCTTTCTCTCCCTGTGTGTGTGTCTAAAAGTTGTTGAGGACATACATACTGATAAGTGAACACAAAGGCCCAAAGTAAAATTTATAACATTCTACAAAAGAAGCTATACTTTATTATTTCCTAGGGATTAAAGTATAATGTATCAGCCTTTTAGGCAAATGCAATGTGAAAGTGATTTGTAATCTTGGATTCCTTTACCTCTCACCAAGAACTAGACAAATATGAGAGAGAAATAAGCATAAAGGTTTCTGAATCCATTTTATTCGCTTGACAGTTACGTTTGAGATCAACTTATTCTAAAATATGCACAAATTAGTAGAGAAATGATTAGTATTCCCATTAATTAGAAACCTATTTACAATTTAATTGAACTAATTCTCTTGCTTTTAATAAACACACATCTGTTCATAAACAGCAAAGAATTTGTACAGGTCCCTTTAGTTGGGAGTGAAATTGTGTCAGCAATTTCATTCTTCAATCACAATCAAGGCGTAGGTTCTCACTTAAGCCACCAAATGCTTTGCTTTCACAATAGACATACACTGGATCTTTTCTCATAAAACTCTGCAGATTCCAGGCAATTAGCTTCTGCTCCATCTCTAGCTATGACATGTGCCCATGCTGTGAGCCCACTAGGGGTAGACATTCCCATGTATTGTAAGTAACTTTGAGGGTCTCCCTGCTACTCAGAGATATTAACTTCCTCCCTCTCTTCTGCATGGAAATGCCTGTTCATCCTGGCCTTAAAAACAGACCAAAAAACCCATAAAAAAGTCTTTAAAACACTAAATGAGCAAGTGCCTTTTATGATTAAAACCACCAGCAAAGAAAATCATCAGTTCCTCCCCAAAGTGGAACTGAGTTCTCCAGAGATTTCATTCAATTTTATTTTACACTTATGTGAATCTGCCTCCTAAATTTGCCCATTTCTTAATAGTGGTCTTACTTTGAATTCCCAAGGATGTCAAAAAAATTTTAGTGCATTCATTGGCAGTGGTCCAAGAATGCATTTAGTTAGGACAAATCCAAAACAAGTTTTATTAAATTTTGATCACTTCTGGAAGGAATCTCTTAAATTACAAAGTAAGGGGAATTTAAGAAGTTCTGTAATCCTGTGGATTAATTAAATTTGTGATCTTGAGCAACAGTGAGTTGCAAAACAGAGCCCCAAGTGTAACTTAACTTTGTAGGCTTTTGCTGATAGAAATACAGGGAATGCCTGTTATAATCGTACAGATGTGCTATGAAACAATGCTCTTTGTCTTCACTGTTGGCTTATTTGCATGAAGTAAAATGAGTGTTCTTTAACATCCCTCCATGTGCAAGCCCAGTTGAATGCCTTAATAATATATATTAAGAAGAAAATTTATAAAAATAAGACTAGTTAAAATGGCAGTAGTGTTGAGGACTATTCATCATTTAACAAATTTATGAACCATTACTTTTTGTTGAGCATTTGTGTTAAGCATGAGTAAGACATTTACCCTGTCCTCATGGATCTTACAGTTTGGGGTTGTGTTTTGGTGGAGGAGAGTGGACAAATATCTGCTGCAAAGTAAAAAACAAAAATGATTGAATTATGACAGTACTGAGTAGGCTTCCCGGTACAAAATGATAGGAGAATTTACCTGAGAAAGTGGAAGGATTCAGGGAAGCATGAGAGCAGACTATTTCATCTGACCTTGGCATGTGAGTTTCCTGGTTAACAAGATGGGGAGGAGGTTACCGGCAGAATAATCAACAGAAACAGAAGTATGGAATTATGAAAGTTAGTGGAATATTCAGGGACAGTTTGTTAGTCCCATGTGGCTGGAATGCAGGGTGCATGCTAGCTGAGGAAAGTAACTATAAACAAGGTGAATAAAATGAGGTATAGGTATACCATGGAGTACTACTCAGCTATAAAAAAAGATGAATTAATGCCTTTTGCAACAATCTGGTTGGAACTGGAGACCATTCTCCTAAGTGAAGTATCTCAGGAATAGAAAAACAAATATCACGGTACTCACTGTTAAATTGGAACTAACCAATGAACTCACAAGTGCACAGAGAGAAGTAAAACTCAGTGGAAATCAAGCAGGGAGAAGGGAGGTGGAGGGGAGGGAGAAAAACCTACTGAATGGGTACAATGAACACTATTTGGGTGATGGGCACACCTATAGCCATGACTCAAGCATTACAAAAGTGATCCATGTAACATAAAACATTTGTACCCCCTTAATATTTTGAAATGAATAATAAGAAAACATTTGGTGGTATACCATGCTCCATGTTTTGAGCTCCATCCTGCCAGTACCAGGGAGCCATCAAAGGTTTAAAAGAGAAAGGACATGATATGATAAAAAATGTGAGAATAATGAATAGAGCCACCATAGAGAAAAAATTGGATAATTTGATAGCTATATTTAGAGTGTCTAGAGCAATTGGTGGTAGGCATTTGGGCTGTTTCTCCTTTCATGGCTCTTAGCAATACTGCTGCTATAAATATTTGCATGCAAGTCTTTGTGTCAAAGTATGTTTCCATTACTCTTGGGGTAGATACCCAGGGGTAGAGGTATTGGATTGTATGAGATATATATATATATATATATATATAACTTTTTGAGAAAGTTTCAAACTGTTTTCCTTCTTTCTACTAACATTTTTTTGAATGCCTGGACATTCTGATATATCTGATATATTAAGCTATGATTTGTATTCCATTCTTACAACTGTGGCTCCTTTGCAAACAAACTCTTTCTTCCTATCCTCTTAGTCTCCTCATTCTGGGAATGCTGGCAGCTTGCCTTAGATCTTGTTTATAAAAGTGAAATGAGTTGGAGGTATTTTTCACCAACAAAGACTATTACATAATTACTCATTTCTGCACCTTTTAAGAAATTATGAGTTTCGAAACAGTGGTTAAGAGAAAATATCTTATACCTCAAGTAGAATGACCTTGCTATGAAACTTGGAGGCAGAAAATGAAGCGTTTAGAGGAGAGATTAAAAAAAAGATCACAACATAAAAAGATTTAGACTTAAGTTTTCAAAGTAAATATAAATCTACACCAAGCTCTGATGTGGTGAACAGGTTCTATTATATAATTTTGTACCAGAAAAAAAATAGGCTATTCTTGACTTTTTTAAAAGTTAGTGGATGGGTTAACTTATTTATCCAAAAAGTAGTTATAGACCTAATGGAATATAGGGGTCATGTCTTAGCCTTCTGGTCAGAATTTAAAAGTTGAGGATCTTTGTCATAATCTGTTGAAAGCACTAAAGAACTGATGTTTTCCATTTTTGACATCTCTCTTCCTTTAAAAGATGAAGTCAAAATGACAAAACAATAGAACTGCAGTTTATGATATTAATGTAATCGTAAGGCTTTAAAGTATTTTTAAAACCTATTTATTCTAAGGCTACATATGATAAACCGAGGAAAGAATAAAGCCAAATATCTAGTTCAGAGAAATCCAACCCGCTGACTGTTTTTGTATAGCCCACAGGGAAGAGTGGTATTTCACATTTTTTTAATGATTGAAAAAAATCGAAAGGAGAATAATATTTTGTGACACATGAAAATAATATGAAATTTAAATTTCAGTATCCTCAAAGAAAATGTTGTTGGGACATGTCCACACTCATTCCTGTGCATACCGTCTATGGCTGTATTCAGGCTACAGTGCCATGGTTGAACAGTTGCAACAGAGATTGCATAGTCTGCCCAGCTTGAAATATTTCTGAGCTGGTCCTTTACAGTAAACTTTTGCGGACACCAGATGTACATATCCAACCTTAGTATTCACTCTGGTCTATTTATCTGATTAAAAATAAATATGTAATTTTGGGGAGCTTGGTTTCTTGGTTTGTTTTCGCTTTTATCGTTGCATTTGTTCTTCCCCTCCCAGAATGTGTGCCTGTAAACTTTATTTTTTATTTTATTTTATTTTATATTTTTTTGAGACAGAGTCTCACTCTGTTGCCCTGGCTAGAGTGCCATGGCATCAGCCTAGCTCACAGCAACCTCAAACTCCTGGGCTCAAGCAATCCTTCTGCTTCAGCCTCCCGAGTAGCTGGGATTACGGGCACACGGCACTGTGCCCGGCTAATTTTTTCTATTTTTAGTTGTTTGGCTAATTTCTTTCTATTTATAGTAGAGACGGGGTCTCGCTCTTGCTCAGGCTGGTGTCAAACTCCTGAGCTCAAGCAATCCTCCCACCTCGGCCTCCCAGAGTGCTAGGATTACAGGCGTGAGCTACCGCACCCGGCCTGTAAACTTTATATGTTTCATCAATCCTTCCTGTGAACTGTTACAATATGTACACACACACACACGAAAGCAGGCTGTGATCATTCTTAGCACATTGTAAAATCCCCACCTTATAAGGGATCATTTTAAATGATTAAAATGCAAATCATTTTAATACTAAAATAGAGTTTTGCTCCTAGCCATTTTCCTTTCAGAAAAATCTTCTGCTCATAATTACCACTAACCTCAGATACATTCATGTTTTTTTCCAATGGACTCCTAAAGTTTTATTTTGAAAGTGTCTTTCTTCTAAAAGGAGCATTTATTGGGGAATGCTAGTTTCAAGCCATGCACCTCCTTGATGAGTTTAGCAGTCTAACACATTTGGGGAGCAACGGGGCCTGTTCTCAATGCATAACGCATATTGTGTACTGAAAGCTCTGAGAATTCTTGTGGTAAAGAAATTACTTCAAGTTGTTTGACTCAGTATTTTCCCTGGGATACTTTTTTTTTTTTTCACATACTACTTATTAGTAACAGAGTCAAAGAAACACTAACAGCACACTGAATCTTTAAATTTTATTTATTTATCAGGAGAACTAAATGAGAAACCAAACATTACACAGATCCTCCTGTATAAGAAATATGAAATCAGTCCTGTTCAGGCTGAAGTGTGGGGTGGGGTTGAGCCCCACTTCTCTGTATTCCCAGCTAAGCCCTCCTACCCCAGCCTCTCGAGGCCTTGTGAATCCATTGTAATTAAGGATCCGTGATTTACAAAAGTGAGTTTATAAAATGTGCTTTCAAGATGTATTCTGTATAAAGGGTGTATGGGTTTAATTGTGTCTCCCAAAAAGATATGTTGAAGTCCTAACCTCCAGTACCTCATAATGTGACCTTATTTGGATATAGGGTCATTGCAGATGTCATTAGTTAAGTAAAGATGAGGTCACACTGAAGTGGGATGAGCCCTTAATCCAGGATAACTGGTGTCCTTATAAAAAGGATAAATTTGGACACAGAGACACACAGGGAGACTGCCCTCTGAAGGTGAGGGCAGAGATCAAGATGAGGCTTCTATTATATAAGACAAGGCATGCCCAAGATTGCCAGCATGTCACCAGAAACCAGAAGAAAAGCATAGAATAGATTCTCTCTCACAGCCTTAAGAAGGAACTAATCTTCCCATCACCTTGACTGTGAACTAATAGCCTCCCAAGCTGTGAAACAATAAAGTTATATTATTTTACGCTGCCCAATTTGTGTTATGTTGTTAAGGCAGCCCTAGGAGACTGATTCACAGGGCATGTGAAACTTTCAACTGTCATTACAGTGTTAGTACAGGTCCCATGCACAACGGTGCTATTCTTCCTATTAAAAAGGAACAAGTATATAAGAGAACTGTAGGAATGACAAAAGAATGGTTTCAAAGGGTTCTACCTTCTGGAATAGAAGAGGAAAGTAGGAGATTGGTGAACCATCTGCACGCCATTTAAAAAGAATTAAGGCTTAGAGATCAGTGTCTGTGAGATTCCTGTAAGGTTTTGGGAAACTGTGACTAGCTTGAGTTTATTGTGTTTTTTTCCTACCTGTTTCATTTCTTATCATAAATAGAAGCAACACTCCTAAAAAGAGGTCTGCCACAGAATGAATTGTGTCTGCCCCCAAATTAATATGTTCAAACCCTAACCCCTGTTGAGACTGTTGTTGAAGATAGGGCTTGTGAGGTGGTGATAAGGGTTAAATGAGGTCACGAGAGTGGAGCTCTAATCCAACTGGGATGGTGCCCTTGTGAGAGGAAGAGACCCCAGAGTATGATCTCTCTAGCTCTCTCTCTCTGCCATGTGAGGACACAGCAAGAAGATGGCCATCTACAAGCGAGAAAGAGAGCCCTCACCAGAAACTAAATGGGTTGGCACGTTGATCTGGACTTTCCAGTCTCCAGAACTGTGAGAAATAGATTTCTGCTGTTTAGCCATCCCGTCTGTGGTATTTTGTGACAACAGTCAGAGCAGGCTAAGGCAGGTCCATGTGCTAACTACATATAGAGAGCGACAATATCCAATTCTTGGGCAACCGTATCCTACTCTTGAAGCAGTTTGACAGGAAAGAGACCTTCTTACAAAGAAACATAAGTGGGCTGAAACCCTGGGGTCTCTTGGAAGTAAGGAAGAGTAGCAGAGGGAGTCAGTCAAGGACCAGGAAATGCCCTACAGGATTTATTCTCGGGATTCTCTAAAGCAAGAGTTGGCAAACTTTTTCTGTAAAGAACCAGCTCTGCTAGGAAGTATTGTAGGCTTTGTGTGCTGCATGGTCTCTCTCACAATTTTTTCAATTCTGCCATTGTAATGTAAAAGGAGCCACAGACAAAATAGAAATGAATGAGTGTGGCTATATTCCAATAAAGCTTCACTGATGGATATTGACATTTAAATTTCATACAATTTTCATGTACCATGAAATATCTTTCCTTTAATTTTTGTAAACTGTTTAATAATGTAAAGCCATTTTTAGTTCATGGATCAGACAAAAAGAGGCAGCAGGCTGGATTTGGCCTGTGGGCAATAGTTTGCAGCCCCTACCACAAAAAGTTCCCCTCTCTCTCTATCAGCAGGTGCCTTTGGCCTCTCCCTCAAATTTTGCCAAGCTTATTGCTGTTCTTTGTGTGCCAACAATATTTGGCGGATGTTACGGAGCAAATAAGATGGGCTCCAATACCTGGTATTGTTTTGTTTCAGATTGTTTTGAATTTTTTGTTTCCTTTTGGCCCAACTGATTTGATATTAAATGTTAAAGAAGTAAACAAGTCTCTCTCCCTCCCTTTCCTCCTCCCACTCTGCGTTCCATTCCATCTTTATTGTAAAGTTCCTCTCCTTGGTTATACGTTTTAACTCCTAAAATCATTTTTGGGAATTGGTTTACTCGTTGGGGAGTTGGGATCTAAGATATATAATTTTGCTTTACAGAAATGCAAACACACATTCACTTCCTAATATTTATGTAGAAATGACAAGCTTATTCCTTAAAAAAACAAGCAATGAGTTTTAGCAATGATGATGCAGAATGGAAATATGGCATCAATTTGCTAATTACTCTTTCCCACTCTCACATCCGCCAGAATTCAATTTCTAGCTGTGGCACATGAATAATTAAAAGGATTGAAGTTTCATCATTTACATTGTGTCTGGATGGGCTAACACTTCTCCATTCCATTCGCTCAAGGTCCTCACAAGTAAATTTTTTCATGGACTGCTGTTAAAATCTTGAGATTTGTACTACTGGAGATATTGTAGGTTCACCAGGGTTTTCAAGATATGTGAGGAAACTTCATAATTTTTAAATCACAGGGGGTTGCATTTATGCTTATACGTTGCTGAATGTCTCAATTTTTACCTTGGAAAATGGAACAACAAAAGGGAGAATTATAGGGTATATTTTAGAATATATCATAGAAATATTTAGAGATATTGTTGTGGCCATGAGAACTACTTTTGTAATTTAATAGTTCATACTTTTAATAAGGGAATTTAGGAAAATTTCACATTCTTTTCTTTTTCTAAGTATTGATAAGGTTAATATAAATAGGATATTTTATCTCGATTGACTTCAAAGAGCTAAGTAAACTCTTGGTTCTTTCTTGGAAGTTGATCTCACAAGTGTCAATGTTAATTAATGCAAACCAAACTCGGCCTTTATAGAGCAATTTGAACTATTTATTCTTAACAGTACCAACACCAACAACCATTTGTATTTTCCACTGCAGGAAAATTTTCCACTAACTTCTATTCTTGTTTTTTGGATAACAGTCTAGCATTTCACTCAGTGTTTGAAAACTTTTCAATACCTAAATTATTGATATTTTTTGTGAATGTTTTGCTCAAAATGAAAATTTTAAACTGCAGCAAGTTATATTCTTGCTGTTTCCTGTAGCCTAACAGCATCATTTTGCACTATTATTCAGTGATCAGTTCCAGCTAAGGTGAATGTCAATTATTGGTCAGGCAGGCATGCCAGATAATAATAATTGGCTTAAATGCCAACAGCATTCTGTCTGCCCTGTTCATTGGAAAAACATGTCAATAAAGTTAATTCTCTTTTCTAGATCCTCCCTTCACTCTTCCTTTGTAAGGCTAGAGATGGAAAAACAAAGTTGAAATAATCCTGTCCCCTCCCTATTTTGTCATCTGTCTTTCCTTTTGCTCCATCCTGTTGGGGGTGGGGAACCTGGGGCCTTGGGGCCATATGTGGCCTTATGGATCTTTGACTGCAGCCTTTTGACTGAATCCAAATTTTATAGAACAAAAGAAGACAGAATAATGGCCAGCAAACATATAAAAAAGTGCTCAGCATCTCTAATCATCAGGGAAATGCAAATCAAAACCACAATGAGATATCACCTAACTTCAGTGAGAATGGCCTTTATCAAAAAGTCCCAAAACAACAAATGCTGGAGTGGATGTAGAGAGATAGGAACACTCTTATACTGCTGGTGGGACTGCAAATTAGTACAATCCCTGTGGAAAGAAATTTGGAGATATCTCAAAGAACTAAATGGTATTTCTAAAAATAGAAATACCATTTGATCCAGCAATCCTATTACTAGGCATCTACCCAAAGGAAAAAAAGATATTTTACAATAAAGACATCTGTATAATAAAGACATGTTTATGGCAGCATAATTCACAATTGCAAAGATGTAGAAACAACCCAAGTGCCCATCAGTATATGAGTGGATTAATAAAATGTGGTATATGTATACCATGGAATACTGCTCAGCTTAAAAAACAATGGTGAACTAGCACCTCTTATATTATTCTGGGTGGAGCTGAGCCCATCCTTTGAAGTGAAGTATCACAAGAATGGAAAAACAAGCACCACATGTAGTCGCCATGAAATTGGTACTAAACTGATCAACACTTAGGTGCTCACATGGAAGTCATATTCATCAGGCGCCAAGGGGGTGGGGGTGGGTTTGCGGGGATGGGTATACTCACAACTAATGGGTGCAGAGCGTGCTACATGGGGGAAGGGCACACTTGTAGCTCTGGCTTTGGTGAGGCAAAGGCATTATATGTAACCAAAATGTTTGTACCCCTGTAATATTCTGAAATTTAAAAAAACAAATAAATAAAAACAAAAAACTTTATAAAATGTGGACCACCATGTAGATAGAAGTCAACAAAGGCTTAAAACGAGAAGTGTATTAATGATATTAAAAAGAGTTATAAGAAATGTTCAAAAAACCCAAATCTTTTTATTAAAAGGGGTGCAGCAGAGAAAGATGAAGCTTTTCTTGCCTCCTTTGGTGCTTAAAAAAGACCAATTTTGAAATCAGAAGGCCACAGGTTCCTCACCCCTTGAAAAAATGAAAAAGCTTGAAATATATCAATCAAATCTATGTTCTTTTATATTGATTTTTAAAAGGGTAGTGAAGATCTGTTGAAAAGCATTAAAAAGACCAACTGGTTTTATATGACATTCAGAAACACCTTAAAGTTCATCCTCATGTTGAACAATATCTGATTCATAGAGTTTCTGTGATTACATGATCCGTTACAAGAACATTTATAGTATCACACTAGAAAGTGCCAAACTTCCCACTGGTGAAGAATTAACCAACTGATTTACAATATCTATTTTGAGATATAATGTAGATATCTCACATTTATCTCTCTATCTCTTGTGCCTAAAATCACCTTAGGAGATATTGATCAATTTGACTTAATGGGACACACCATCAAAGATTTCAATATATTCTTTAATTTTGATATGTGATCTTGGCTATCACTTTATTTAAAGTGATAATCAATGACATTTAAATTGTCGTATCTTTCATCATCTTAAATGATTCATTTAAATATGACTGGGAATTATAGTGAGAAATAATTTTTATGAAAGCTTAAACATAATTATTTTTACATTTTCTTATTTAAAAAAGGTATGTAAGAGATGTATTATTTATTCCAGGAATTAGGTCTACAATTAGTCCTGCATGTTAGATTTTTTTTTATTGTGTCTTGATCCTTTTGTTTGAGAAAAAAGGAATTTTTCTAGAAACTGGCTATTTTTTCTACAAAATTTCAAGGAAAACAGGTCTCATTCGTAATCAGTTTCCAGGTGTATAGATTGTGCTAAAGAGTTAAATTTAAAACATTAACATTTTATTTTGTACTGGAAGCTTCTTCTTCAGTCTCCTTGCTTAGCTTCTGTACCCAACTCAACTGCTGCAAAAGAGAACAACATCCCAAGAGAGCTGTCTGAGGTAGCCTTGGGTTCATGAATCAGTCCTTGAGGTAAGTTAGAGAAACTGTTTGGCACATTATAAGGCATTTTTTCTTCTGCAAAGCGTTTTGCAAACCTATATATTTTCTTTACTTGGTAAGCTTTCCCTTTACCCAAGCCATCTAATATTTCTCGTCTTAAGCTCCATTTTCCTCTCAAATTCTTGAAGAGTGTTCTTGGAATGGGAGCCGAGACTACATTTGCTTGTTTTCTTCCCCTGAGGCGACTCTTTCAAACTTTCATTTGTACTGAAATTACAGCGTGCGAACACAGGGATTTATGTCATTTCTCATGGAAACTACCAGTAGACAGTTCAATTTGTTCATTCTGAAGACAGTCTTAGGCGGGAGACACTTATTAATCTGTGTGAATGAATCACTTTTACCACTACACAAAATGTAAATTTGAGAAGAATGAGTAATTACTTCTTAAGCTGATATCTTTCTGACTACATAGTATATACTTGTATCAGCATATGTTTTTAGGAAAGTACAGCCTGAGTATAGCTTTCATTTTGTCTGTATCCTCAAATAACCCCTAATGTGTTTTAACACTTCCCATAGTATTGCATATAATTTTATTCAAAAGCATTTGGCCAACAAATTTGCTATTCCATCTCTTTTATCCTCACCACACCCCCCAGCTCCATTCTTCCCCTACTGCTCTACCCCACTAGGTGAAAGAAGCACTCCTAGGCATGGACCTGCTCAAAACCCAAGCAAGGTCAGAATAGAGCATGTTAAATTCATTTTGGGTTGAATGAAAAGCTGTTTTTTTGAAGCTTTGAGAGCAAAAATAGTACTTATTTTCACAGAAGCAATTTTTCTTTTTCCTCTTTTAACACTCAGTCTTTGAAATGAGATTACTAACACTTGTACTGCTGTATGTGGCACTGAATTGGAAGACGGTGATGATGATGAAGATGAGGGAGGAGGAGGAGGAGGAAGGATGATGATAGGCAATACTTGTGTAAAGCCCATCTTACTTTGCCAGGCACTGTCCAAAGTACCATGAGTGTATTAACTCATTTAATCCTCACAACAAACCTAAAATACAACTATAATCACCATTTTACAGATGAGGAAACTGAGACACAGAGAGGTCAAGTAACATGTGCAAGGTCACCCAGCCAGTCAATAGCACAGCTGGAATTTCAACACAGACAATCTGTCTCCAGGGCCAGTCTGTCTTTCTAATATCATTATTTAGTTTTGCCCATCTCTTATTGGGCCTTCAAGACATATTTTTGGCTGATTAAGTGAGCAAATAAAAGTTTAAAATATACTGGAATGTATGCCTATTAAGTTATGGTACAAAATTAAACACAATAGATTTGACCACAATCTACTAATAAGAGTTAAAAGGAAAAGAGGGGCACCAATAATATTGAATATGTGTTTTGAGCCAGGCACAATGGTCCTCTCAAGGGGGTATTTTCCAGATTTGTAGATAAGGGAGACTATGCACAAAAAGGCTAATAAATATGCCTAAGGTGACATTACAAGTGGTGAAGGTGACATTCTAAACAGATCTGTCCTCCAAAGCTTCTCTGTTTTTCTGGAACTAGATCTTCTTCTTGAGAGTGTATCAGTCATTATAAACCAGACAAGCAAAACCAGTTATGTGTTAGGTATGCTGGCCAAACCACATGCTTCTGGGGGCCAACTGTAGGCCACCAATTTTCAACCTGGCTTTAAGTAGTTGATGTTGTCATACAGTCAGTGCAGTAGGCATACTATATAGTATTACCCGCCAATATGGGAGCTTCTCTTTTACTAAAAGAAATGCACTATGCAATATTTATAATGTTCTTGTTTAGAGGATTTTTAAATGTCTATTATGTCCAGATATTATTTTAAGCTATTTATGTCAATTTTCTCATTTACTCCTTCCAATGCTTCTATGAGGTAAGCTGTACCATTAAGTTCATCTTACTGATGAGGGGAGAAAGGGATAAGGGGTATTGTAAGTGGCAGAGTTGTGCATCCAAACCTGAATTCCATAGGCTGAGCTCTTAAAAATTATGGCTCACTAAAATGTTATAATTAAAAAGACTGAAGCTTACACACAATCCTGTACTGTCCAACTGAATACCTGGGCCAATTAATCTTTCACATGAGGTTTGTATCTGCTACTTCTCTCTCTCTGATTCTGTCTATAAAGTCCATGCCCAGAGAACCTCATAAGAAAGTCCTATTAAAGCACTTGTAATTAACTCCTCTTGTAAGGTATACAGAAAGCTAACTTAAGGTGTACAGAAAGACCTAACTTGTAATCTATTCTGCTTTATAGCAAACAGTGTCATGTGGTTCCACCTGTGTGCAATGATTCAGAATCCTGTCTTAGTTTTCTTTGGAAATAAATAGAAGTCCTACAAGCATTGCTAAATAAGATTTAAAGGAAAGAGAAAGAACTTCTCTCTTATTAGATCTGAATTTAGTTTAGCAGGAATTCAGCTGCCAGTTGTCAATTAGGAAACGAAACGTTGGTGGGTGATTGAGGGTGGAGGTGAGGGAGGGGGACAGCAGCAGGACAGGTAAATACAGAGGGAAGGAGGAGGACATGTGGCCAAAAACACAGGACATGATGTTAATGGGGAATGTAGACTGTAAGACTCCATGATGTTAGGGGACAGTTGCAAATATTGAATATGCACATGGACAAGGACCAGAAGATAACACAAATAAAAAAAATATGCATTTGGAGGTGTAAATATGAGTGTGTTTTTTTATTTTCTGTTATTTCAATAATATCTTAAATAAATATTAAAGAAGAAAAACAAATAAGACCAAGGATCTGGGTAATCAAATAAATATCAGTAGAGCAAATAAGTGCAAAATACTATACATATATAAAACAATATTCTTTAAAGTGATAGTGCCTCTTTTAAATTGCTTCTTTATAGTTAAGTTAGGGGACTGAGAGATAAGATGTCAGTGTTTCTTAGTGTAATATATATGGCATGGTCCTTAATGACTTACTTGCTTAGAAATTGGTTCAGGGTAATTATTCTTGGAGTTGTTTTATTGTATATATTTTGGTAACACCTGATCCCTTTATCATGTCTAGCTGAGTTATTTGATCTAATTGAAAGTTATTTTTATTCCAAATAACTTTTGCATATGCTCAATTATAAAGTATGCTTTTAATATTGTAGGGGAACTAGTTGTATATAGACAGAAAATGTTTTCTAATGTATGTACATAAGTTAAGATAAAGTTTGCTTCTGTGGAAGATTAATCTAGAGATTTAACACAATAAGAATTTATCTCTTATTCCATTCAGAGTTACATAATGTGCTTGGCTGGGCAGCTCTTCTCCAGGCAGTCATTCAGGGACCCAGGCTCTTTCCATCCCTGGTTTCACCACCATTGGTTTATGTTGCCCAGGCTCTACTTGGGGGCCATCTTACTCTAGGTAGACAGATCACCTGTGGGAAGATTCATGAATCAACTGGATCCAGAGTAGAATGTGTTCTTTTGCCCAGTTCTGTTGGTTAGAAACCAGCAACAAGGCCAAACCTAACTTAAAGGGAGGTTAGGGAACATAGCACAGCCATGTATCAAAGAATAAGAGGAAAAAGGGTTTAGCAGGCATATTTTCTATCACAGTCAAACTTCTTGGTCACCATATACCTATTTCACTCTTCTTTCTACACACGAACATTCTCACTTCTTCCCAAGGGAAACCCTAAACTATTAGAAAGAGCCAACAAGCACTTAATAAAAATTCCAGTGATCTATATTGTAAATTGAATTTTCTAACTTAGTAGAAACAAAGAAAGGGGAGCTTGATTCAAGCTACCTATCTATCATAGCAACAAATTACAAACATTGTAAATAATGTCATCCCTCTCAACAATATGAAATTATTTCAACATCTCCTGTACTTACTTGTAAAGGGATTATTTTTAAAATTTTGTGTATTTATTTATTTTAACTTTACCTAAATTTAGTGGTTTACACATATACTGAGTGCTCATTATTTGGTGTTTTAATTAATGCTGAAAATGTGAGAAACACAGAACTGTAAAATAAGGAAATTGAAAAAAAATATAAGAAAATTGAACTCCACTTAGAACAATTGACTTCTCAATATCAAACCACTTATTAGTAGCATATATTCCATAGTCTACACTTTCTTTCTGCATTTTAGATTTCTTACTTGGGTTAGCCCGAGGATGGCAACATTATCCATGACTCAGGGAACATAAGAGAATAAAAAAATATTTGAAGAATAAAAAAGACAATTTTGTATTTTTTTTTGACTTAGAGAATTTGAGGTTATGGTGAGATATTTTGTGAACAGATTTAATAGATAATTTAAATTCCAACATGGGAAATTAATAGAAAGTTAATGATTGGAGTTATAAAGAGAATAACTAGCATAATAGTGTCATTTGGATTTAATTGAGGGAAATGGATGTTTTAGGAAGCACTGGTAGAGGAAGAAGAGGATGAAAAATGAGGGGGAGATTTGAGAATTTGAATCCATCCATTAAAGAAACTAAGCTCAAAAGAGAGTTTGAATGAATAGGAGAAAGTAAAGTCATGAGAATTACAAAAAGAAGATTGGCAACAGCATCAACTATTAAGTGGAGTCCAAGACGGGCACTATTTTTCAGATATTTTCAAGAGAATCAAGGAGGTGGAAGACTTTAAAATGGATTGAGAAACAGAGCAGTGAGTGAAGAAAAGTGATGCTCACATGAGAAATGAGAGAGGAAAATGATTCTACATCATTACAGTAAGAATGGGATGGAGGGAAGACTTTGGGGAACAGAGTAGATTCATGATAAAATTCAAAATAATTTTCTCTTACCTTTGGGGAGATGTCTCTAGTGCCATAAATGGTTTTTAAATAGCCATTAATATTATCTCCTTAATAATATCTCCTAAAGATAATTTAAAGCTACAGTTACATACACACACACAATTCATTTTTCTCTAGTATCACTGAGATATAATTGACAAAATTATATATACTTAAGGGGCACAATATGATGTTTTGATATATATTGTGAAATTACCACAATGTAATTAACATATCCACCTAAAACTACTAGAAGAAAATATAGAAGAAAAGCTCCATGATATTGGTCTTGGAAATGATTTTTGTATATAACACCAAAAGCACAAGCAATAAAAGCAACAATAAAGTAATATAACTCATCGACTTAAAAATTTCTGCACAGCAAAGGAAACAATCAACAAAATGAAAAGGCAACCTACAAAATGGGACAAAATATTTGCAAACCATATATCAAATACGGAGTTAATATCCAAAATATATGACTCAAATCAATAGCAAAGTAAAATAACTCAATTCCAAATGGGCAAAGGATATGAATAGACACTTTTCCAAAGAAGACATACAAATGACCAACAGGTATATGAAAAGGTGCTCAATGTCACTAATCATTGAGAAAATGCAGATCAAAACCACAATGAGATAGCACCTCCCACCTTTTTGATGATAGGATAACTATCATCAAAAAGTCAAAAGATAACACCTAATTCTGTTAAAATTTTCTTTAAAGGAATTTGCATACATTTATTAGTGGCCTTAAGCCTCGCCCTTAAATTGCCAAATTGCTTCCAGAGACCAAAACTTCATGGCTTTCTTTCTTCTTCTTCTTCTTCTTTTTTTTTTTAAACACCTTAGAAGCCTAGATTTGGAAGAAGAAAACCCTACAAATGCTATATAATGTAGAGCATGCAGGAATACCCTTTGGGCTTCTTCTTCAATAGTATGTGTGCTTTTGCTATATTTACATAAAGATTTAAAACTTTGCCTTCTTAAGGTCAGAAATAAAGGTTATTGTAAATGAGAAACATTTTTCTTTTTTTATTCCAAGACTGAAAAGGCAGAGAAAAAAAAGGAATATGTCTATTAGGATGTTTGATTCATTTCCATGTGAGGGAATAAAGCACATAGTCCCTTCCTCACCAGTCCCCAGGTCAGGAAAGGGAAGGGTAATTTGCCTCACAGATATTACAGTCGCCTAAGGCAGAGGCTCTTGGTGGCTGTAAGTCACACTTCAGTTTTCTGGTCCTTGATGATGTGAAAGATTCGAAAAAATCACTGTTCTGTTGTTTCTTAAGGCAGTGTATTCAGATTAAAATTAAAATAATAATTTATTCCACAACAAAAGACACATTGTTTATGTTTGAAAAAGAACTGCTCCAAATTGATAAAACAGCAATGCTTAAAAATAGTTTTCGCCTGTAATCCTAGCACTCTTGGAGGCAGAGTCGGGTGGATCGCTTAAGATCAGGAGTTCGAAACCAGCCTGAGGCAAAAGTGAGACCCTGTCTCTACTAAAAATAGAAAGCAATTAATTGGCCAACTAAAAATATATAGAAAAAGTTAGCCGGGCATGGTGGCGCATGCCTGTAGTCCCAGCTACTCCGGAGGCTGAGGCAGGAGGATTGCTTGAGCCCAGGAGTTTGAGGTTGCTGTGAGCTAGGCTGACGCCATGGCACTCTAGCCTGGGCAACAGAGTGAGACTCCAAAAAAAAAAAAAAAAAAATAGTTTTCATCTCACAGCCTTGCAGGGGGGTAGAGTGCAATCCAGCACAGAAAATGCCTAAATCAGCTGTCACTGGGGTCCAAACATTTAGCTAAGTGGTGTAAAGAATTCAAAGTTTAAGAATGAATGAGACCATATGAGCAAAAATAAATGAAAAGGACAGCAAATACATAAATGGTGCAGAGAAGTAGAACATTATTTGTAAGTTTCTAGCATAGACTGTGAGGAGAGTGGGCTAGAGAGGTTAGTCCTGGAAAGCATGTGGAAGAACGTGACCTTGAAAAGGGTTTTGAAGGGAGGGGTGTGCAGACTTTGCCAATATAGACAAAAAGCAAACAAAAACACAGGGCCCTGTTTCATTCAACAAAAGTTTGTCTAGTGTCACCCCAGCGCAGGAGTTTATGCCTATAATCCTAGCACTTTGGGAGGCTAAGGTGGGAGGATTGCTTGAGGCCAGGGGTTGAAGACCAGGTTGGGGGACATAGTGAGACCTTGACTCTACAAAAAATAAGAAAAAATTAGCTGGACACAGTGGCCTGCAACTGTAGTCCCAGCTACTTAGAAGACTGAGGTAGGAGGACCCCTTCAGCCCAGAAGTTCAAGGCTGCAGTGAGCTATGATTGTGCCACTGCACTCTAGCTTGGGCAACAGAGCAAGACTCTATCTCTAAAAAAAAAGGTTTGTGAAATATCTACTATATACCCCGCATCATGTTGACCACTGAGGATAGACACGAGATGAAGTCAGAAATTACAGACCCGTTCAATACAGCTTTAAATAAGAGGGCTTAGAATCAGTATTCAAATTCTGGCTACATTATTTCCAAGGTGTGTGGCCTTAGGAAAGTTACATTATCATTTTAGGCTTAAATTTCCTCATCTCTAAATTTAAGACAATGGCTTTCTGGTGGGGCTATGGTAAGGAGCATATAAGAAAATATATCTAAACTATTAAACACAATGCCTGTTGCATAAATAGTAAATGCTCAGAAAATGAATGCTGCTTTTGCTTGGATTGGAGCTTATGTCTAGTGAAATGGAAGGAGATTTCACCAGAGTGCTTGGTTGGGAGACAACCTATAAATGGTTCTCAGTGCTGGTCTAGGAATTTGGACATAATCTATAGGTCACAGAGAGCCCTTTCAGGTTCCTGCCCAGATGAGTATCATGATGAAATTGATTGTGTAACAGACTAGAGCAAAAGACAAGGCAGCCAGCTGGGTAACTGTTAAAGCTTGACATCCCAGAATAGGTCATATTGTGGTTTTCTGTATGTAGGTAGATGTAGAGCCTGTATTTCATAAATAAAGGTATGTCATGAACTTACAGAAATTATGACATGATCCCCAGGGATTTACAAAGTGTCTATACAAATTTAAACATTCCCTTCACCCCACTCTTCACTATCTCCACCTATCCTTCCTTATAGACAGGCCTCAGATACCTGGAAGACTTGTATGTTTTCAGATTTTTCATCAATTAAATAAAATGATCAAATGTGGAAAAAAAAAGATCGTTGTCTTTGAGCTAATTGCACCAAAACTCTATGGCAAAAGTTTCAATATGATACTTGGATATTAATGGGAGTACTTTAATTGGTGGTATACAAAGGGCTGGCATTCACTCAGCAAATATTAGTTGAATGCTTATGATTCACTTAAGTATTTATACAGGTTCTTTAGGGGCAGATGGATTGACCTGCTTTGTTCACTCGTATTAGATACTTGTGGACCCCAACTCACAGGGACTCCAGCCTCACTGCAGTCTTGTCTACATTGCACAACTGTGTGAAATGATGTGGGTCTGAGACTGCTCATGCCTTATATATTAACCTGTCAACACAGCTGAGCCCATATACTTTTAATATTAAAGTCAAGTCAAAAGGCAAGTTATTGGATTTGCTCTTTCAAACCATCAAATCTCTGATGCCATTGGGGAAATCAATTTGTAACTTGAAATCTATAAATATGACACCAAAATCAATCATGATTAAAAAACCACATCCTCTGCTGATCTTGCAAATTCTTTTCTAGTTACTGTGGGCTGCAGATGAATTTTTGTAAGAATAGTACATGTGAGTAGAAACACTGTATCTTGTTGATATGTAAAGTCTTGGAGATAAAAGATTTAAAAAGCACATCATAGATATATGCTCTCAAGAGATATATAATCTCAGTGGAGGAGGAAAGAGATACAAATAAGATATACATGATAAGAGCTGACTTGAGACGTATATAAAGCGTGGTGGGAGAAGAGAAGGAGGAATAGCAAAAGGCTAGAAGAGACATTTGAGTTGGGTCTTGAAGGATGAGTAGGAGTTTGACAAGTGAGTAGTTGTGTGAGGATGATGGAGTAGTTCTAGACAGAAGGAATAGCTTGGTCACAAGTATAAAGACATGAAAAAGTGCTAGCTGTCAGGAAGCCATGAAAGGCCAGGTACAGTGGAGCTTGGGGATGGAAGTAGTGGCATTAAAACATGAAAGCTGAGATAGTTCCAGCATGCAAAGAATCTTATCTTTGGGGCTAAGGAATTTGTGCATCCAATAAATGAATAATACAGACAGCAGCTTGAGGAAGCATGCACATGCATGGGTATTAGTACGCAGCGTTGTTAACATATAGATAATTTTGTTTAAAGTAGCATACATTCATGTAGACCAAAATCAAATTTACATTCTTATCTTAGTTGATTTGTGCGTCAGGAAAAATAGATTTTCATATGAATTGACTTACATTGATCCTTCACTGAAAAATAAAGTTATTTTTTCTCTTTTTGGGGGCATGATAAGATTTGAAAAACCAATAAGTTTTTATTTCTCATCTCTCAAAACAGTGTCCTTTGATTATAACTAGCTTATGGTGGAGATTGAAAATTTAATGAGGAAAGGGAAGGAGGTGAATTTTACTATGTAGCAAATAAAAGAAGTATGTTAGCCTTATTGTTTTTATGCAAATGTATGCTGTTCAAGGAAGAGCCCACCACTTGATATCTGAAACAAAAGCTGAATGTATTGCTTATTAATCAAGGGAAAACTGTACATCTAAAAGCACAGTGAACAAAGTAAACGGATGATCTTGTAAAGGATTTTGTAAGTCTGGAGCTAGAGTTTAAAGGACTTTTAGAAGTAAGAGTGTTTAGGGACGGGCTGCTCTTTATCTCAGAAATCCTGGACACCAGAGAGAGGCTATTGCTGATGGACTGACTTTCAGGAGCATCCTTACTGAAGTGCTATTGGCACATATTGATTACCACTTCTGGGGGTTGTTTGTTCAAGACTTGGGGATGAGAACAGTCAGTGTCTTTCTTTCTTGAGTTTGTAAAATAAGCTCTTTTTTTTTCAATGGATATGTGCACAAAACATCACATGAATATTAAAATATTGATTTTACACATTTACTGTATGCCCCAGACACTGTGCTTATTCTTTAATATACATCATCTTATTTAATCCTTATTTTAATTTTAAGAAATAGGTATTATTTCTTATCTTCATTTTACAGAAGAAAAAAAGCAAAACTTAAGACATGCTGAGTAACTTGCTCACTGTCACAAAGCTAGTGAGTAGCTATATTGACTCATCTGCAGGTGAGGAGGCACGGTGGCTTCTGGATCATGGTAGAATATAGTTGGGGTGCCTGGGAGGCAGTGCTCAGAGGTCTGCCTTAGGGCAGCTCTGTGGGTATTTGAGAGACATGAACTCTCTCCCCCACTCCTGGACTATACTCTAAAACCCTGTGTCCCAGGGCTTTTCCAACTCTACAGTATTTCTATGATGCAGCATTATATTAATAAATGCCACATGATAGTATCAGAAGTAACATCCAGAAGATTAAACAAGAAGGGAAAATATAAAGTTGCTTGTACCCTGTGACTACAGTGATTTAAACCTATAGAGACACATGGTGAGCCTATGGATAGCATCTTTATGAATGAACATGCTGTCGTGTTGATATGATATTTTTAATTAAATTTTTTCCTAGTCAGATTGCAAAAGATTAAGATCTGATGTTTTCAGGGATGTGAGGGAGCATGCACTCTCACACAGTGTTGCCAGGAGTGTAAACTGGGACAGTCTTTCAGTAGACAAATCTGATATTTTCCACTAAAATTAAACATAAGCAAAATTTTCATTCAGCACTTCTATAAATCTATTGTATAAGTAGACTTCTGCCCAAAGGAAAGTGTGCAAGGGTGTTTATGACAGTTGTTTGTCTAATAATAGAAAAAAATGGAAACAACCTAAATCTTCAAGAGAAAAATTTAAATAAGTTTTGATATACCTATACAATTGATCACTGATTAACTTTTTTTAAAAAATGTGAGATCAATCTATCAATTATCTTGAAGTAAAAAGAGGAGAAAATACATTCTGAAAGACGAGTGTTGTAGAATAATATGGAGAATATATTCTCTTTTGTGTTGTGAAAAATATGTGCCTATATGTCATCATATATTCTTAGATTATGAAGAAATCACAACAAAATTAGGAGTGGCCAGCTTTGAATAATGAGAAAGCAGGGAGGGGCTTTAAATTTTGCTTAACACTCTTTTGTATTGAGTTTTTTATTTTAGGAAGAGTACATATGGGTGTTTTTTTAATAAAAATAACCTTGGGTTTTAAAAAAATCACTTGATTTTGTGACAGTTTTATTGCTGATAGTTTTATTGCTATGTATCCCAGTTTTACCCCATCCTAGTTTCTCCAGAACTTTCTTGATGGAATGAATGGTATGATGTGCGTATGCCTGGTTAAGAGGACCTGGGAGCATGTCCGTTCTCCACTCCCTTATCTCTTCTTCCAGCCTGTAGGTCTTTGCTTAGAGCCCTAGGCCTCCAGGAAAATGAGACAGAATAAGAGGTGGGCAGACTTTGGTGGACACGGTGACTAGGAATTTGCTAGAGGGAAGAGAAAACTTCAAACTATGGGTTGAAAGATAATTCAGTTGGAGCAAACGTCGTAGAAACAAAGATTGTAATGTCAACATACCTACCACTTCTTTAATGTAGATCGGCCAGTTAGAAATTAGGAGATAATTTAATCTAAGTTGAACTGAAGTTTAACTTGATCTCATCTATGAAGAGATTTTCCAGGCACAGTAGTCTTGTTATAAAAGATATCCAAAGGCTTGTTTAATCTCTATAGAACTGCTATTCAAGATTTATTGAGCTAAATGTTGGAATATAAATATGCTAGTAGTTACGAATCAACCTATGTTTTAATTAAAACTGACCCAGAATTATGTAAGCCCACATGATAAAGTATTATGCACTATTATAAATTATTTTTAAGAAGAGTTTTTAACTAATAGGGGGAAATATGTTTATGAGATGCTATTTAAAACCCCATGGCATTCTTACATTTGTTTGTGGATGAGTTGACAGATAATGAGACATATTTTTGCTAGCAGATTTTCATATATAAAGCATCAGTCCAACAGCCAATACATGTAAGAAAGCTTAAAAATTTTATAGACATTTAAATCTATTCTTTTTTAAAGGCATTAAATATAACAATTAATAGCTCATAATATATTTCTAATAATTTCTATAAATTCTTCTAATATATTTTTAATTAGGAATATCACATATTTTTGTAAAATCCTGACAGATTTCATCCCTAATCTTGGTCTGCGCTAACCACGTATTGCCATGATTCACTTATGTATTTTCTTAGACTCAGTTCATCTTTGGACGTTAATCAGTTTCCTTTCTAGAGGCTAATTCACAAACTAAATGCCCTTAGAGAAAGAAAGTTAAGGTAGACATAGAATTTGTCCTTAAAAAGCATATGGTGTAAAAACAGAGTAGAGTTTGTATGAATTTAAGAAGAAATAGGTGGGTTGCATAGCCTTTATAATATAATTACTTAGATTGTTCAAATTTTATAGTTTGTAAATGGTTTAAATGCATTGGTTAGTTAATCTTAATATTTTTAATATAGTAAGTAATCCAGGAACTAAAACATTTAATTAGAATGATTTTCCCATGTGTTACCAGTTAAGTTGTATCCTTCCCCGCAAAAAAAAAAAGTATGTTGAAGTCATAACCCCTAGTACTCTAGAATGTGACTTGAATTGGAAATAGGATCATTGCAAATGTGCTAATAATTAGGTGAGATGAAGTTGTACTGGAGAAGGGTGGGCTCCTAATCGATTAATTATATTAATAATATAATTGGCATCTGTATATTAATGAAAAGACAGCCCTGTGAGGACAGAGACACGCAGGTAGAATGCCATGTGATGATGAAGGGAGACATTAGAGTTATTCAGCTGCAAGCCAAGAAGCATAAAAGATTGGCACAAACCACCGAGGCTAGGGAGAGGCAGGGAAGGATTCTCTTACTGATTTTAGAGGGAGCATGGCCTTGCTGACAACACCTGAACTTTTAGCCTTCAGAACTGTGATACAATACATTTCTGACATTTTAAGCCACCCAATTTGTGGTACTTTGTTACTGCAGCCCTAGCAAACTAATACTCCATGAATATGAGATTATGGTGCTTTGCACAAGTCCATTCTCTGCAAGGTGCTCTAGAAAGTCAGAATGGTCATTGAGCTTAAGGATGAGTTGTCTTACCTCTGTGAGTCTCAGTTTCCTGATCTGTAAAATATTCAGACTACTACCCATTAGCAATGCTGTATGCAATGAGACCACACATAAAACACAGCACAGAACCTGGCACATGATAGATGTGTAATAAATAAACGTGAATTTTCTCACATTACCTTGATGAATCATATAAGGCAGCAGATTGCTCCAGGGGAAGCTTTTTCCAAAGTCCGTCCTAATTAGTCTCTGAGTAAGAAAAGCCAGGTCTATGTCAGAGACTGAGGGTACTCCCTACCTAGCCCAGACATCCAAGGAGGTAACAAAGAAGGTCTACCTACTTCCAAAATAAGCTTTTTTTTGTTTTTGTGTTTGTGGTTTCTGTTTTCTTTTGTTTTTTAGCCACTCTACATGAAAATATAGCTATTTGTGGAATTTCTGCAAGCTAATATCTTTACTTTAGATCGAAGGGTGGGATTATGCTTTCAGTGGTGGAAATCAGGGAAGACAAGGGTGGAAATGAACCAGGATTGTTCTGAATTGATTTCCCCCCCTAATGTCTCCTCTCTCCTTTCACGCAACATCAGTTGCACGCTGCGTTTTTTTATTTTAGAATTTGTGTTTTCCCCAACGGCAACTTTTCTACTCAAAAGAGTTCCCTCCAGTTCACTGGAGAGCCCAATCTTTGAAAAAACACTGGGTTCCCTGAGCGTGCACTTAGCTCATCAACGCATATACGTTCGTATCTGCTTGTTATGGTATAGAAGACTGATCAGTCTTAGGCCAGGCATCTGAATCTTGCCATCTACTATTCTAATTTGTGTATGTGTTGACAGCCTAGTTCTTACTCTTCCCAACTCTCCCATCTCCCCCTTTTTTTATAAGAGTGAAACAAACCTCTTCATCAGTTACAAATATGATGTAGACGCACATTCTTCTGGACTAAGCAGCATAAGGAATTAAATGTGGATGAGCATGTAAAGCTGTTGTCAGACCCCTGGCTGAAAGCAGGTTTTCATGGACCAGAGAGGGAAGTGAGTGTATGGAGAAGGAATGGGGTGGCAGGACAGAAGAAAAGGCAAAGACAGAGACTGCTCATGAGAATGTTTTCCCTCCATAATGTTGCCCAAGGCTAGTTCTAAGTTAAGACTTCACAGCAAGAAAATCGTCTGCCTGCTCTATGCAGACATGAAATCTGCCCAAATAGTATCATTGCAGGGAACAATTATGGAAGGAATCAAGGACTGACAGATATTAAAGAGAGGCCCAGATCACTTCCATTTTCAGGGCTTTGATAATATTGAAAAGGAAAAAGAAAAGAAAAGGGAAAAGGAAGAAAAAAAGTCAAAACCAGGTCACAAAATCCATAGTATGGTTTACATGTTTACATTCAACAAGTTAATACTTCTTTCTAATAGAGAGAAAGTCAGAAGTCTAGATTTGAGGCCCTTACTAAGAAGGAGCATTGGGCCAAGTGGTGTGCTCTTGAAGCCCCCACTCCAGGGTGTGGCACTGGTTGATACCATTAGTTGTCTTTTGGTCCATTTCCATGTGGTATGTTGGAGACCCATTATTCTTATGCAACAGCAATACCTCATTGCGGAAGGTATTCATCCCTTCTTCTCTTATACCCATACACTGGTAACATCTGGAACAGTGCCCCCACGAGCTGTCTCTGGAGATTTATATTGAAAAGTTTGCTACCTGTCTAGATTTTGGCTGAGCTGATGATGGGACTTGACATTTCCTGACAAGGATGTGAGAGAAGACGTGGCAAAGCTGCGGTACTGTTGGTCACCACTCATCCAGTGAGCTTAAGAATGAATTGCTGCTGGATTTCCATACTGCATATAGTAATGGGCAAATGAGTGAGGCCTGAAAGGTTTTAACTGTGCTTTCTAATTCTACTCTTTTGCCTATCTCCCCACAGAGGAAACCTCCTGTTGCTGTTATTTCAAATGCTCCCATAGGTCAAAATGTGATAGATATACTTGCTAAAGAACTGAGGACAATGATAAAATTGTACCACCTATATTGTTCATGTTATTAGTGTGTCTAGAGAGTAGCATTATCAGCTACAAGAATATGATAAAAATTCAAGAGGGGAAGATTTTCCCAGCTGTGTGTATTTGGATGTAAAGTGGTTTACATAAATCATCTTTCATACAAATTGTGGAATTAGCATGAAATTAATAAGCAAGGTTTGGAAAAGAATAGATTGCTATGTAATAATAAAAAATATTATGCAATGCAATTGTGCTTGGCTAGGACTATTGTCAGGGAGATTTGCTGGAGAAGGAGCCAGTAATTGTAATAAGACAGGAAATTAAAAAGCAGAGGAGGAAAGACATTTTCAAAGGGGCTGGATGGCTAGGGGGAGAAATGCCTCCAGCATCACCACGCTGAGGAGAACATCCAAGAAAAAGACCTGATTCAAATGAGATGTTTTTCTTCTTTGTTCTTCTACTTTCATTTTCCTTAGAGAATCTGGCAGAGTATGAACAGGTGGTGAGGAGAACCAGACCCATAGTAAATGCCATGGCCTTGACCTTGAAGAGTTCGACTGTACTGATGTACTATGGTGCACATGAGTTCCGTGTCACATTTATTCAATTTTGGGTCTCATCTACATTGTGGATGTTGGATAACTTCATAAAGTACATTTTTTCTATATACAAAAATCCCTGACTGTTGACTACCAGTATTTTTCACTATATACCACTAGATTATTTAATTTCTTTTTTTTACCCCTTTGGGAAATGAGTTAGATCATTCTGCTTCTTGATATGCTTTAAAAATTTTCAATAATGAGCATTTTTGCTAGCATAAGTAAGCCATCATACTATTTTTTTTCATTTTATTATGTTGAATTTGATCAAATAAGATTCAAAAATGCTAAAAATGTCTCTTAGGATAAATTGGCTCTTTTATGTCTTTGATAGATACATATGAAATTTGGACCATTTTCTTCTTTGATGTGAAATTAAGGGGGAAAGAAAGGAACTTAATCAGATTTTGCTTGGCCATGTAGACTCATTTAAGGTCTTAGAGAAACGTAGGTTGCTTTTTTAAATTTGGAAGGGCTCTCTTCCTTCTGAAGCTATGATTTGGGGAGTGAAATTCCATGGGGTGGTGTCTGTGTATACCTCTAGTGATGTGTGGGCTGGTGAATTAACAATCTTGTCTCTCCCCCACTGTCCAATAATTGTTCTCTTTCCTATTCTGTGGCATGACTTCAACTTAAGGAACATCTGTAAAATTCTAGTGCCAAATACATATTTAGTAGTAAAGAAAAAAAATGAGCCATTCATTCAACACATACTTAAAGTGCTTCTTAATATGCTTATGTGGGTCTGGTAAAATATACTTCATATAAAAAATAAACACGACTTCTGAGTATGGCATGCAAGAAAGAGTTGGGGGCATGAATCAAACCCTGTAGTTTCAATCATTCAATGTGCCTAATGTAAGCCCGGGAGCTTGTTAAACATGTGTATTCCCAGGCCCTCCTGGTGATTCTGATTTAGTATTTATGGAATGGTCCAGGAATTTGTGTTTTAACAAACACACCAGGTGATTATGATGAAGGTAGTGCATAAAACATTGAGAATATAATCTTATGCTGAATGTGGTACTACTTGGGAACAAACATTTGAGCAAAAATTATATTTGAGGGTTGTTCACCAGCCAGTCATAATATTCCGTGGGAGGGAGTGTGTATGGCAGATACAAGAAAAATGGAAAATGACTTCTTTGTTGCTAAAAGACAATGGTAAATTCGACAAGTCTTTTGTAAGTTTCAAAAAGAAAAAACTCATCTGTAGAAATATGACTGTAGTATTGACCTCGTAGTGAGAATTAAATAGTGATTACAGTTTCACATAGTATTCCGCAGTGTCTGATAATAAGATGTTTGGTAAACACCATGCATTCTTCTTAATTCTTGTCATCTGTTATTATTTAAGCTATGTATTTCCTATTTACTGCTTTATTTTTAATAGAGTAAGGTGACCTAAAGGCTTGGATTACCATCTTGCTTATCATCTTATTTAAAGAACTAAACTTTCTCCTAATCAAAATAAAATAGTAGTTTCCCACTCTATTATTCTTTTTAAAAATAAATATTTTGGTTAAAATAGAAGTAGAGTTTTAAAAGACACATACTTTTCCTTATGGGGCTCAAAGTTGTAGTGGCTGTGATAATAGATCAATTTCCATACAATTTAAAAGAAGACATGGATAGTCTGAATGGTGACTGGGATAATTCCTTTGTTCTCAGGAAGAGCACAGATTTTCCTTGCTGTATCAAATAAGAGTATTTTTCAAAGGCACAGTTAAATTAATTTTAATGGAAGTGATTCTAACTTCCAAAGTATCTGAGCCCTCAACTAAGGGCAGTCTTGTCAATCCCCTGTGACTAAATTAGCATAAAGAAAATAAATTCTCTAGAGCCTTCATGAACCATATGCTTTTATTCTAGCAACTTCTCACAAGACTAAAAAGCCAAACTTTTAAATAGTACTTTTATTCTTTAAATAGAAGATCTAACATGCTAGAATATTGCAAGGAGGTAAGGGGCATCTTTTCAATAACTATTCGCCGTTTGTTTACTCTAACCACTTAATCTTCGGATTTAGAAGTTTTAACTGGGGTCAGAAAGTTTCAAATCTTAAAAGTTTTATACGAAGAGAAATCCCTTATGATGCAAGCTTCCTTCTTTTTGGTAAAAATATTAAGAATAGCTTTGGCAACAGAGAGAGAATGTGTCTGGGCATAATCCACACATCCTCACAGCTACCCGCTGCTAGATTCAGCAGAAACTGTATATCCACGATGTCTCCTTCTCTCATATCCAATAAGACACATTTTCAGAAATTCATTTGACCTTGGTATGTTTGTATTGATTGTGAAGTGTCACAACACACATTTCTTTCAAATGCGGGACTTACAAAGTATGAGCATCTTTCTAAAAATGGGGTCAGGCCATGACCCACACCTTAGAGAATTATGTCCAGGTTAAATTCCTTTTCAGATGGACTGAATTTGCAGTATCTTTGGAGTGACATCCCTTCCTAAGAAGGAAGTATGATAAGACTCTCCTCTTTCATTGTGCAATGTAAAGCCTATTATATTCTACTGATAGACAGATGATTTCCAGCATGGTAGTTCCAGCTAAGCAGTTTCCTCCAGTGGTGAACGCCAGCGTCCCAGACACATTAGTGCCATATGGTGGGTCCTGGTGGCAGGTGAACCACTAAAATTCGCTTCCTATTTTGGGAGGCAGATTTGATTAGGGAAGTCTCATAATGGTTTTAAAATGTTGTTTAGACAGGATGTTTATGGGAAAATATTCCCCAAATGGAAAATTTTCCAAATGGGAATATATGTAGATTATGTTTAATTGGTATGACAGAAAAGGGCTTCTAGACCACTATAAATCACAGGAATCTCTTTCTAAGTCAGCATCCTGCCCCTTCAGAAAAAGCATGGAATCTGTGATTTCCTTACTACCTCATTCTTGTTCAGGACCATTTTGGTTTTTAGCTTTACAGTTCAATTTCATTTGAGATTAATCTAAACTGCCCAAATCCAGACAATAGTGAATCTTTCATTTTATTTTACATAGTGTGCTTTTGGATTTGGTCTCTAACAAAGCAAAGTCAAGCACATATAAAAACGACAAGAATGGGAATGTGGGGAGACTCTCTGTCTGAACCTTGGAGGTGGTGTGCACTTGGCTGTTTTGCCAGACAAATGGATAACTGTTTGGTGACTGCGAACTCCCCTTCAGGATCGTGAGTGGTGAGGTCCCTTGCCTTTCCCTGCCCCCTTTAACAGTTGGCTGGTTCTAGCAATTCTTGCAGGCCCAGTCTGACCAGTTCAGCCCAGTCTCTCACTGAAACAAACTGCATTTTTAGCTGGCCCACTGCATTTCACAAGAAATTGCTCGGTTTCAGGTGTGTTTCCTTTTTCTCCTAAACCAAACTGGTGATTCCCTGAAGACAGGGGAAATCACTGGAATATAAGAACCAAGGAAAATCAAGGTTCAAGATATTGAACCAAGGTTCAATATTTTTTAAAAATTTCCTTTTAATCAAGTTTCATAATTCTAATGCATGAAATTTTGACTTAAGAAAAGTTTAACTTGTTCTCTAAAATGTTATGAACGTTTTAAAATAAAAGTTAATTTTTAGAATCTAGGTTCTATAGTGGCTGGAGTGTCTCTGGGGGAATAAAATAGATTAATTACCTTGACTTAATAGAAGAAATTTCTCTGAAGTAAGAGAAGCGTCCCTGCTTGTCAGATATGCACTTTTAACAGCAAATTAGAATGGGAAGGATAAGGAGATCATGACTATGAAATAGATACGGATACTGTAACATTTGTGCCTAGAATTTAGTTAGAAAATACTTAGAATGGAATGAGTCTTATAAAATTGCTATTTTCTCTCAGGTATATTATTTATCTTATCAGAATTTTCCTGCCCTTTTTTGATGACTTCTTTAAATAATATCTTCTAATTGCCAGTGTCATAAAGATAATATCCTAAAAAATACAGCTCTAGATATTTCCACAATAAAAGATACATCATGTTTTAAAAATAATTATTTGCAAATTTCATATGTCAATCATAGATTTGTTGAATCTTAAAAGTCTTTGATGTGGACAAGTCTAAAATCTTATTTGAAAGGGATCTTAACAGGTAATAATAAACAGTGATTAGTTTGATTAAAAAATTAAATTGCCTGAGATCTTACAAAAGTGAGAGAACCCATTTTACTTTTACTCCTTCTTTCATTTTAAATTTCTTGGGTATATAACCTACTCTATTCAGAAGCTTTTATGTTAAATTACTAATATGCTACCTAAAACAGAACATATTGAGGTATACACCCACTTTCTCTAATATATTCCATGTATTTTAAATTGTGAAATACATATGACATATGCATAAGAATTCTTCCCTGAAGTGTGATCTTGGCAATATAATTACAATGGTACCTTGTAAATCATACATTACAGATTGCTACACTTGTCATTGAAGGTTTATTGGTTTATTATACTCTTTGTACAGTAGACTATATGACATAAATCTTATCTAGAAGAAAAGAAATTCCCAAACTTACCAAGTTGAATAATGCTTATAGTTGTACTGAGTTTAAGATCATATCTCAGTTTAATATAAAACATCTTCTGTCAGCAAAGGAAAGTTTGTTAGAAGCATTTTTCTTTTTTTTACTTTAAACTAACCTTTCTATGTGACACAAAAATACAATCTACCTGTATATCTTAAGAAAAGTAAGGTGAACAAAAAATGAAAACCTCGTACAAGTCAATGTGTGAAAACCTCGTACAAGTCAATGTGTGATAACCCTTGTGGCGCTCCCAGGAGACTAAAGACTACACCTTAGTCTGCTAGTCCTAAAGTCAGGGGAATCAAAAAGAGCTAAAATTTTAAAATCCAAGTGAAGTTCTGGGCCTGAGCTGAGTATATTTTAGAATATTTAGAATATTCATTGGGTCTTTGAGTTTGAGTGTGGGAAAAACTAGGTTTTCCTAATGCAGGAATGACACAAGATCCTGTCTATGTGTGTGAAAACTTAATTATTCATTGTGCGGTCATGGGTTTCTTTAACAATGGGGATATGTTCTGGGAAATGCATTGTGAGGTGATTTCTTCAATGTGAGAACATTATAGAGTGTACTTACACAAACTTAGGTGGTATAGCCTACCACATACCCAGGCTCTATGATATAGCCTATTGCTCCTAACCTACAGACTTGTAAAGCATGTTACTGTACTGAATACTGTAGGAACTGCAACACAATGTGTTTGTATATCTACATGTATATGAACACTGAAAAAGTACAGTAAGAGTACTGCATAAAAGATTAAAAATGGAACACTTGTATAGGGCACTGACCATGAATGGAGCTTGCAAGACTGGAAGTTGCTCTGGGTGAGTCAGTGAGCGAGTGGCGAATGCATGTGAAGGCCGAGGGCATTGCCATACGCTACCGTAGACTTTATCAACGCTGTACTCTTGCCTACACTAAATTTATAAAATAATTTTTCCTTCTTTAATAATAAATTAACCTTAGCTTCCTGTAACTTTTTTACTTTATAAACTTTTGAATTTTGTTTAGCTTTTTGACTCTTTTGTGATAACACTTAGCTTAAAACACTAACACATTATACAGCTGTACAAAAATTATTTTCTTTCTTTATATCCTTATTCTATAAGCTTTTATCAGTTTTAAAACTTTTCGTTTTTACTTTTTAAACTTTTTTATTGATAACTAAGACACAAGCGTACATTATACTGGGCCTACACAGAGTCAAGATCATCAATATCACTGTCTTCCACCTCTACATCTTGTCCCACTGGAAGGTCTTCAGGGGCAATGACACACATGGAGCTGTCATCTCCTGTGATAACAATGCCTTCTTCTGGAATCCCTCCTGGAGGACCTGCCTGAGGCTCTTTTAGAGTTATTTTTTTTTAAGTAGAAAGATTAGACTTTTAAAATAATGATAAAAATCATAATATAGTAAATATATAAGCCAGTAACATATTTATTATCATTAGCAAGTATTATGTACTGTACATAATTGTATGTGCTATACTTTTATATGACTGGCAGCTTGGTAGGTTTGTTGACACCAACATCCCCACAAACACGTGAGTAACATATCATGGCATTAAGACAGCTACGATGTCTTTAGGTGACAGGAGTTTTCCAGCTCCATTATAATCTTATGGAACCTCCATTGTGTATGTGGTCTGTTATTGACTAAAACGTCAGTATGTGGCACATGACTGTATTAGAGAAACAATTCTCATTGCATGGCATAAAACCACCAGTTACATCATACACCATCCAATATTTCTGCTCCAGGCTTATACTTTTTAATACCTGGTCTATCCATGTCCTTTACCATATTGAAAACCAACCTGACCCCTCCATCACCTGGCTTTCTGCCTTCCTTGATGGCACAGCCATTCACCAGCAGCCTGGACACTAGACCTGATCAGTGGGTGTTGCTTTGCTTCAGAGATCTCTCCTGGGTCCTCTCTTTCTCCACTTATGCCATCCTCACTGCCTGTCACCACTGAAACCAGTCATCACTCCCGCCTGCCTCCACAGTGACATCACTGGCTCCTTCCCGCTTATCACAGTCTTCCCTGCCTTTGGCCTCCAGTCTTTATGATGCTAGAGATTTATTTTTCCTACTCACAGTTCCCTTGTGCCTTGACCTGCCTCACAGTCTCCCACACTCATTGCTAATCCTTAGAACTGTCTCAGCTCATGTTCTTTCCTGTTCTGCTCCTTAATTGCTGGGCTTGATGGGAGGGAAGTGTAGAGTTAGACAGGCCTATTACGGAGCCACACAAATGCAGCCTGGTCATTAACGTAGCTCCACCAGCCATTTACTTCTCTTCTGTGCAGCTCTAAACTCACCCTCACAGAGGCCACTTGTGACCTGCTTTTTCTTCTCTGACTCTCCACCCTGCCTTCCCTCACTGCCAAATTATATCATAGTAAAGATCACTGCAGTTTGGCAGGAACTGCTCTGCATCTTTGGTTACGTTCACCTCCATCCATCATTTCCTTCCTCCCAGCCCTCCTCTCTCTACACCTCATTCCTCCACGGACTTCCATCTGCCTACCACACCCTTCTCACTGCAGGAAGGCCCTTAGTCTCTCATTCATTTCCAATAGCCCAAGCTCTTCCTCTTCTGCTTTTAAACAGGATTAACTCTCACCATCTGAAGACAAAACGACCAAGCAACTTTTGGTTGAGCACGCTGTCATTTCTTAGTGCTCTCATACTCAGCTCTGTCCCTTCTGTTGAGCTACTGTAGTGTAGGGTCCTCATGCGACCGCTGTATCTTCACCATCAGCGCCTCCCTACCTTGGACTCTGGCTTCAAACCATCCTGAATCCACACTTCTGATTCTCTTCCAGTTACCTAATGGCTTCTTTTTTACCCTTAGTCTCTAAATATGAATATTTTTAAAAGTGTATTTTGGATAGTTTTCATTGCTTCTTTTTTGCTTGGCATTCCCCAGTTTCAACTATCAGCTATAGTTTCATGATGCCCCAAAATATGCCTCTACACAGATCTCTCTCCAAAATTATAACTCCATTTGCAAAGGCCTACTGAACATTTCAACTTAATTTTCCTATGATGTCTTTCATTTTAGCTTGTCTAAAATGTAATCAATTATCTTTCTTCAAAACATTTCCCCTTTGACATTCCTTCCCCAAATGATTTTTCATTTCCGAATTTATTTTATCTTAAGTTTTGAGGGAAAAATATAAGTACTAGTCGACACACACTCCTTTGGCTTAGTGCTAAAATAATTATATGCAGAGTTGGCTATCGCTTCAGCTTTTGAAATATTTTCTTGTTAGAAAGTACATTATATTGCAGATGATTATTGTAGTCTGGTTTATCTTTGAGTGAAGTGAATGGAGAATGGTTTTATTTTTAGAAATTTTTAGTGCAAAGCAATGCTCAGATCACGTCAATTAGTTGCTAATCAAATTCATTGTCCTTTTACAAGTAAAAGCTCACAAATAAGAACAGTTATTTCAAGAAATAAATTGGTCTCCCTAGGTAATAAATCTAAAAACAAATTAAATTTTAACTCAAGTTGTCCTGCGGCCATTTCAATATAATTTTTACCTTAGATGAATGTAGAAAAGAAATTTAGGCCGTTTCTGATGTGCTTGTCTCCAAAGCTGCTTTATTGGCAATTAGCAATTTGCCTCTCCCCGTGGCCCACCATGAAATTTTCCAGGAGGAACACACATGCACCTCCATCCATAGCTAGCCATAGATCATTCTTCTACCAAATGCAGAGGCAGCACTTGAAACTATGTTTTAAGGGAGAGTGATTTTGCAAAGTACAATTTATTTCTTGCATCACCACCAAATATAAGACATATAAGGTAAATATACTGCCTTTCCATATTTTTCACAGTTTACCACTTGGATTCTTTGTTTCTCTCTACTTTGCTCACTAGTCCTTTTCAGTGTAAGTAGTAGGTTCTGGGCTATGCACAAAATCCTGCACATTGATGGCGCTCGTGAAGATTGCTTATATGGTAGCAGTTGCAGACAGTAGTGTTACAGTTCACATATCATAAAGCAGTTGGTGATACAGTGGTTTTCTATTTTCTGTTCATACCTATCATCAACATACATTCATGGCACAGAATAGTCAAGGCACTGTGGGAAATGCAGAGTTATGAGATAAGGCACTTAAAGTCTGGTTGTGAAGAAAGAACAAAAAATTAGAAAGGCAGATAAGGCACCCTTGAGAAGTGGGTGGTTCAGTCAAAGTGTTCAGAGGAAGAAGCCCTTCTAGCTATCCTCCCTTTCCATATCTGTGGCTTTTCCTGTTTGACGTGGTTTTTATTTTCTTGTGCCCATTTACTCCACCAGTTACGAGATGCCTTTGCCCTTTCAATACCCATTTTCCATGTGTGATGCCCTTGCTATATTTCACATCATCTTTAATTTTTGTGTTTCTTACACTCCACTCTAATTCAGTGCTTTTCTCTTCAATGGGGAGAGTCTATTTAGATATTGTGTTTGGAGAATTCTTTTATGCACATCACTTTCAGTAAATCTGGGCGACAACGAGAGAGCTTTGATTGTTCCTCTCTGAGACCTCACAATTAAAAATTGTGACTTGTTATTTGGCCATAAATGTCCTTTAAGCATGACAGTGATAAAACTATTAAGGATATTTATTCTGTGCTT
>VBSM01003204.1:57990812-58043023 GCA_008086735.1 Cheirogaleus medius | reverse complement strand
GCCTCCCAGAGTGCTAGGATTACAGGCGTGAGCCACCGCGCCCGGCCACTAGAAAGGGTTTTTACCTCAAAGATACTCAAAAGAAATTTTTTAGAAAAAAAAGGCAGGCAATTATACAATAACTTTCTTAAAAAACAAAAGATGAAGAGATAAAGTGATCTGTTTGTAGGTTTTATGTTTGTTAGCATTTTTTTTAACATATGTGCATCTTCTTTGGCCAAACATTGGAGTACGTATGTTTGATGTATTTGATTCAACATATTGGCATTTGAGTTTCCTCTTCTAATTAACACAGATGGTATAGCCAAGCCTGATTATTCCACATGATTCTATCTATAGCAGGGATACACAGAAACATATGCTTGTGTGTGCCTGAGTGTGTTTATGGCCCATTGTGTTCAGTATTGCTTGCACTATACTTTGAATTTAAAAGAAAAGTTACCCGAAATTTACAGAGGTTAAATAATTTTGCCCAAGTTGCACTGCTTATTCATTGTGGGACTGCAATATTAGTTTATATTGCTCAGATTCAATTTCCACTTAAATGAATTGTCATCTTCTTTTTAACTTTCTTTGATCAATAGGTAACTAAAGCCTGGTAGAAGGAATAAATTGTCAATAGGTTATAGCTACTAGGTGTTCATCTTTACTGGATATGACATCATAGACTAATTTAGGTAGTATGGATTTAAAAGTCCTGAATTCAAATGTTAGCTTTGCCCCTCATGAATGGTATAACTATGGTCAAGTCATTTTTATAATTTTGAGCTTTTATTTTTTAATCTATAAAATGAAGATAATCATATTTACCTTGCAGAGTTGTTGGGAGAATCAAATTGGGGCATATTTTAGACTAAGCCTTCAGTTTCTGTTAGTTAAATATAGCAGGATCTTTTTCTTGTGTGTGCTTGGCAAAGCATGTTTCTATATCAAAGATTAATAGTCTAAGTTATGTCACAACTTTAAGATTGCATGTAATGTGTCTTACTGTAGAATATTATAATTAGGTTTTCAATAAGAAAAGTTCATTACCAGTCTTGCATGACAAGTTGTATTAACCTCATTTAACCCAGTCAAGTGTTCTGTAGTGCCAAATGCAGACATTTTTTGACAATCTGTCCTCTTAGTCTTTGCATAATTTAATTATTTCAGTTTCAACAATCTGTCTCTGTGCTCTTCAGCTTATATCTTCTCTTACCAAGCTACTTGATTCCTCCTACCTCCAAAAGAATAACTAAAAATAGCATATCTTTAACCCAATTTCTTTTATTCCTTAGCTTCCATCTGTAGTCAAATATTAAGTGTCGATTAAATGTTAAGCCATCAAAACTCTAGTTTTTGTTTCCCTGTAATACTTAACAGAAATATTGAAGTAGCAAAGGATTAATGGCTAATAGGGTGGCTAATAACTAAATTTTGATCAGAGTTTTGAGTTTCTAAAATACATATATTAATGAAAAAACAAAATGACTTTGCTTTGATTAGTAGATTAAATTGATATTGCCTTACTAGTGTTATAGAATTCCTCAGAGTGCCATTGGTTTAATATCATTTTACTCTTACTGTGAAAGAGGCAAGAGTTGGACGAAAAATACTACCTGTATGTTCCAATGACTAGGATAAAAATTTTAGAAACTAACATCTTTTGAAATTGATAGCTATAGCCCTTAGAACTTCTTGAAATAAAAAATGATAGTTCTAAAGGATGTTGAGATAACATTATAGATACATTTATGGTAATTTGCTTGTGGCTTTTTTCTTTTTTAAAGTTGTGAGACTTTGGTATTTGTTTAGCAAAAATATTCTTTGTCTTCAGAACTGTAACATTTGTTAGCTCAGCAAACCAAAATGTTCCCTCAATACTGTGTAGGTGTTATGCTTTCTGTTGATAATGTACTGTTATTCATTTTCTATTAATGTTTGGGAAACAAACTTAGAGTCTAAAAAAAGTCAGTATGTGTTCAATGTAGATTATTAGAGTCAGGGAAGCCCTTACTCATCCATGTGTGTGGGAAGGAGGCAGAAATGGAATATTTAAATATTTGATAAAGTATGCTTTATGGAAATTGTACTAGGACTTTGGTATTCTTAGACACAATTCCTATGGAAGCCCCATTGTAACAAGAGTTATGACTTAAAGTACTTTCAAGTGATTTGGCCTTGGAGGATGGTTGTCATGAAGATGTTCATTATCACATAAAGCTATCATCATTTTCCTTTACAAACCAATTTGGATTGCATTCGCAGTGACATTGAGCATTATTCTATAAGAGTTTGAAAATTTTTAAGAGGATAAAATTATTTCTAATTATATATTAAAAATAAGTCTACAAATCTCTTAAAATCCTGAAAAATGTTTATAGCAAGTTTTCCTAAGTATGGTTATAAATAATTTAGAAATAAAAGTACATTTTTTCTTGCTCATGAGTTGAAAAATAATAAAATATTAATAATTATATAGGATTATATTGCTAGCAACCTAATCACAATCAGTTCTTTCCATCATTAAAAGTTAATCTTGAGAGCAAGAAATTAGATGTGTTTTTAAAAAGTAGATAAAAAGACCAGAATATTCACTTAAATATTAGTAACCATAGTCGGCACTTACTGATCAGTTACTATATACCAGGTGCATTGATAAGTCATGTGTGTGTGAGTTTGTGTGTGTGTGTTTGTGAGAGAGAGAGAGAGAGAAAGAGAAAGAGAGTGTGCATAGCTAATGAACAATAAGGTAGATGCTAGTGGCATCTTAATTTTTTATGCAAAGAAACAAAGGCATGAATAATTTAATAACTTGCTCAAGTCTATACAGCTGATAAGAATTAGTATTCAAACCAGGAATGATCTGACCAGAACTCATATCCTCAAGCATCACACTCTATGGCCTTTCTTAAACCCTTAGTGTACCTGAATTAACAAAAGTCTGCCTGTTAGGGCAAAGGATCCCAACACACAGTTTGGGTGCTAGAATATGACAATTTAGAGATTGATATAGAGTGATGGCTTTCAACTTTCATCGTGTATCTGGGGGCATTTTTAAAATAATTATTATAAAAATTACATTCAGATATATTAGGTACAAAATTTAATAAAAGATAGGCCAAGCTCACTTCACTCTTGGGGTCTTTGCAACTGGCCTATAATCTGAGGCTTTGTCGGGATGATTTCTTCTCTTTATGCAGGTTTCCTTTCCCATGCTCCTTCAGAGGAACAGTCTATAAGTGTCTCCCAAAGTAACTCCCCTAAAAACTTTTGATCACATTCCTCTTAAAATTTTTCTTTATAACACTCTTAATTTTCTGAAATTGTCTTTTTTCAATTGTGTATTGTTGGTGTCTTTGCACGAGAATGTAAACAACATGTGAACAGAGATCTCATCTACCTCATAGCATGTCTATTTCTCTAGCACAAGATATGCACTTTAACACATAGTAAGTACTTGATAGATGTCCGTTTAATGACTGAACGAACATCAAATGTAGGCTATGTTTTTGGTTGGTCCATCTACTTATAAACTATGATAGCTCTCACAACTTTAGATACAAAGTCCTATGTGTGTCATTGTTTCCTGGGTAACTGGGAGACGAATACAGCTATTGTACAGATAGAGGTATGCTGGATTCAGTTTAAAGTTAATTTTATTTGATAAAGCCTTCATTCTTAGCTGGGATGGTGACTCTTATTTGAGGATAAAACACTATTTCTGAAAAATATTAGTTTTCCAGTACAGTGACAATGTTAATACGTCTTTAACATTGTAGCAAGACTAACTTTTTAGACTATCCATCAAAAAAAGTCCAAGACAATGCTTTTTGCATAGATGTGTATCATTAGTAAAGCTAGATATATATCTGTGGTTTATATACTTTTTTGTTTTGTTTTGTTTTGTTTTTTGTTTTGTTTTGTTTTTTTGAGACAGAGTCTCACTCTGTTGCCCTGGCTAGAGTGCCGTGGCATTAGCCTCGCTCACAGCAACCTCAAACTCCTGGGCTCAGGCGATCCTTCTGCCTCAGCCTCCCAAGTAGCTGGGACTACAGGCATGTGCCACCATGTCCGGCTAATTTTTTTTTTTCTATATTTTAGTTGGCCAATTAATTTCTTTCTATTTTTTAGTAGAGATGGGGTCTCGCTCTTGCTCAGGCTGGTTTCGAACTCCTGAGCTCAAATGATCCGCCCACCTCGGCCTCCCAGAGTGCTAGGATTACAGGCGTGAGCCCCCGCGCCCGGCCTGTGGTTTATATACTTTTAACACGGATCTTGGGTTTCAAATTTTAGACTGCATCATTCTTTTTTCTGGTGCCAGTGATTTTCAACCCTGGCATCCCATTCTTTGGATAAAATAAAATCAATTGGGAAACATTCCTTTGGTAGAGATGGGAAGTTGGACAGTAGGGCATGTTTAGTGTATCTCATAGGAAGGGTTCTCAGCCTTTGTCTGCTTAAAACTGCCAAAGTCAGGTACAAATTCCTCAAGTACTATAAAAGAGAGCCCACCTCTGGAGTAAAATCTGCTTAGTGTTTATTGTTGGTGGAGAAGGTTTCTTCAGTCATTACAGATTATTTTAAAGAAGGAAGAGGACAGTTGTGTTTTATTCTATCCAAATGTATTTTGACCTGCTGCCAAGTGAAGTTTGCTAGTGGGCAAAAAAACAGTAGAGTCAAGGACAGTAGGGCCTTACAGATCACTGAGTTCAATCATCTCATTTTACATCAGAGGAAACTGAGAAACTGAGGCCCAGAAAGAAGAAGTGAATCTGGAACTCTGACTTCCCTTGGCAATTGCAGTATAGCCACGTGCTCTGCCTTCCTCGCTAGTATCAGTTGATGGGTTACTCTATATATTTTGGTATTTATTCTAGAAGTGTTTTGCTTTGTACTTATGAAGCTTGAAACTGCATGTTTTAAATATAATAATATAAAGTGCATATGGGTATTATAAATGGAAAATATCCCTGGGTAAGAGATGTAAAGCATAAGTGTTTATCTGAAGTAACAATTTGAAGCTAAAGATTTTATGTGTGCATACCTAACATAAAATTACTTTTATTTCGAGAATTCCAAGATCATAAACTCCAAAGGTTTATGCTGTTTAAGGCTTGAGCTTTGCCACTGCAGCTCCCTATGGTTCATTCTCATGGTGGTAAAAGGAATTTACTCCCAGTGTTTTAACATTGGCCTTATATGAAGATGGCTACATGCACCTCAAATTGCAAAACACTAAAGAAGTTTGGAAGGAAATATCCTAAATTAGAATATGTGAAAGTCAGTGAGGTTGCTAAGTTACAGGAGGAAATGAAGGTATTCACTGCACTTGTTGGGTCACACTTTAGAGGTATGGAATTTCGTTTCCCTATTGGGGGATATTGTCATAAAAAAGCGTGGACTTCTGGGTAAGGTCCATAAGGGTGTCAAATTCACTCTGCTGTTTATGAGCCAAGGACCTAGGACAAGTGACAGAACATCCCTGACCCTTCTTTGACTTAGCTGCAAAATTACCCTGAGATAAAGGTAGAGTGGAGTAAACAGGAATGTGTCCCAAGGCACCAACATTATGGGGGCACAGACATTTAAAAAAAAATAAAATTTTAGCAGTGCCATTTAAAATAATGTGATATTTACATGTTGACAGCGTAAGCATTGAGCTTAGCATCTAATTAGCAAGATAGAGTAATTAAAATGGGAAGTTGCCATGTGACAAGCACTGTTAGTAATACCTCCTCATGAGATATATTATCAAGATTATCTGATGCTGCTGCTTTCCCTGGCTTCAGTTTTGCCAGTGGTCACTCTGGTGATGCCAACCTCATGGGTGTGTTATGCTGCAATAGCTATGTAAATGGTAGCCAGTGGTCATCAGGACAGGGGCTCCCTCTCGGTTCTCCAAGTTTGACATTGTGCTGGCTTTACTTATCAACTTGCTATCTGTTCTACTAGACTTTCAGCAAGGAAGGCCACTGTTGTTTTATGCTTTATGTCTACCAAGTGCAGTGCCTGATTTGGAATAGGTCCTCTTTGAAGAGTTTAAATGACTGTACACAGTCATCCAGAAGTTTCTTAATTGGGAATTGTGTTATCATTTTGAGAGCCAAATCTCTGCCCAAATAGGAAAGATGAGCTAATACAAAAGGACTAAGTAGCTACTCTACACCCTTGATGGCCTCAACCTTAGGAGACCTTAACCTCAACCCAATGACCTTTTCTTGGGCAATGATAAGGCTAATAAGAGCCAGTGGTGATTATTTCAATACAAAGTGAGACTATATCTATGTATTATTTCCAACTGGATCTCCCGTCTGTATTTCAGTTCATTTGAAATATAATGGGTTGAAATTCATAAATCAAAATAGAACTCCCCCTTATTTATGTTATTTTCATTGGACATTAATGATCCAGTTGAATGAAAAATAGAACGCTTTTTTTTTAAAAAAATTCTAAGCTGTATTTGTATGCCTATTTAAAGATTTATTTGAGGTCAAAGCCTTTTATTAATGGTGATTTACTCATATAAGTATAATAATAATTATAAAGAAATTTGTCATGTCATTAAGTCCTTAGAAGCAAAGTACAAGGCAATCAACATTCAAAGCCTTTCTTGAGAATACATAACATGTTCCCTCTCAAGTGACTTGGTTTTTAGTTGTGGCCTTGACTTGAAAAATAAATCTCTAAGTTACTATGCAGTAAATCTCAAAATAATTTCTCTTAGAGTTTATAGCACAGCAAGTTGAAGGTGATAAAATTCTTATCAACAAGGAGTTTACAGTTTTATATGTGATTAAGGACATGTACTTCTGGTTATTTATAACATGTGTCCAGATTTTTAAAAACTCTCATTATCATAAAATCAGCTATGACATATAAATTGATTGAAAAACATGCCATAGTTTTTATACCTCTTCTGCAATGGAAAGGCAGATATATCATTCCTTGGTTTTTATAACATACATTTTTCATTTGTCGATGGCAGATAGTTGAAGTGAAAAACTCAGAACCTTCACGTGAGAGCTCAGCAAATGTTTTTGCAAAGATAGAAACGTGAAATATTCACTGTTATTCATCTTGCTTTTTTCCATTAGAGCTCATTTAATATTAGTAGGTATAGAATCACCTCATTCATTTGTTACGGACTACTTAATATTCCTTTATTTGGATTTATACAATGTAGTGAACCATTCTCCAATGGATGGAAATTTATGTTGTTTCTAAACTTTTGCTGATATAAACAATGATGCAAAGACTATCTGTGGGCAGATGTCATTGAGCTCTTAGGTGAGTACTCTGTGGCATAAACTCCTAGCAATAAAATTGCTAGGTCTTGGGGCCTATACATCTTTTATTTTTGATAAAGATGGACAGATTGCCCTTCATAGAAGTTGTATCAATTTATATTCCTGCTGGGAATGTAAGAAGATGCACAATTCTTCATGTGTACATATACAAATATGATAGATAAAAAATGGTATGTGTAGCCTTTTAATTTACATAGCTCTTGTTACAGTAGGAGCATATGAAGTTTTTTTATATTTCATTTTCTATGAACTCTTCCTGTGTTTTCTGCTCATTTTTCTCTTGGATTGTTGGTCATCTTCTGATTTGTTAAAACTCTTTCCATATTGGAAAATCTATCCCTTTGTGATAGGATTTGCAAATATTAATATTATTTATCCTCATTTGCTGTTTATCTTGAAGCATCTTAGTGATAAGAAGAAGGAAATTTAGATTTGTTTGCCTATTCAATTTATGAATATTTTATTTTATGGCTTCTCATAGCCACTATACCTATACACATTCTCTTATTCGTTTCCAGTGTTTTTAGCTGGAATTTATCTTGACATGAGATAGAGTTCTAATCTTAATTTTTACCAGATGGTTTCCCAGTTGTCACAACACCATTTGATTTATCTTTTGCTGATCAACACGCCACTTATATCATAAACTCCAGTCCTATATATCTTTGAATTTGTGTCTAGACTCTATCCTTTTCCATTGATCTCTTTATACAACAGAACCACAATATTTTAATTGCAGTAGACTTATAATAAAACTAGTCTTCATCCTCTCTTTGCCATTGGAATTCTTTTCTAAAAATTTCCTGTTTGTGCACATTTATTTTTCCATGTAAATTAAACAAACATCTTGGTATAGGCAAAAAAAAAATGTTGCAATTGTATTTAAGATTTATGCATCAGTTTTTTCAAGTGTTACTCATTTGTGATTTTTGGGAGAGACTATTTCATTGGATTTTGGCATCCATATTATACTAGCTTCATATAAATAATTTGAAAGGTTTTCCTCTTTTCCTATGCTTTGGATCTGTTTCAACAGTATTAGAGGTATCTGTACTTTCAAATTTATATAGTATTAGAGCTATGTACTCCTTATAGTTTTATTTCACCAGGGAATTACCTAAGACTGGTGGTTTTTCAAAGGTATAAGAAGGGCTGGGAGGAATGACTCTGCTATTTCCTCAATTTTATTTTCATCAGTTAAGATATTAATATACTCGGCTCATCTAGGCCAGTTCTTGTAAGTTGTAGTTTCATACAGATTTGCAAATTTATTTGCAAATTAACAGAATAATAGCACTCATTTCTTTTCATTTCCTCTGTTCTTGAGGTTATTTCCTCTTTCTCCTTGTGTATATGTGCCTGTGTATACGTGCCTTCCATTCTTTCTTGGTTGTATTTGTTATTTATTTTTTATATTTTGTAAAAAGAGCCATCTCTGGTATTTTTAAAACTTAATTCTACAACATTTCCACATTCTAATTATTTAATTTTTTTCACTTCTCCTTACCAGTTCTTTAATTTTGTGCTGCTTAGTTTCATTTTGCTCTTTTTCTTTCTCGTGTAAGTCTGGATAGTTATCATTCAGTATTTTTCTTTTTGCTATCAATAGAAATATTTAAAAGTATGTATTTTCTCTTAAACCTGACACTAGCTATTTCTAACTGTTTCTAAGAGTATTTTCATTATTTTATTTTCTAAATATTCTGTAATTTTATCTTTATTTTGTCTTTAACTCACATGGATCTCTACCAATTATACTTAGGGGATTTATTAAAGTTTTCTATGTAGCCTAATACTTGGTTAATTTTTTTTTTGTAGATATTCCATCATTACTCCAAAACAACTTGTTGTCTTGGTTTGTAGGTGATAGATATTTATATCAATTACCCTGTTTATTTTGTTCTTTAGGTACAGGATGGCCTTGATTGTTTCTGCTCCACTTGCACTATTATGGGCTGGGAAAGAAGAAATAAAATACCCTGATGTGTCTGATGTGATTCTATCTATCTCTACTCATATTTCCTGTAGTCTTTGCTTTATGAATTTTAATACTAAATTGTATTCACAGATATCATAATTGTTAAATTTGCAGTGAGTTGAACTTGTAATCATCATCCTAGTGTACCACATACAGTTATATTTCTCTCCCAAAAATATCTTTTTTCCCAATGGATAAAGATATCCTTTTACAATCATCTATAAGACCAATTCGTTTGGCCTAATTCTGTTATTGTGTTTTGTGGCATATGTTCCTCTCGTATTTATTTGGACAAAATGTATTGACTCTCCTATCTATGTGATGTTTTAATTAGCATTTTTGCTTCCTCTCACTTACCTTCCCTCCTATCTTTCCCTTCACAATTTTGGTTGCTTACATTTTATTAGTTCTGATCTTTTTATTTATATCTTTGAATATATCTCTATTTCTGTTATTTGATCAGCTATATATGATACCTTTTGAATCCCTACCTCTAAAAGAGAGGATATCAGTATACATCCACTACCATCACTTTCTCCCTCATTTAAATTTCGGTAATTATACTATTTCTCCATTTTGTGATTCTATTACTATAATGGCCATAGGTTTATTTATTTTTTTTCCTTATCCTAGAATTAGACGGCTTCAATAGGCACCTCCATTTGCTCTTCTTACTCTATTTTTCTCTCCCTCTACTGAAATTCTTCCTGTGGCTTTTGAGAAATTTCAAACTTCTTCAAGAAAACTTTCTAGAAACATTATTCTCTGAGTTCTTGTTAACATATGTTCAAAAATGCTTTTCTGTGGCCTTTACACTCAAGTGATTGGTTGGCTGGGTATAAAATTCTTGGTTCACACTTTTCCTAATATCTTTCCAGGCCCTACTGTACAATGTGCCAACTATGCATTCTACTCTGGAGAATTCTGTGAACAGTTGGCTGAAGACAAGAGAGGAAATTAAAAACACATAAAAATCTAAAATACAATCTCAAAAAGCAAAGCATTTCAAAACAACATCCAATATACCTCAAATGTATCTGAAAACATTATCACACCATATCACATAGTTCTGACATCCATTATATATCCCAGGGTTTTAAGAAAAATGTAAATTATTTTCAATGTTATTTATAAAAATTTAGGCAAATATATAATTTGTTTTAGAAATATTCTTCTAATAATTAGAGAACTTTTCACATGTTCTAGTATTTTAACTATCATCTAATAACTTTAGCTGATTTGAAAATTTTATTCTGTGGAATTTTTTATTTCCTCAGACTCAAGAAAAGAAGGTAGTTTTGCTCAAGTGGGACAAAAAGTGTGTCATAATAATATGAGAAGATTTTTTTTAAACTTCAGAAAATTCTGTAACACCACTCCGTGTAAACCCCATTTGAGAAACTGAAATTAAATATCAAACTAGATATATTACCAAAAGAGAAAGAGAGAGCCTTGCTGGCTGAACTTCTCTTGATGAGGTGGCTCTTGAGCTGGGTAGATTTTTGTCAAGGTACAGAGGAGGGGAGAATATTTCTAGATCCTGGAAAATGAAATGTTGGTTGGAAATCAGTACACCTTGTGAGGCCCTTGTCGACAGTATCGTCGCTCCTTCCAGCAGGTCTGAAATATGAGTCATATGCATACCTTTGTCCAGAGGCAGCATTTTCTATTTGTGAGGCCTTGAATCAGCAGAGTTGGCAGCATATAAAATTATTTCTTCAGTCTGTTGTGTGATTAGAGCACTTGAAACAGGCAGAATTTCAAAATGCTATTTAACCTGATTTCCATTCAGACTGGGGATTGGTTTAAAAGAATTAGTCAGTACATAGCACAGATCTTTTGAGGGTTTCTGTCAAGTGGTCTGCATAGGACTTCAGGAAGCTTTGGGCCAAAGTTCCCTTATGAGGAAGAACAGCTGAGTTTGATTTCTATTAACCTTTTCTCAGTCAGCACAAATTCTATTGCCCTGGCTACGTGTGTGTGTGTGTGTGTGTGTGTGTGTGTGTGTTTTGGGGAGGGGGGCAGATGTTTAGTGACAGGTGTGTGTCAGTAAATAAACTGTGAACTCCTTAAAGGCAAGAAGTAAGTTTATTCAATTTTTTTCTATCTGCAGATTAGGGATAGTGCTTTTCATAGTATTTTTTTTTTTTTTTGAGACAGAGTCTCACTCTATTGCCCAGGCTAGAGTGCCATGGCATCAGCCTAGCTCACAGCAACCTCAAACTTTTGGGCTCAAGCAATCCTCCTGCCTCAGCCTCCCTAGTAGCTGGGACTACAGGCATGTGCCACCATGCCTGGCTAATTTTTTCTATATATATTTTTAGTTGGCCAATTAATTTATTTTCTATTTTTAGTAGAGACGGGGTCTCACTCTTGCTCAGGCTGGTTTCGAACTCCTGACCTTGAGCGATCCGCCTAACTCGGCCTCCCAGAGTGCTAGGATTACAGGCATGAGCCACCGCGCCCGGCCTTTTTTTTTCATAGTATTTTGACAAATATTTGTTCAATGAGAGAATATTAGTAAATTATGAAAGGTGACCAGCTGTTGAGATCTTCAGGACAAAGTTTGTTTTTAAAAGGTGTCAAGGACATAGGTGTTGCCTCATTTCCTACAACCAGCAATACTGTCCCAGGCACATACAAGTCAGGAGCTGAGTTTGAAAGACATAGAGTTGGATGTTTATTATATCATTGTGTAGAATCATTTGTAAGAAAAGAAACCAACTGAAATGTCTATCACTAGGGAAATGGACAGACAAATAATGACATATCCACCCAATGAAGCTGTTTAGCATTTAAAAAGAGATGGACCAATATATGCTGACATTTTAAGGAACACTATAACATACTGATAAGCAAATAGAGCGAGACGAAAAAACATACAACCATATGTAAGATGATTCAATTATTTTTGTATCATATATCAAATAACTCTGTTCATTTATCTACACACCCACTCATTTATAATTTTTATACCTCATTCTATAGATCAGGCTATCTACCCATCCATACATACATCTGTACATTTACCCCCCCACACGCCTCCCCCACACCTTCTCTTGCAAACATGAAGAAAAAGTAGTACTAGGGATACAAACTAAGCTGATAAATGGATATGGAGGGTGCTGGGTGAACAAGGGAAACTTTTGCTATATCTGTAATATTACAGTATTTTATAAGAAAGGGATTTCTTGTCTCTAAACTACATTGAATACTAAATAAGAAATTCATGGAGCCACTTCCATGATGAAAATATTGTATCCCTTATCCTTAGGTTGCAAGTGACAAAAATCCTACTCAAACTAACTTAAGCAAAAAAGGGAACATTTGGTGAATTCCAGACTAGGAAGTCCAGGTTGGTGTTACTGGTTTGGGGCAAGGTTAGATTCAGGGGCTCAAGCAATGTGGTCAGGGCTCTCAGTTCCACTTGCTCCTATGTAGCTTCATTCTCAGACAAGTTTCTTTTTGAGGTAACAAGGTGACATCCAGCAGGCCCAGACACACATCTTATCAGTTTACGTAGCAAATAGTGGTAGTCTTTTCCTATAGATTTGGAAGACAAATTCAAGGAGAATTCTGGTTGGCTGAGTTTGGGTCACATACTCATTCCCAAGACACTCACTGTGACAGGTTCTGGAGCACTCAGGCAGGTCATGTTAATAAATTGTGGAAGGCTACCAGCTCAGAGATCTTCAGGAGGCAGCATGTTTCTCAAGGTGCCAAGGACATGGGTACATCTCCTTTCCTACAACCAGCAATGCCCTCCAGGGCACATCTAAGTCAGGTGCTGAGCAGGACCAACTTAGGGACAGGAAACACTTGCAGTTGATTGCCCCTAGGGCAGATGGTTGTATATCCACAAGAATGGGGAAGAAAGATAAAGGTAAAGACAACACAACCAATTTCCACTACTGTTATTTAAGGTGCACCCTGAAGCATCAGTTGAGCTCTAAGAGGAACCTGCTAGATCTCAAGAGATTGATGTGACAGAAGAGACATTTACCCTTTTAGGACAATGTGGCAGAAAAATATTAGGAAAACAGACTCTCAAGTTAATGGCTAACAGATTGGAACAAGTTGCTTCTTGAGGTTTCAAAATTTTGTCTTTGACTTCTGGTGGATTGTTTACTATGCTGAGTCCAGAGTGAGCTCCTCGAATGTTGTTACTGCAGCTTGGCAAGCTGGGGGATTTGGCCAGAACTGCAAATGGCACCACAATGGTTCTGAAGCGTCATTGTTCTCCTTACCTGCAGGCTTGTGATTTATACCACAGTGACACAGTGTAGGTGCATTTGAAAATGAAGGAACATTTGAGGAAGTATCTAGAAGATACTGGTTTGGTAACATTTTCTCCCAGTCTCCCAAATACACAAAGATAAGAAGTGTTTGTTAATTCATTTTATCTGTAAGTGGAAAATTGATCTAAATAGCAGAAATATGTCTAAAAGAGTAAATTTATACCTAACTTAGAATTACAGAGTACTTCATCCTCTGTCTTCATATGACTTAATAAAGAACCATGTTATTAGACAGATTTTTTTTTTCTTAGTTGTTCAGAATTTTTCACCAGACTTAATGAGCTGAAAAATATAGTTGAGTACTGGGGGGCAATTATAACATTTAATTTTGTATTTTGGGATTCCCTCCTTGATTCTAATTACTTTACAAGAGTTTCCTTTGTTAAAAGACAATTTTAAGTGCTGGAAAACTTTAATCTGGAATTTAAATTTCACCTTTTAAGACACATTTCCTTTAATTTTTTTCTGTGTGTTACTTTTAATTAGAATAGTATATTAGCAATAGTATACTTTTCATTTTTAACATACGGAAGAAAAATTAGGATTTCACATGAGAAAATAGACATTAGAAATGCCTGTTTTGTCCATTCCTTATATTATCTATATTTTCTTTTCAAATGATTTCTGGAGGGCAACTCCAGATTGTATAACGGTTTAAGAGGGCACTCTGAGTAAATGTAATCCAGTGGTGTGGTATTTGCTGCTTTCTCACAAAGTATTCCAGAATCCCTTCTTGAGGTCTCATATCTAAAGGAATTCACAATTCTTCCTGGATAAAGGAAAGGACAGCAGAAGCCCTTGGCTGAATGCCCACATCCACTCTTTCTTCCATTGTCATTTAACCTCTGGTGTGTATCAGCTCCAGGGAAGTTACCCTATTAGACTTCCAAATGGAGTTCCATCTGGTATTCAAGGTAGCATGTACATTTTCTCTTATTTTCATATCCTTTTTGACTTCACAGTTGACTGAAGGGCATGTGACCCTTTACTCTTTGCTCTTCATTATAATTATGATGATAAACAGCTTTTCTAGTTTCTATAAGAATAACATTCAAAACAAAATAATTTGTGATTCTTTGTCAAGTTTTGGTTGGACTATTAGCCAACAGATATTTATGGAAACAAATAATTTTATCTTATTATAAATTTTAAGATAATTTACATATTTCTGGGGGCATAGTTATTTGGAGCTCAGAAATATACACCTGGGTTGTCATGGATACATACATTCAGAAGCTAGCTTCATCAATTTATTACAAAACTTAGTATTTATTTTTAGTATGTAATATAGTTTAATCAAAACACTGATGGTGTTTTTTTCACACTTAGTTTATTTTATTAAGCACATTGCTGCTTAATTTCTTTCTTTTTAGTATTTTCTCTGAAAGACATTTTATCGCCAAAGGGCACAGTTTAAGCTGTGTCAAAATGACTGATCAGCAGTCTGGGTTGACTTTTGCTAATATTCCTTTCTCCTGCTAATATGTTAAGTAAGGTTTATATATAACCCTTAGATTAATGCTCATTATAATGTGTTGGACCAACCCACCAGGGAACTCATAGAAATCTAATTAACCAAGGTGGGGAAAAAAAGTAAAACTTTAGCTCCCCCTAAGCAAAGTCCCCAAATCTCACTGTGTTCTATTTTAAGGGTACAATAGCTATTATTAAGAAAAGACTAGAAACAACGAAATAATTGACTGATATCCAAGAAGGAAGGGGAAAGAGAATGGAATGGGTGAGTGATGGAACCAGATATAGGTCAGGTTGTCCATGAGCAAATAGTGGGATGAAAGGAATTAGAAAAGGTTTTTCTAAGTAGACCAAGATGGGGTAAGACTCAATCAAAGCGACTGGATGGACCTTTTCTTTTTTTAGGAGAAAAGGCATATACATTTATTAATGTGTATGAGAGCCATACAAAATATAAGAACTCTCGATTATCCTAATTTCCAGTAAAAAACCTAGGAAGTAAGCAATTTATTTATTTATTTCAGCTTATTATGGGGGTACAAATGTTTAGGTTATGTGTGTCACCTTTCCCCCACTTTCCCCCTCCCCAGTCAGAGCTTCAAGCGTGTCCACACCCAGATGGTGCACATAGCACTCATTATGTATGTACATACGCATCCCCTCCTCCCCCCTCCCATCTGCTCGACGCCTGATAAATGTTATTCCTATATATGCACTTAGGTGTTGATCAATTAATACCAATTTGCTGGTGAGTACCTGTGGTGCTTATTTTTCCATTCTTAGGATACTTCACTTAGTAGAATGGGTTCCAGCTCTATTCAGGAAAATACAAGAGGTGCTATATCACCATTGTTTCTTATAGCTGAATAGTACTCCATGGTATACATATACTACATTTTATTAATCCACTCATGTATTGATGGGCACTTGGGTGGTTTCCACATCTTTGCAATTGTGAATTGTGCTGTTATAAATATTCAAGTACAGGTATCTTTTTTATAGAGTGTCTTTTGTTCTTTTGGGTAGATGCCCAGTAATGGGATTACTATCAAATGGTAGATCTACTTGTATCACTTTAAGGTATCTCCATATTGCTTTCCACAGAGGTTACACTAGTATGCATTCTCACCAGCAGTGTAGGAGTGTTCCTATCTCTCCACAACCAGCATTTATTGTTTTGGGACTTTTTGATAAAGGCCATTCTCACTGGAGATAAGTGATATCTCATTGTGGTTTTGATTTGCATTTCCCTGATGATTATAGATGTTGAACATTTTTTTATGTTTGTTGGCCATTATTCTGTCTTCTTTTGAAAAGTTTCTGTTCATGTCCTTTGCCCACTTTTTGATAGGATTGTTTGATTTTTTTCTTGCTGATTTTCCTGAGTTCTAAATAGGTTCTAGTTATCAGCCCTTTATCAGATGTGGATAGGCCTTTTTAAAGTAACTTGCTTGGATAGAACATACTGCTGCTAGGTGTACAGGTCAATCCTGAGTAATAAGTTTAAAGACTATGTACCTTTTGAAATTTGGAGCTCTCACTCATTTTTTCTTTTCCATAGAGTTGGCCATAAAGTAAGGGATATTATGGTGTGGGGAGGTCATTTTCTTAAAGCATAACAGAAAAAGCTGGACTTGAGAACTGACCAATATGAAAAGAAATGATGTTTGGAATATATCTTTTTAAAAGACAGCCCCATTAACTAAAGTAATAATGAACGGGACAAAGTTCTACCAGTGGAAAAATACAAAACTACTTCAAAGACTTGTGTGCTATTTACATACAGTAACAGAGACTGATAGTACATGAAAATGCATCATCACATAAGCAGAAAAGACAACTTTGATATAAATTGTCAGACAAGCTTCCTTAAATTGCTGTGTAAAGTAATTCTGAAGATGTTATCTTTGTTAAAGTTAATGTGCTCAAATTAGCTTGGTTGATTTTTTTGATAATCTGATTTCAATATTTAAATTTAAACATTAGGTATAACCTCAGGTTAAAACAAATATGCATATTTATTTTCATATACATGAACATATATTTATTTTCACATATATGTATGAAAATGTAAAGAATAATGGAAAATAGTCTTAACAGCACATCGCCTTAAAGATATTAGGCATCTAATATATGCTCGTTGGAGTGCTGCTGCATGAATTTTCAAACATCATGGCTCACTAAGTTTTTGGGGCTATGAATTTGATAGCAACATTAAAATGTCAGCAGAAGCTACTCCACTATTTTAGATGTCTCAATAGTTTAAGAGTCATGAATAGGCTTGGTGATTTGGCATAAACACTACAGTAATTTCTGCAGTCTCTGTTTCCTTAGAAAAATGAAGTAAGGGCCAGTTTGGTGAACACTGAATTTTTACAAAAGAACCACAGGCTTATCCAACAACATCGATCAAATAGATGTAGGGATGGGGTAGTCTGGAGATAGAAAGAACTTAGAGTTAATGGGGAGATAGATGTGCACTGTGACTGTTACTGTAGCGGAAGAGTGTGATATGACAGAGCCTGGGAGTTAAGAAAAGCTGCACAAACGAAGTGACACTTGAGCTGCTCTGGAGGATGATCAGGAGTCTAGGAGAGGGGGATGGGAAGGGGTGGTGTAGCATAGGCTGTTGGTGTCCCACCCATATCCTTTCAGCGTGCATTTCAGTGCTCCAGGCCCAACTTACAACTCCTTTGCATTACAATGTCCTTGCATTTGCATCTGTTTGCTTGAGAACTTCCCCTGGCTGCTGGAACCCAGCAGGGCAGAACTGGAAATGCAGGTGAATTACCGTATTTCCTCGAAAATAAGACCTACCCATAAAAAAAGCCTTTGCAGGATTTCTAAACATTTGCACAATATAAGCCCTACCCTGAAAATAAGACCTAGTGATGGGCGTGGCTACGCAGCCTGTCTGCACAGCCCTTGCATTTCGTCTCGGAGGAGTAAAGAAGACGAGCAGCCCTTCTCATCTGCCCCATGAGAGCTCTATTGATCGACATGAAAGATTGGGGCCAATGGTTCTAAAGGAAATAGAGTCGCAAGAAATTCAGGATGGAGTTCAGGGTTTGGAGAGTTATGATGATGTTCCAGAAGACCACTTAACTATATTTGAATAAATGTAGATTGTTGTACCGTACTTAAAAAAAAAATAACACATCCCCTGAAAATAAGCCCTAGGGTGTCTTCTTGAGGAAAAATAAATATAAGACTTATTTTCTTATTTTCTTATTTTCGGGGAAACACGGTAGTGTCCTCTCCTCTTAGGAGCCCGAACCAATGACTGACCGGCAACAGGCATTGGATGTACAAATTCTCAGGCTCCTTGAGACTCTGGATGGGATAACTCCCAGGAACAGGTTTCACATCTGTCTCAAAGCATCCTGGTGTCATGGAGCCCCAGAGGCCCGCTGTGACCACTAATGGGCAATATACCTCCCTCATTGTCTCTTTCCCCTTCCCAATCTCAATTCCCCACTTGCCCTCTGTGTCTCCTGAGATAAATACCAAATGAGCTACTTGCATTCAAACCCTTGTTTGAGGGTTTGTTTTGGATAATAACCAACCCAAGAGAGGTGGAAGGAAGCCACTGCAGAAAGAGTGGTCATCGCGTGAAAAAGGTTTCAGAGATGCTCTGTCAATTGACCGGCTCAGGCCACTCTCTTGAGAAACAGGAAACTGGAGATCCTGAGAGACTCTTGTGAGGTCCAGTGTTACAAATAGAAGAGGTGAGATAAAAATTCTCCCCTCTTGACTATGAAGTTAGTGTTCTTGACCCTATTCAACATTTCAAAATTTTTTATTTAACAAAGATAAAGATGAAGATAGAAACACTGCAGTTTTAACAAAACCCTTTCTACTTAGATGTGAAATCACTGATGTTATATACCGGTGTTTTGGATGATGTCCTTCAAAGACAAAGAACTTGGATATATTATACGCTCAGTGAATAGAATTTCAGAAATAATCAAAACATCACAAGTTTAGTAACAAAATATTGAAGATATTCCTCTGGAAGAAGAAGCTCTATTTTATGGGAAATGAAAAGGTCATGCCGAAGTATTAATAACTGAGATTTTACAAGACAGCAACTAACAGAACTATAGACATGAGTGAAGTGGTATGAGAAGTATGTAGTCAAACTATGAAATGTAATAAAAATCTGTTGCAAGTGGTAGTCATATTATTAACGCCATTGTTCAAGGCCTCAGAGATCTGCTTCACAGACTGTCAAGTTTTGTTGCAGATTGATAGAACTCAATCTGATAGAACATAATCACATTAGCTCAAAATATTCCAGGTGTGCGTCTGAAAAGCCCCTTTAACTTAATAAATAATAAATGGAAAAAATATTTTGGAGCTAAGAGTTAGCTACAAAAGATCTATAGTACATTAAAATAATCATGAAAATATAGAATCAAAGCCAGTGATCAGAGGACAGAGTTATATCTGTCCCCAAATTAAAAACTAAATGTTCATTGCTGTTACAATCATTTTGAACTCTAGGTGTGGTGTGTAAACATTAAAATCCAGCTTACGTCGGAATTTCAGTATTTTTTGTATTTATCTTAAATGCTCAAAATTTTTGTAAATCACATGAGAATACAGCACCCCACCCAACTAGATGGTATTTATGAAGATCTCCAAAGCTGAGTACATTTGATTATTGTATAAATTAAGTTGTAATGCCTTTACACAATTAATTAAATTATCAGAATAAGAATCAAAATGTAAAAACATTCTGAGTCTAGCTTTTTCAGTTTTTTTTTTTTGAAAATTGTTATTTTACACATCAAAGTTAGATACATCCTCTTCAATATACTTGATTTAGGTTCTTGCAAGCATAAAAAGATAAATATGTGATATTCATAATCTTTTTATATTTCAACATGAATGAACACATGACAAATAAGATGAAAATCAAGTGCCTTATCTGGCTACTTTTGAGTACAGAAACTAATTACGTTGGAATATGATAGAGTCTAGGTCAGGAATCCTCTTTGGGAACCCCTAGACACTCCCAGACAGAGCCGGTTGCTTTAGTCCTCACTGCTAAAATCGTAGCTTGCTTATGTTTGTATGATTGTGCTTTTCACTATAATGTATTTGTACAGTATATTAATATATAGTATTTTCCTGTATAAGTACATGTGTGTCTCAACTGATAGACACTGGTCTTGTTCATCTTTACCTTGCTACTTATCTCAGTGCCTGGCACATAGCAGAGGCTCAGTAAATGTTTGGATGCACGGATGAATGAAGATACAAGTTGGTTTAGGGCAGTCATTGAGGAAAGTCATATGTCTATTGACTTGAAAGATACCATGGCGTTAAAATATTTTCAAACATTGTTTGAGGATGGGATAAGTGACCAAACTTGGGGAGATGTCAGAATGTCACATGGAGGAAGGGGAGGAGATTAGAAGAGGTAGAATTGGAATAGATTAAGAGAATGAAGAAAGGAAGGGAAGTAGCTCTACTTTTTAATCCTATGCCATTTTTTTTTTTTTAAATAAAAGACAATGTGGAGTAGGGATTTCATTTCAAATGCTGGAAAAACAATGGTGCCTGGGTTGGAGTCCTTTCTCTGCCTCTTCTTAGCTGTGTGACTCTGCCTTTTTTGTCCTTCAGTCTCTCCCTTTGGCATTTGTTTCATAGAGCTGTTCATATAGAAGCATTGAGCTGCAAGTACTAGAAAACACATTAGTTACCTAAATAATAAAGGCAGTTGATTATCTTGTATAGCCAGAAGTCTTGGAGGCAGTTGACTCTGGGTTGGTTCAGCATTTCCAAATGTCAGGCTGCTGGGCCATCTCTTTCTCTTGGCCTCTCCCTCTTGTCTTCAAGATGATGGCTCTAGCCCACCTCTCCCAATGACAACATCCATCCCAAAGTCATGGACTGAGCAGAACAACAGTAAGTAGCATAGCAAGAGCTGCAAGAATGCATTTTCCATTTTTTAGGAAGGGAAGATTTTCCCCAAATCCTTGCATCATTTCTTTCCCTTATTGACCAGAACTAACTATAAAGGAAGCTTGGAAAGAAACATATTATTTTTTAGCTTTGTTGGCAGGAGAAGGACAAGTGAGAAAGAGGTTGAGTATGGCAATTGGGTAGCCAGCCAAGAATATATGTCACTGTTGTTAGAAAGATTGTTACTGCTTAGCAGCATGCCTGGCTACGGAGTAAGAATTCATTAAGTATTACTATTTTTATTATTAACTACTCTGAATTGCAGTGAACAAAATAATTCTGGTATAAATTAAAGTTATCTATGGCAAAATAAGCTAGTTCCTACCACCTATAATATTTTATAAATTATTTACAGACTCAGACATTGCTATTATTATCCTTTCACTATTATCTCTACCCCATCCTTTCTTTATCCCACCCTCACTCTGTTTTTGTGTATATTACCAAATATGGACAGTTTGTTGCTGTTTTTAAGACTGAAATGTAAACCGTGGTTTTTCTAAAATATCAATTAAGATGAATGGAAATTTTTATTTTAATTATTTTGAATGTATATCTTCAGGAATTAAGGTTAAATTTTACCTCAGAGCTTCACAACTTATAAAATTTTCATAGCAGAAAAGCTCTTGAGGGAGTACCTGGCCACACAGCCAGCCATTTCCATGTGGGCTATTTAGCTAACGGGAAAATTCATCTAATATGCTGTTCCCATCAATTTAATCTTTCAGAACACTGCGTATTTCAGTTACAACATGAATTGTAGTGAGAGAGGACAGCAATTGGGAAAGATAAAATAGCACGTATTCAGGGAATCAAGTAAGAATACCAAAGAGGTAAACAAAACAAACAAAATGAAAAGTAGCCTATGGAAGAGACAAGGATGAAAGTGATCAAATCTACAGCCAAGTTTGTTATGCTAGCAAATTAAGAAACCCCTTTGAATATACTAATCACGAGACTTTATATCATACAAGTTATATATTAGTAGAACTTGCAAAGTCAATAGCCCTGAGCAGTAGTATTTTTCATGTCTATAAGTGGAAAAACAAATAATCACCTTTTAAAAAAATCAATGTATGCATTGGAGCCAGAGAAATGTACATGGCTATTTTGAATGTATGTCATAAATATACCGAGGAGATCAAAAGGGTAATGAGAGACAGAGAGACTCTCCCCAAGAAGCCTGAGATGATTTCTGTCTAATAAATAGTTGAAATATTAGGAATATAGGATTATAATCCAGACCTATTACTGAATGTATGTTAATCTGTTTTGTTTTTAAAACAGTTGTATTGAAATATAATTTACATGCCATACAATTTATTCATTTAAAGTGTATAGTTCAGTGATTGGACCTACTATTTATAAGCAAACCAAACAAACTTGAGGGGGAAGAAAGGTAAAAATAAAAGGAGGGATGCTTGGAAACTACTGGTTTCCCACTAGAAACTCGTGTAAATACAGAAAAATCCACTGGAGGACAAATTTTTCATTTAAAACCCAAATAGCAAATGAAAAGTAATTTTATATACTGCATTGTTCTCTGTGTCCTGAGTTGAGGCATCCATAGTGTATGTACACTCACCTCTACCTGGGAGTGGAAAAGCTCCAGCTTTTCTCCTGAAATGCCTTGGAGCAAATATAAGCAAAAGCCGAGAGGAAAAGTTGAGTGGAGGAAGATGCCAAGGAGACCTTTGATAGGGATCCAGGTGTGTGAGTTTGAGAAAGCAGGCTTTATTGTTATGCTTCATTTTCATGTTTTCTTGATTTCTAATATTCCTCTCCCCAAAGTATAATTGTCTATTTTTAATTGTAAAACTTCCTCCAACATATATTGTAAACTGTTTAAATAAATGTAAAAATGTTAGTTTCTAAAAATAATTCCTGAAATGTGTCATCTAAGCCTGAAGCTTCCTTTTGAACATTCGTAGAACTCTTGAATCTTTTGCATATGAGTCCCTCAGTGACATATCAAAATAAGGAACCGATGAAGATTAATGATCAAAGTCATATGCTTTTCCATCTGGAAAATTAAAGAGAAATAAGAAAAGAGCCATCTTTTTTTTCAAGGAAAAAGTTTAAGATGATTGGAATTATTCAGCCAATTTGCCAGAGTTTATGTTGACACAATTGCCAAATATGTTGTCTATAACTCCATTAATGGATCTTCAAAATTCCATGTTTTCAGGACTCATTGCTTCATGTTACTGTGTTGTGCTCAGATGAGCTTGTCTTAAGTATTTACTCAAGTACTTAATCTGTTTACTTATTAATTAGTCTATAAGATTTTTATTTGGTGTTCTTTCTACAAGGGGAGAAGCTATATCAAAAGGAATAGAGTTTTGCCTCAGTGTAAGGTCATGAAAATGGTGGCACTTAATCTTTTTTTCTTTGAAGTTGTATCTTTTTTGTTCTTTGTCTTTTTTGTGTGAATTTTAATACTTTTTAAAATTCGTTTTAAGAAAAATCCATAACATAGAAAATAAGAAAAAAAAGAAAAAGAAAAAGAAAAAAAAATAAGTTTTGCAATGTTAAACACGTGCTTGGAGTGTTATCTGGATCTCAACTCTAAGAGAAAATTCTATCTTTGGATGTAGAGGTTAAAGAAAAATCTGGTTTCAATGACTAAAAAAATGTAGAATTAATATTTGTTTTCTGCAATTGACCAGGTTTGCTTTTCCTCCCTCTTATCTTGTTACACTCCAGTACATTTGTATATAGATACTAGAGTTCTTTAAAAATGCAATTCTGATCACATTTACTCCACACTTAAAAACCTCAGTGACTCCCTCTCCTCTACTCCATCTACTTTATGCTACAGCTCAAACATATCAGCCACTGTTATCACCCACCCAACCTATTCTCCTGCCACACAAAACTACTTCTTGTCTTCAAATTGTACCACAGGCCTCTTGCCTTTGCCAGAGATGTTCTCACTATCTAGACTGCCTTTCTCCCACACCTATGGCTGAATTTGCTAAATTTCTGTGCTTCCAGAAGCAGCTCAGAAGCTGCGTATTGTCCTGTGCTCTCTGCTGCATTCAGTGCCTCTCTCCATCTAGACCCGTATTAGCGAGCACACCTGGGAGCAGCTCCCTGGTACCTGTTCTGTAGTAAGCATTTGGGTTTCTTTAAGACATAACACCTCTGGAAATGCCTTCAGGAGGAGGATATTAAATTTGTTAGAACTCCTGTCCAGGAGACTAAGGTGCACTGTTGGGAAGAACTGGGCTGGACAAGTGAGAATCCCCAGGGCTTAGATTCCAGTCACAAGATGCTCCTGGCCCTGAACTGTGTTCTTGGGTGGATAAGTCTGGTTACCTGTGGAGCTTTTGCTTTACCAGGTAGAGTGTCCATGTTTGATGTCAGAGCTGCGTGATTTGGGGCAATAGAGGACGGGCTGGGCCTCACCATCTTCTCTCATTTTCCATGTGTCACTCAGTCCCTTCTCCAAAGTAAGGCTTAAAGGATTAAACTTGAGCAACTAGGTAAAGAATTTGTGTTTTCAGCTTATCTAGGAAGTTGAGTGTCCAGTCTAATCTTATCTGTAGCACTTGACATGCTATGCAAACTTCCTGTCTTCTTGGGTGGTTTGCCTGGGTGTTCCATGCTTGGGAGGACTATGTAATTAATCCCATATCCTTAGCACCTGGCATAGTGCTGGACATACAGCAGACATGCGGAAGGAATTGGTTGAATTAACATATGTGTCCCGCTAGTTCAGTCAACATTAATTAAATCATATTTGATGGCGTCTTCATAAATTTGCTAAAATCTTAAATTCATGGTCATGCTGTAAGTGTGGCACCAAATAAATTCTACAACTAAAGAATTATATGTGTAATTCCTCATCAAATAATAAATATTGTTTGCATTATATATTAATGACACTGGAAATATGACTCTATTTCTAAATTAATAAAGAGAATAAAGCAGATCTATAATTTGCTGATGTTTTCCTTTTGCCTGCAGATAAGCATATGCTCAGGTGTTTCTGGCCCAGATGTTCCACAGCATAAATTCCTATAGCATGCATGCAACACACTCCACTTACATTTGTAATTTCACAGTGCTCTAGATAAGTTTAGATTCTTAGGATTTCCTGTTGCTCAGACTCTGTAGATTTGGGCAATAGTCACTTTCTATTCAAATAGGTAATGCTAAAAATTACTTATTTTTAGCACACTGGATTCTGATGGAAACAATGTAAGACTCAGTGGAACTGGTCTTAAAATCTAAAATATTAGCTCTGGAAAGATCTCAACAGAGCATTAGCATCACTCTTGTTTTATATATTACCCTGAAACCCAGAGGAGCAAGGTGCCCTCACAGAGTTCACAGTGCTACTTACTGGTACAGCCTAGACAAGAATTCAGTTGCTTTGGCTTCCATACTATTCCCATTCTATGTAATCATGTCTCTATGGCTTTGGCTTTTCACCTTCCTCTCTGTCCCCACAACAGAACTGGATGTGACAGATGTCAAGATTTATATAAAGCGAAAGAAAATAAAGGGGAGTAGAAGGTGATTGAGAATTTGCGGTCCAGTGTATGTGCAAGATGGCGATGGAAGATGACATTACAAGAGTTCCTACCTCAGACCCAAATAAGTTTTGGCTCCAGGGGCATGCTTGAGGAGTCACAAGCATGGTTTAAACATGTTGAACATTGTCGTAATTGGTAATTGCAGAGGTTTTGGATTTAGGTAGATATGGTCCTATGAGGTTGTGTTTATGATAAGAGTTCCTCTTGTTGACTTTCTTCTTTCTCTGTTTGTCTCTTGCCATCTTTCCTACTGTGAGGGGTTAGTGAGTTTTTGAATTGCATTTTCCCCAACTGGTTTGATGCCAGGTGGATAACTCTAGAAATAGACATTCTCTATTTTCTGGCTACCAGTCCACAGAGCTTAGTTCGAGGTATTGACTCAGAGCTTCAAAGTATCTAGTGGCTTAGATTCTCGCAAACTCAGAAATCTATGTCATATTTATTCAGTAACAGCCCAGTAAGATGGCACACAATTCACTCATTGCTTTTGCCAACTTGTGGCAGAGATCACTGTCACATTCAATAATGCAGAATTGAATCCATCAGAGATCGAGATGACAGGGATTTCAAGGCATTTGGAATCTTTAATTTACAGAGATAGTATTTGTATAAAGAAGAACCCCTTATAATATTTGAAAATATGAAGAAATAGGCCTTATTTAGAACAGATTATGAATTATATTATGGAACAGAGGATCCCTGTATTCATAATTACTATTTAAGAAATTTTATCCCAACATTTTGATGGGCCTATAATAAAGAAGAAGAAGAGTATAACGTTGTGGTTTGGCCAAATATCAGCAAGGAAGTTTTATTCAATATTTAAAATATAATGAGGGAGAAAGAGAGATTGAGATACACAGGCAGACACACAAACACACAGACTTTTGTAGATAGTAGGCAAAATAATGAGGTCAGTAAGGAAGGAGAATGGAGCAGATATGGTGTTAAAAGCAGTTGAATAACCATAGAACAGTCATGAGAATATATAAATGATTATTTATCTGAGCTTGAGTTGGGGATGGCTTTTCTTTAGCATAACATCCATGGTGGGTGCTACAAAAAAAATGACCTCTAGATTGAATGTATAAATGTTAAAATTTTCTTCTGAATAACAAAAATAACATAAACAAAATTTAAAAATGAACAGAAAACTACAAAAATGCTAGCAACTCACAGGACAATGGATTAATGTCCTGAGTATAAAATAAGCTCTTAGAAATTAGTAAAAAAAAAATAAAACTCTCATGGAAAGAAGAAGCAATTTACTAGAAGAATTATAAAGGACCACAAGAAAATGGAGCTTTGTAAGTTATAAAATACATGTATCATACCTTTCTTTTCTGTGATCAACATGGCCAAAAAAGTAATTTAAATTAATGATATGCCCAGTTTTGTCAATGATTCACTAATAAGGACATTCTTATACTTTGCTGAGGAGCAAGTGAAATGGTACAGCACTGTTAGATAGCAATTTGGAGATAACTATCAAGACCTTGAAAAAATAATCATGATTTATGAACTAATCATCTTTCATCATGAATTGTATCTTAAGGAAATAATCAGAGATGAGCACAAAAATGTATGATTGAGTACTATATATCCATAATAGCATGGTTTATAACATTAATAATGGCAGCAAGCCGATTATCTTCCATTGAGTAACACAATACAATCCTATATAACCATTTAATATTTTCTAACCATTTAATTTTCAAAGAATGTTCAATAACATAGAGATCAATTTGTGATATAATAATCATATTAAACTATATATGAAGTGTGAGTCTATGATTCTTAAAACACTTGTGAAATTTCCAAAAATCACATCAATAGTTGTCGATGGGTAAGAGAATAGGTAGTTTTAATTTTTTATACTTTTATGAATTTTCAAACTTTTCTATATTGAAAAATTGTTCTTTTATAATTGGGGGAAAATAATAAATATATTTTCCCAGCTTTATTGTGTACCTAATATTCATGAATTTTTGAGTTTATAGTTCTGTGAATTCCAGTGATTATATGCAATTGAGTAAGCGTGCTGCATTCAAGATATAGAACATTTTCATCATCCCCAAAACGTTCCTCATGCCCTTTTGTAGTCAATGTAGTCAATTCCATCCCTTGAACAATCCCTGGCAACCATTGCTATTTTTGTCACTCGTACTTTGTCTTTTCTAGAATTTCATATATGCATTTGAGATTCATCCATGTTGCGATGTGTGCCAATACTTTCTTCTGAAAATTATGTTTCAAAAGAATACTCAGTATGTGGTTCACTCCAAGGATTAACCTTGGAGGGAAGAGGCAATGGAGAATAAATGGAAAGAACAAGAGATATTGAGACTGACGATTGAGCAAGTCACCCACATTCTTTGGCTCTCAGTTTGCTCATCTGTAAAATGAGAATAACAACATCTTTCTCACCCATAGCTCAGTGTCATGATGAGTAACTAATCAGAATATGCTTGTTTAAATCACCTCGTGAGGCACCAACATCAGCTTCTATGTTTATTATTACTGTGAATCTGATTAATATTCTGATGTGTAGGTTCAGTGTTCCCATCCCCTTGAAAATGAGAGTTGCCTTTATATAATATAGAGAATTGCCTTCATAAAGGCATATTCTCACATTAAGCCAAGCCTTTAATGAATTGTCATTATAAGAAATGGTTGAGAGAGGGCCAAACTTTAATGAGTGGTAAATGATCGAATACTCTAGCATGAGTTATTTTCAGATTCAATTTCTGACATCCATACTTTTTTCTTTTCTTCTTTTGCTTTTCTTTTCTAAATCTCTCTGTGTGTAGATCTTGGTCCCTACTTACAGGTTAGATTCTGAGAACTTCCTCCTTCTATTAATTTTTGATAGCTAAATAAGCAATTCTTAGACTTTTTAAGGCTGTGGAGTTAAGCTTTGGGGAGACAAAAAGGCACTGAAAAATCAATAAGTTCTTAAATCAGTTTGTAGACAAGCACTAGACACCATGAAATAACTCTAAATGACTGGAAAGAAATGATTATAACAAGCATGCCTAGTTCATTCATTCTTCATTTATTCTTTCTACAGTCAACACATTTTGATTGAGTTTCTATCATGATCTAGACATTCTGCAAGGACCTGGGATACAGTTGACAATTGGCCTATAGAAATTACATTCCAGTAGGAGATGAGACTAAAAGCGAATAAAATAAAAAATTAAATAGTTACAAATTCTGAAGAGTATAAAAAGAATTCAAACAAAGAGCTGCAGTGAGTGATGAAGGAGGGTTAGAGAACGCAAGAAAGGACTCTCCAGGGAGATCACAGGTGAGCTGAGTCCTGCAGCATGAGAAGGAGCTAATCTTGTGAAGAGCTGGAGGAAGGAGCATTGCAAGAGGGATGGTGTATGTAAACGTGCTGTGACAAGAAACACAGAAACTAAAAGGAATGAATGTGGTTGGGGCAGGATGGGTAGGGGGGAAGATCCAGAGTTGAGACTGGAGAGAGAGGCAGGATCAAATTTGTCACAACACTGAAAGCCAAAATGAGTAGTTTGGCGTTTGTCCTAATTCCATGGAGAGAACTGGATGGTTTTACTTACAGGAGTGACTTGATCTGCTTTAATCCTGAGTGTCTTCATAAAATTGAATTGATTATTCTCTCATCTGATCTGTAGCCAACAGTTTACTTGTAAAGAATTTAATTAAGGTATAAGGAAAAACATATTCATTAAAGCCTTATTTACCTATTCTTTGCTAAAACAATAATTATTCAAGGTTTTTTCCTTGGGATAGTATCAAGTACTACAGAACATTATAATTCTTTCTCTGTTGTCATCTTTTTACTTCCTTATTGAGGAAGGCTTCCCAGAGACAGCTGGGGGTTCCATGCAGTCAACCAGATACCCTGTACCAATGCATGCACTGTTTAGGCTCCTGTGGATGACTTTGGCTGGATTTAGAATAAGGGCAGTCAGAATATGATTTATTAACCAATTTGGAAGCTATTATATAATAAATCATATTCTTCTTTGGTACCTTCATTTTTAAACTTACTAGCTTCAGGTTAGTAGCAGAGTTATGATAATGTTTTATTTTATTTCCTCTGCAAATGCTTTGTACATTTCATATGAAGTTCAAGTAAACTTGAATAATCATCATAATTTCATTTATATGATTACACAGATACCTTTGGTTTATACTTGCTAACATAGGCATCAAGTTTCTGTCTAAGGACATCTTTTATGTGATTGAAACCTCTTGTAATAAGTATCTGAAGTATTGTTTTATATTATAAATAATGGTAAATCACAGTTTTATGATATACTTAACTAGAGTATCTGAAACTAATTCAGTTGCCTTAAAAATAGATTTTAGTTTTCATTTATACATTATAAAGCTTTATACACTATATCAAGAATTTATATTTGAATTCGAACCATGGCTCTGAAACTTACTGTGTGAACTTGAGTATGTATTTAGCCTTTCTGTGCTTCAGTTTCTTCTACTAGAAAATGCAGGTGAGAATAAAAGTTGGATAGTAGTGAGAATAAATAGATTTTATATATAGAGAAACTTCCCCCACATTTGCAAAAATCATATGATCCCTTTAGAGACATTCTTTGTTTTTTTTCTCACATAATAAATACTGTGTTTGCAGCATTGTGTTATATATTAGGCATACTAAACGACTATGGACAATTCTTGTCTATCCGGAGAGGCCAGCCAGGTGGAACTAGGAAACAGAGAAGGCATGTGGAAGTTGCTAGTGAAAACAAAAGAAACCCAGAGCTATTGGAAGAACTGTTGGTCCTTCTGTGCTTTGCAGGGTTCTGCTGTAAAGTTAGGTTAGGTTAAGTCATGTTCTGTGAGTTGCTTTTCCTCTTTTCAGGTTTGTCGGATCAGATACTGGCTTCTTTTTAGAAAGCCACAGGAACCCTGTACAAATCTTTTTATTTATTTATTTTTAATTGTCAGCAGCATATTATGGTTGGTAAGAGCACAGGTTATGGAATAAGGTAGACCTGGATTCAAGTCCACTTCCCAGCTATGTGACCTTATGCAATTCTCTTAACCTCTTTGACACTATTTTCTCATCTATAATATTGAGTAGTAAGCTGCAAACTTCATAGGTTTGTTATGAGAACTAAATGCGCTACGTGCTTGGAAACCTAGTACACTGTTTAACACACAGTAAGTGCTCAAAGAAAGTTATCATTTTAACACAATCATAATTAGCCACCATCTATTTTAAAGATAAGAACTCATAAAAGTTATATGAGTTACCCAATGACTTAATGTAGATTCAAACCCAGTTCTCCTTGATTTTAAAATCCATGTAGTTCATACTGATTTTATGCATGCTCACAAAATAAAACAAAAAACTAGACCAATTCTTTCAAAAACTAGAATCATATAATCCCTGCCACTATAGTTATTAAAAATAAAAATGAAAGGCTGTTTCATTGGTGGTTGTTAAAAATATGATACCAGAATAAATATCAATAGTGATACATTTTCTAAAGGATGACAAAAATGGATAGCAAGTATGGTTTCCATTAGCTTGCATCATTAAAATCCTCTACCAAGAAGCGTTACTGCTTTGAGGATTTTCCAGATCACAGTATGTCTCTGTTTCCCAGGTGAACAGACCTTATGGTCCAACCCAGCACTAGCCATTAGCGTCAGAAGCCCAGATACACAAGGCACAGGGTGTGTGACTAGGATGGGTTCTCAGCTTTCATTGGTGAGAGTCAGAGGGTGTTTGAGAAAGTATACGGTTTGAGTTTGAACTTGTGTCTGATTTAGGCATCCATTGGCCAATAAATCTCACTTAAGCTACACTGTTAACAATGAAATGTTGAGCTTGCCTCTAATTCATGCAATTTATTCAAATGGTAATTGGGGATTCACTGTCTAAGTCTCCCCTCCCAAAAGGTACTCATTCATTCATGAGTTCTTTACCAAGTTGGTCAGATTTATGGCATTCATAATGGCAATTTATCTAAAATACCTATATTCTGTGTGTGTGTGTTTATGCACATAGTGTGTATGTGCTGCAGATGTCAAAGCTTAGAATAGAAAGAATTCATTTACAATAATGAATAGCATTGCAAGTATTAGAGAAGTATGAATATCGAGTGATTAAAAATGCACATCTCAAATTCTTATATTTTCAACAAGCCTCCATGAACTCATTAAAATTTTAGAATTATGCCAAAAAACCATCCCTTGTATAAAAGGAAGTTTTAGGGTTTCAAAGCTGAGTGAGGATGTATTTTAGCTCTTGGCCTTTGAATATTTGTTACTCATTTTATGAGTGTGTGTATAGGATTTCTGGTTTTGATGAGACAGAAGCTGCTTATATACCTTTGTGTTTTCCAAAGTAAATCACTCTATATATTAAAGTTTTTCACTTTACTATTAGAATATAGAACCCCCCTTAGGGTAGAGAGGAAAGCAGTAAGGGGAGTCAGCGGTGGTTCTCTTCACCTGTGTTCTCTGCAGCTTCTCCTCTTACTGGAAGAAGCAAAGGAGGAAATGAAGGTGTTTTGTTTTGCTTTGCTCTTCCTGGAGCAGGAGCTGCAGGAAGGACAGCACATGGGACTTCAATATCAGTAATAATAAATTACTAATATTTTCTGAGCTCTTACCATGTGTGGGACCTTCTTCTAAGGGCTCTGTACATATCGGCGTATTAATTTCACATTATTCCTTTGACATAGGTAATGTTATTACTCCCAATTTGCAGATGAAGAAAGTAAACCAAAGTGAGATTAAGTAACTTCCCCAAACCTATGTGTACACTGTAAATCGGGGTTTAAATCCAGGCCCTTGGGTCTCTGGCCTGTGCACTTAAGCACTGTGCTGCACTGTCAGTGAATGAGACAGCAATAATACTAATAACGACAATAATAATAATTACCTTTGAATGTGTTTTTCACTGTCAGTACTGTGCTAATCGCTTTTAATCTCCACAAAAACCTCAAAATGGAAACTGCTGTAGACCCTGTGTTTACAACGTTGAAACTAAGGCTCTGAGAAGTTGAGGAACTAGCCCAGGGCCACACTGTGGGTAAGAGGTGGGACTTGGGTTTGAACTGAGTCTGCCTAATGTCAGAGCTAGCAGATAAAGGTAGGGAGGATGAAGCATAAACCACCTAATCCCTGCTCATGTCTTGAAACAGTGTGAACTTTAACCCACCCCCACACATCCCCATCTCCATTACAAGTCGGAGTGAAAAAGAGAAAATGTACTGGGGTGTGTGTGTGTGTGTGCGCGCGCGCGTGCGTGTGTGTGGTCAGATATTAAAATCTGTTTTTATTAATTTATGGAAGAAATGTATAAAATAAACTAAATTATTAGCAATTCTCCCTTCAAATCTTCCTAAAAAATATTCAAAATAAGTAATTCTAGGGATTTAAGAGGATTAAGAAACTACTGTATTGAAAGCACCCTGAAACATAATGTTGACATAACATAATCCTACACAGTCATGTGAAGGATTAATGGTCTCAGATATACCGTGTAAAGAAGAGTTTTGAGTGGAGTTCCTTACCTATCTTCACACATTTGGAGAACTATTCTCTGGAAGAAACACTCACCTTGGAAGTTACAGGGAAGCACATTTCACCTCAGTCTTAGGAAGAACTCTCTGTCAGCTAGAACTGTCCAACCATGGAATGGGCTGCCTCAGAAACTTACCCACTGCCTGTCATCATAGGCATTTATGAAGAGGGTGGATGGCTTTCAGGGAAGCCGAGGGGAGAGACCCCCAATAATAAATGGAAAATGCAATAGACAATTATCTCAATTCTGAGATTTTTATTTTATTTTACATGGAATAAATGCTGTATAAGCTACTTAACAAAGGAAGCCATCTATTTTAATAGATTTTCGTGTATTTTAGAATCTATTATCTATAAAAGATGTCAAAAGGGGAAAAATACCTTAAATAAAAGAAAAACTTATTTAATCTGTTTGAAGAACATATATTTGGAAATAAGAACTGTAAGTCAATGGACTTTATAAAGAGATTTAATATTTTGAAAAATATCCTAGAAGCACCAAAAAATTCCTAAAAATTTTATAAGTGAACTTAAAGGGGAAAAAAACAGAAAAAAACTTTTTTTTTTGACAAAAATGATAAATTGCTATAATGTTCAAAACACAATGATTTAAAAAAAATAAAAAAATAAAAAAAACCACAAAACACAATGATTTTATGATAAAAATAATGAAACACAACAAGGCTATAACTGATTCCAATCATAAAGCAAGCAGGATGTTAATATTAAGATTATAAAACATTGAGGCAAATGAAGGTATCTATAAAGGCTTCCCATTGGATTGGTTCCTGGTGTTTCCCTTGGATGTTTGAATATCATCCTTCTGCACTGTGTGCATTATGTTCATACACTAGAGCCTGAAAATGTATGTTCAATTAGTGTTCAGATCCCTAAGAATTTCAATGTTATAATAATAAACTCTGAAAAATTACATTGGGGCATCTTTTATTGAGTGGTGTTTGTAGAAAACACAGGAGGCTTTTGAGTTCTTTGTATTACCTGGTCACTGTGTCATTTTATTTCCATTTTTATAGGTTTTCATGGGTCAGCCCCTTTTATATCTTAGGGGTTATTATAAAGAAACAGTATGCATAAGATATACAATGCTATATTGAAGGTGTCATGGTTTTTTTTTTTAAGAGAGGCAACATGGTCTTCAAAAGGAAGAAATGTAGAATATTTATACTGTGATTTACTGTTAGCATTGAGAATGAGCTCAAATCTTATCATGATTCTTCAATTTAAAATCATTTACACAGGAAATCAAAAGGGGAAGATGATTAGTGGAAAGTGGTCTTCTGCAATATGGGAGAGAATTAGAGTTGGTTCAAAGGCAGGCTTTGGAACATAGAAATTCAATGTGCCCAGTTTGCTATATTTTTAGGATACCATAAGCTGGTATGATCATGTCAGAGTTTTCAGACTGCTAGAATTTGTTTTATAGATTTGTAAACATCTCTCTTCATAAAATTTGTCAAGCAACATTTTGAGTTTTTGTTATACTAACTTCTGGGGTTGAGCTTTGTCCTCCTTGCTTTTTCCTTGGTAGATTCCTCTCTAAAGCCGGGAAAGGCATCCTTCCATGTGAAAATATAATTTCTTGAAAGTGGGGAGGAGAGTCCTGAAAAACCTCACTTTAGATGTTTCAATAGCCAACAATTCTGGCATAAACTACCCCAATGATGAAAGAAAAACCTCCTCTCATGCACTGTCATCCTTCTTTGACATTCTTTTGCAGTGTCTTATACAGATCAGTTCCTTGGAGGTTTTGTGCTTCTCTCCTCTAATTGCCATTAGAGAGGGCTGTGAATCCTCCTACTTCTTCATAATTCCTAACTATTCCCTTTGACCAAAGTTATTCAGTAACAATTAAAGGGGACAGGAGAATCAAAGACTGTGTGTTTTCAGAATGATGCTGTCATTTCTGTGGGGTCTTAACATTTCGGAACAGTGCGGGGCGGTGGGTAAGCAACTGTAGTGTTTCAGCATTTTCATGGAGCAGACTTCTCACACCCTCAACAGAAACGCTTAGGGGCATTTAATAGCTTAGAAAGGCTGGAACCTTGCAGCCTCACCAAAGGCAAGGTCGTGCGATGTGATGAGCACCACTCTGCAATGGAGCATGAGGAAACCCATGCCGCCCTTGGAGTCTCCTGCCTTCCTCTTTACCCCATTTATTAAACTCATGAGAACTCACAGGAAGCATTCAGGTTTAATTTGTCTTGCTTGAGTTCATTACCTAGTACCATACGTATGCACACTTGTGCATACTTAATGAAAATTGTCAGTGGGTTTCCAGCTCAAAATCAGCACATGCTGTCTAGAAGATGAATCACAGTATAGGGATTTAGTACATGCCCAGCGCTGTTTTAAGTGCTTCACCAATATTAGCTCATTTAGTCCTCACCATAATCCTAGGTTTGTGGGTTTATTTTTATCTCCACTTTACAGATAAGGGCTCCAAGGCACAGAGGAAGTGGGTAAATTGCCCAATGTCAGGGTCAGAATTGAGATTTGCACCACACAGCCTGATGCCAGAATTCAGGCTATTAACTATTACATCAACGTCATACCAAGTAATGATCTGAAAGAAAGACTGAGCATTTCTTCTCTAAAGTCTTCTAGCTTAACTCTTAAACAAGATTAAATTACACACACACACACACACACAAAAGCTAAGGCAGTGATTTTACTGCTGTGGTCCCTTTAATTATGAAAGAAATAAAAGAGAAGTGGAAGTTTGTCTTTACAGCCTAGTAGACTGGTTTCAATCCACACTCTGGTTTGATTAGAATGTTAGACTTGTCGCTAATTTCTCTGGACCTCACTTGCTCAATCTATGAAATAGGGATATAATTGCTGTTGATATGAACTTTTGTAATACATTTCAAGTGCTTAGCACAATGCCTGACACGTACATGTTAGCAGTTATTATTTGCAAACTGCCTTCAGTCCTTTATGGAAATAGAATAGTGGCAGACAATGAATTGACTGGGCGTGAGGACGATTAAAGTGATGTTGTTTAATAGAAAATAATCAGACACATGAGTTTTATTACATGAGGCAAGTCAGTGGTCTGTTTTATACCAACGACCTAGCTTTTCTGCAATATTCTTAGATATGTGTGTGACACAGTATGGTGTGAGGAACAGAGTGTTGCAGCACAGTGTGTCAGGTATTTATTTGGCTTCAGGGAGGGTCCACGTTGTCCCACATTCTGAATCACAGCAGTGTATCACATCTGCTCTCAACACTCCTGGTTCTGCTTCAAAACGCATAATAGTCATGGAGCTGGGATTTACCAATCTCTTGGAGTTAATTAGAAATGGAAAATCAGTGTAGTGATAAGGGAGGGTCATAAAAGGAAAAAATAAGTAAGATGGCAATGCTCTAAGGATGTGGGATTCTCCTGGGTAGGAGTCATCTGGTCAAACTGCTGCCACTGAGATCCAATGGGGGGGGGGGGCAAGTGGGAGTCCCAGTGGGGGTTGTGACAGGAATTTCCTTCTCCTCCTAACTAACCTTCTCTAAGTGAAATGATCCAATTTCTACCTTCAAATTGAAAAGTTCTTTATTCTCTCTCACCGCAGGAGTCCTAAAGATTATACTCACCCAGGGAGCAACTCTTTCTTAAAGCTTCCTTTGAGAATGATGGGGTGGGAATCTCTGCTTGAGGAAACTCCATCTTTTATAGACAGCATCCCACGTGGCACCTTAAGGGTTAAACTTTTGTTGGAGAGAAAAGGTATCAAGTGGCTTTCCAGGAGGGGATAACCTCCAATTTAGAAACTGCCATTTCTAAAAAGATAAGCCAAATATACGTTAGTGCCACGGCTTTCTATGAAAGGAACAACTCAGCATGTGTGAGTTCTTTTGGTGTCTGTCATCTCTATAACGTATGTATCAGGGTGAGGACGGTCAATCACAGTTAATAAAAACCCCAGAACACGACAGAGATCCCTTTTACTATAGGTCCATTTTATGATAGCTCTCAATTTACGATGTCATAGAAATCAGAAGGGAAGCATTTATCTTCTCATTCACAGCCATCCCTTCTCCCTCTGTGTCCTAGCCCCTCCCCCCGTGCCAGTTTCCAGTCCCTCAAAGATGCTTTGTGCAAGAAAGTGCAAGTTGCCCGTTCTGGCTTTATTTTTGTTCCCTTTTGCTTTCGTCCTGGCTCCCCCCCAAAACCAAGCCAGCAAAGCAAATGGCCCGGGTTCCCCCCCAACGCCTGACCTGCGTTTACTGGGAGGAGAGCGGGAGAGGGAGCGCGCATTCCGGAGCAGGCTGCTCTGACTCCGACCACAGGCTGTTTTGTGCAGGCTGTCCCTCTCCTTCAAAACCGTGCATCCCCTCCCCGAAGCAGCAGGCAGTGTGCCTCCATTCAGCCACATTTGGTATGCATGAGCACGGCTGCAGGGAGAGGGGAGGTGGCTTTCTTAAGAAGGTTCAGGGGCTCAGGCAACGCCACTTGACTAGTCTCCTAAGTTCCAGGAAGCCTCTGCCCTAATGGAATTTGCAGGTGTGGAGATGACCATGGGATGCCAGAGCCGTGGGGGACCGTTTGTTTTCTAGGCATTGCTCAGGTTTGCAGTTTCTTGTTTTCCCGGTGGAATTTGGAAGGGGTCATGAATCAAACTGATGCTCCTCGACCCCTAAACTGGACCATCCGGAAGCTGTGCCACGCAGCCTTTCTTCCATCTGTCAGACTTCTTAAGGTACTGTAACTTGCTCCTTTGAATGGCTCTAATTATGCTTTTCAGGTCTAAATACCCAACTTGGGCACTTGGGCTGGGACACACCTTTGGGGGAGCACAAATGTGTGCAGTGCTGGCTCTGTGGCCAGTGGCTGGAGAGAGGTTCTCAGCACTCCTCACCTCCCCCACACTCCACCCCTACCCTATGGTGTCAGGGAGGAGAGACTGGTATGAGCCACACTTGAGAATGAGCTTTTGGTCTCAGAGAATGGTCTCAGAGCCTAAGTGCTACCCCCACCCCTTTTAACCATCCCTAAAACAGAATTAATTAACTTCTTTGGGAGGGTGGGAACAGGAATGGGAGTGAAATCCCATTACTCCCCTGTGTTTCCTTCCTGGTTTTTCTTTTCCCTCCCCGGGGAAGCCCTTCGACCCACTTTCCCTTTAAATGGAACCTGAGAGAACAAAGGACTCTCCTCATTATTTTAAAAGCACTGTGTAGTTAGGTGGTCAGTCAGGTAAAGACAAAGAATGAACCTCATCTGATAGTGACTTTTTTTGGTGTCCTTGTTTTTAAAAAAGGCATGATAATTTTAGTCTCCCGAGTGAAGTCAGTAGTGGGAAAGTATTGTTAAACATACATTGAACTAAGCTCTCTCTCTAGCTGTGAGTCACACAAAAGAATGGTACTACACCTGAGCTGGAATTGCCACCTTGTGTCTGCGCTGCTCTGCTTTCTAGAAGCAAATACATTAAAGATACTGAAAAAGTCCACACAACTTCATAGTAATCTGCCTTCATCATCTGCCTTGTAGGGAAGAAAATACAAATAAAATTTAAAGGTTCCGAAAAAAAGTATTTTTGCCTAAAAAAGAGAATGTGCTCACACTTATTTAGGAACCATGGGTATCTGTGGATGTTCTTTAGCCATTTGAAGTTAAAAAGGCAAGGCAAAGTTCTTAATTCTCTTTTCCATATTATATATGATCTTTTGATTTAATTACCACTGGGCACTGAGTCCAGTGGGCTATGATGGAGGATTAATGGATTATCCCGGAATAAATTACGCTTGCAGAAATTTGTCTGAGGCTGTGTCCTGGTCAGGTTAAGTTTGATGTGGACAGTTGATTTTATACTGCTAAGTGGCTCCTGGCAACAGTGTTCCCCATCCTTTGTGTTTTCCTTATCCTGTTAAACACAAAATGGTTTTAACTTTCACAAAGGCTGCCCCAAGTGCTGTTCAAACCCCATCATATGGTTGTCATGGTGACGGCTTGCTTTCCTTTAAGGAATATTGAGGAGGAAGGTCAGGTTTGGGCAGGAAGAGCCAAAGGAAGAGAAGCTTCTTTGGATATGCATGTTTTTGCTGTATTGGAACAACATGTGTGATAGGGCAAGAAAAAGAATGTGCCACAGAATTAGCAAATGAATATAAATTTTCCTCCATAATCACTAGTGAATCAAGTGTATGGGGCAAAGAATGTTTTGGCAAATCTAAGTCTGACTGAGAATATTGACTCTAATAATTCCATGTGCTATGAGAAATATATTTTTCAGTTAAAGTCATTCATTGGCTTTACCCTGAAATAATGGTTTTTAACTCTGATTAACAGATATGTGACCATCACTTTCAATATGTTATTAATATTTTAGTTTTTTAATGGAAAATGTTACTTTTTGCTAGTCATAAAACCAGCAGAGAAGTACCTATCTATCCCAGGTGGATTACTTATTTTTAGAGGAGTAAAATAAAAGTCATCTCTTTTTTAACTAAAAGTACTGTCCATATCATATACCAGGAGATATTGTCAATACTACACTAATACTTTCATTGGCACACAGCTCAATCCTACTATCCTTTATTCACGTGATGCTTTATAACAATTCATGTAACAAAGTGTATTAGTGAGTATCCTTCCAATTCCTTCAATATCCGAAAGACAGGCTTTTACTAGGGAACTTTTTTCCAAATGACATCTGTATTTTTGAAAGATCATAGCTACCCTATTAGACTTCAGATGCTGAGCACATTTCAAACTCCTGAAAAAAATTAAGTGTTAGCAAATTCTTTCAGCAATACTTAGAAAGAAATGAAAGCTGCTTTTATAAGCAATTGTATTATGCACTCTCTGAATATGAATGCCATGTTTTTGTTTTTTACATGTGGATTGTGGCTTGCTTCTCTTTGCTTTGCTAGTTCCTATGTATTCTTGCCCTAGCTTTTATCTTTCCAGTAAAATGGAAGTTCGTGAGTAATAACCTGTATCTTTTAGTAAATGTTCTTCCTGAGTTGGTCTATAAATATTGAATAACTGTAATTCTCACGTCCCTTCCTTACTTTCTGCACAGTTCTTTCCTCCCCCTCTCTCTCTCTTACTGCACCTCCCCCACACCCCCACCACCATGTTAATTTGGTGGATGGATTCTCCAGGTATCCAGTAGTCTATTGGAATCTTGAGCTAACAAACCCAATTCTCCTATTCAACAGGTAATTTGTGTTCCTCTTCCAAGTATTGTTCTGATGTGACATGCCCTCTCTCAGTGCTCTCACTTGTCAGTAAATACTGTGTAGGGCGTGATTTAGCTAAACTCAGATCACTCACCATTTCGGACAGACTGAGCTCAAGCCAATTTCCCTTCCTATCCCTTTCCTTGAAAATGTGTGTTTCTTTGCTAACTTACTTTGGTACCATGCTAACCTTTAGAAATGGCTTCATAATCCTGTTTCTTGCATTTCCCATTTCCAAATAGAAACAGGATACTAAAGAATTAGAAGGGCAAGGACAGCATCTGAAGCCTGAGTTAAACCCAATGAGCACTGGAATATATGCTGAAAACATTTCATTTGTTGTTTTGTCCATCTCAGAGCAAATTTTCAATATGCCAACCAACTCACATTTTGAATTTGGGGTTGCATTTGGAAATAACACTTGGAAACGAATTTTTGGACTGGCGCATGATGATGATAGCCAAAAGACAGAGCCTGTTTTCAAACGGATACATTTCAAATGGGCCCCTTTCCAAACCATTTCTCTTCTGTTGTCATTTGCTTTATTCTTATGTGTTTCAAGATTTCATCTTACTATTAATCACAAAAAAAGTCAAGTTTATTTCAGTGACAGAATGTTCTTAGCATATTTCATATTCATTATCAGGTCTATCTTTGCCATTGTTTTATTTGGAAGATTTTATTTTGGTAACATGTTGAATTTGAAGATTATTTTTAGGGCGGAGAGCCTTCTTTGCATTGAAGTCTTAGAGAACGTGCTGAAAGGAAGGCTTCTGAAAAATGGGTTGCATTGGAGGAAAGGGAGGATCTATATTTGTAACAGATTTTGGAAAGACATTTAAGTCAGTGTGTTAATGAAGACCAAATGAGTAGTATCCTTTTAAGATGTTCAAGGTATTATATTGAGAAATTGTATGACTTTGCTCACTTTGAACAATGTCAGAAATAGAATAAAGAAATCCTATTGTGGAAAGGTAGGCCTAAACACTGGGTCCTAATTCCACTGTGTTCTTAACTGGGTGTATGATGTTGGGTAAATTACTTAATCTCTCTGTAACTTGGTGTCCTCTTTAAAATGAAGGGCGTGGGTCTTGACTCAATTTAGACCCAGTGCTCTGATTCTCTGTGGTGAAGCCTGCCATTCTCCATCTGTGTGGAAGGGAATAATCCGTTTGGGCTCAAAGAATCGAATTTGAAAATGGAAGAAGGAAACAGAGCAGGGTTGAAATCACAGAAGCCCTTCTCTGCTAAGGCATTTGATCATTATCCTGAAACTAGGGGGTCCAATTAAAGGAATGTTTGCAGCCAGGTAACTGCCAGATTAAGGTATTATATATTCATTCACTCTAAAATGTATGAGATGGTGCAACTGGAAACTGAGAGATTAGATTAGAGGCCTGAAGAATTGATGAGAATCTGATGAAGGCAAAAGTAATGGAGGTAAAATAAACAGGGTCTTGTTAAATGGGTGAATTGTGGTAGAGAGAAGAATCTAGAATAACTTCTGAGTTTCTGTCTTTGTTATAGGGTTGATGATGGTCCCAGTGTCTGAGAATAAATGTCCTGAGAGGAAGGACAGAGATTCTCACTTGGTGGTTCTTCTGTAGAGAGCTAGAGAAAGTATGTCAATTACTGACCCTAGTGGGATTGAGTAAAACATGAAGAATACTGTTCCTTATCTTTCTTGTCCCATTAATGAGTATGAGCCCCACTGAAAGCCCAATAGCAGAATTCCTTGAAGTAGATACTATTCAATCAGTAATATCACTTCTAATTTTTCTTATACTATATTTTTGTTATATGCCCTGCTTTCATGTAAAACTATGCATAGTTTTTCATAGTAAATCCTCCTCCCCTTTTTTGGAATCGGTCAAAAATCTTAGACTTTTGCTTTATTTTTTTCCCTTTTCTCTCTTCAGTATGGAAGGATTAATGAATATAAACTGGGTAACACAAGGGAATTAATTGAAAGAGCCATCATCAAGTTAGGCTATCAGATTAGCACACCTTCTACCCAAGTGTAATGGTTTATACTTTTATAATTCCGTATAATGGTAACTAAAGTTCATTATATTGTCCCCCAAGCACAACAAGAGCCTAGTGACCGAATGCATTCAGCCTGTCTGCTATAGTTGATGCCAGACTTTCCAGGAACTGATTTTCCTTTGAGGTTCTCAAACTCCTCCAGAAACAATCACATTGAAATTTGTTTCAATTTGTGTTTTACATTAATGACCTCCAACATCTCTCATTCACATCTGAAATTCTAAATTTTTACAAGGGAGGTAGAACAATATTAATAAACCAGACTTTTTGCTTAGCCAGGAAAGGGCATCCCTGAGCCACATGCTATGAGCAGCAGTGAAGTTTCCACAGCAAGAGGAAACACACACCTATTATATCTAGGTGAGTATGTTGGAGCTTTGTGTCAGGCAAGGTCGGGGAACTTGTTATGGACCGATTCCACGAAGTGCCTTGAAGATGGAAATTTGAAGAATAAATTGTTTTTAGGAAAACATGGTGTATTGTTAGGCAGAATTTTAAGGGCTACAAATAAAGAAACTTCCATCTTTTCATCTCAGCATGTCGGCCTCAGATTCCCTTAAGAAAAAAGTTAGAAAGAAGAGAATAAAAGAAAAGAAAATGTGACCAAACACAAACCCAGGAGAGAGGGAAATTTGTCTGGTGTGTATTAAATGGTGGCTTCAACTCAGGCTGCTGAACAGGGAACCATGTGACTTGTCTTTTTATGAAATGTTCCTCAGGCAGCCTGAGGGAAATTCCTGAGGCAACCAGAAACCCTCCTGTCTCTCTGGAGAGTTCTGCCTCCTAATGCTCTCTATTGTGGAGGCGAGAATGGAAGTGTGTGGTCTCTGGGGAATGAGGGAGGAAATGGCTGAGATGTCCAAGTCCTGGAGCCACCTTACTCTGGGATGCCTGGAGGCACAGTGACAGCCATGGCAAGGTCTGTCTAGAGGGACAGGGAGAGAGGACACGACCTCTCCAGCAGTGGCTTCACGTCCTTCCCTCTACTCATCTGTTGTTGTAAACTCAACTGTCTCAAAGCTAATTTTCAGACAGCTAGATCATACTTTTTTCTCCCTTCCCCTTACCTAGCATGAAAAAGAGTTTTAAAGACTGTGACTGACAAAATGCATTCAATAAATGTTTATTGAATGAACAGACACACCAGAATGCTTAGGAATCTCTCCGGAAGCTTGTGAGAAAAGCAAGAATTGCAGCCCCAGTCCTGGAGGTGTTGATTCAGGAGGTGGGCGGTGGCCCCAAGAATTTGCATTTTCACAAGCTCTGCCAGCGATTCTGATGCCCAGAGCTCTTGGAAGGACCCCACATTGAGAAGAGCTGGAGGGAAACTGGATGCAGTGGCCTCTCTTATGCCAGCATCTGGGCAGAACAGATTTTGTGTGAGTCGTCAGTGGGAGCAAAAGGTTTTAAGTAAACAGTTCACAGGTTTTCAAAATTTAATCGGGAAAGATCATTTACAGAGAGCAGTAAATTTAGTTCAGCTGCCTTGCTTTGGGTTGTAGAGGCTATAAAAATATAATCTGAAGAAATGTTTCTCCCTATTCTCTTTATTTTCTGTTTATTGATATGATCATTCTGTGTAATTTTCATCATGAAATTTTTCAGTCCTATGTAAAATTTCAGAGTTTTTTATTCCATTGAGCTTATATGGAGAAATGGTGGCGAACTAGAGTTCCCAAATGTAGTATCTGTGGTCAAGGTTCTGGAATATCATGAGTAACCCCCTGTGTTCCCCTAGCATGGCCCTTAGAATTACAGTGGTCACTCAGGTGCATGTCCCTTAGATTTCAGTGGCATGTGATAGCACCAAGTGGATGTGGCCAATTCACTTGGGATCAGGGCCGAAGCAGCTATAATTCATGCCCATGACGCCACCCTCCTCGCACGCCCTCCACCCCGCAGCCTTCAGAAACTCACCAGAGAGTCTGGACAGAGAGGGGGAAGAAAAGAACATCTAGGGCTTTCATTTGGAAAAGCATATTTTTACTTTTATACTTAATTTTATACTTTTAAGTTTCAAAAATTGATGCTTAGTATTAAATATTAGATATAGAAGAACAGAGTAGACAAAGTTTTCTCAGCTCTTGAGTATATGGCAAAGATACAGCACTATGACTGCTGTGGTGGGATGGGTAGGGTCTAATAAAATCTCTAGGAGGGGGACACTCATCACACATAAAATTTGTGTTTAACAGCCTTTAGGAATTCTGTCCCAACCAATTGTCTCTTCTCTACTTCATTTTTAGAGGCACATGCATAGGAATTGCAGTTTAGGGATAGCATTGATCAGTTGTGTTTCCTTTCCCCCAAATAATAGACAGATAGATAGATCAGTGAGAAAGAAGAAAAAAAGGAAGGAAGGAACTTATTGTGTATACATCCATCAATAGCATCTTTTTATATATTGAATTGTCTTACACGAAGGGAGATTTATTCAACACAATGACCTTTTGGAGGAGTGTTTCCCAAAACATAGTCCAAGACTGCTTGTGATAGAATTAGATTCTGGGGATTTGACCCAGACCTACTAAGTTAAACCCTTGGGAGGACCTTGCAAATCTAAATTTAACAAACAGCGAAGATGACCCTTATACCCAGTAACATTTGAGAATCTCCCCTTCTAAAGTGTGACACTTCAGTAAAGAGAATTGGTGCATTAAAGTTTTGCCTCTGGCATGACCACACTTCAGTATCTGATTTTTATTGTTAAAAATTGAGCACCTAGCATCTCTCTATAAATTTATATAGGCTCATAATGTATCCTTATCTTGAAAGTTGTCATGCTCACAAGGAATTGAATGACTTTTACAATTGTCTCTTAAGAGATCATACAGGAAATCTAATTTAGATGCCAGAAATGTGTAGTCCGAAGGTAGTATCCTAGACTAGAAGATGGCATATCAACCTCATTTTTGTTTACTTTAGGAGACTATACACTTTCATGGTTAGAGGCAGAAAAACTTTGAGACAGAGAAAAAAATCCCAAGTCTATCTTCTGCCTTAATCATGTGGCCTAAGCAAGCTCCCCTCAAATCTGCTCCTTTTCCTTTAAACTTTCTCCCAACTGCTAGAATTACCCATTCACCAAATTGCCCAAACTGGAAAACCTGGGTTTATGCCTTTTGTCTTGTTTTCTCTCATTCTTACATAATTAGCCAATCAGTGCCAGATTTCCTCATAAATATATCTCAGATCCACCCCCTTCTGTCTATTCCTAGTTCCCAAAATCAGTCTCTCTTTTTCTTGGGCCCAAAATACTACAGCTGCCTCCAGTCTTGTCTACTTCAAATCAATCCTTCCCACAGCCACCGGAATGGTCCATTTAAAATGCAAGTAAGGCCAGGATGCTGTGCGTTCTACATTCATCCGTGGTTCCCGTCTCCTGTGGAATAAAATCTAAGCTCTTGGGCATGGAATAAGACTGTCAATGTCCTGCCTCTGCCTACTTCTCTGCCTTCATAGCCCATTTTTCTCTTCCTCAAATTGTGGAATGCCTTATAGCTGGGCTTTTTGCACAAGTGATTTCCACTTCTTGGGGAACCTGAACCACATCTTCTCCTATCTAACTCCTGCATGTCTTTTCATACTCAACTCAGGTGAGTAGAATGAGTTCAGGAAAAATTTCCCTGAATCCTCAAAGCTAGCTGAGGCTCTTCTCTGCTGCATGTCCATAAAAGTGGGTATTTCTAGCTTTGTTTTTAGCATATTGTGGTATTATTAGCTCTTCCAACTCATTTTGAAGACCTTCCTGAAGTTAGGAATCATATCTTATTCACTTTGGTGTGTGCAGCATTTAACAGAGAGCCTAGAATATCTTGCGTGCTAAATGAATTATACTTGAATAGGTAAACGTTGGAGGAATGAGTAACTATGCTCTTGATTCAGTGCTCTGAAGTTGCTACTTAGAACCAAATGGTATTACAGGGTCTTGGTATTCTTGTATGATTAAAGAATACCTTAAGTTTGAGGTGATTCACTTCATATGTTCCCCAAATTGGAGGATTAATTAGGGAGTTGAACCAATAATTAGTACTAAGTGAAAGTGATACAGAATAAAATATATATTCAAGGAAGAAACTAAGTAGATAGCACTAAATGTCTGCTTTGATAATATTCACTGAAAGAGAGAATGAGAGATTAAAATTACTTCACCTACTGATTGTGTTGGAGAAAAGGCATTTCTTAATTTGGTGATCTAATAGTCTTTAATATATTTCCTTTAATAATGTTGTTGGTTGGGTTATACTGTGAAATAGAGAAAATATCATTAGAAGAAAAACTATATTGTTAAACTTGTTTGGGCCATCCTTGCTTTATCCTTTAAATATGCCTTTGGCAAATTTCTAGAGTTAACTATGTGGACACTATCCGACTGACATGTCTTGGTGTTTCTATTTAAAGGTAAAAGTGACTTAGGATTTATTTTCTATTAGCATTAGATTATTTTACTAATGGATCAAAGTCAAATAGAATTCTTAGTTTATCAGGTTTCTACAGGGAAAAAAAAGTAGATCAAAGTCAAAATAACTTTCTTGTGGAAGAGATCAGAATCATTAGAAAATTATCCTACTGTTTGTTGGTTAAGGTCAATAATACATGTGGCTGGAAAGAGGGTAAATAATTATTTACTGACATCATATCTGTAATTATCCATCTCCTTGCTAAAAGAAAATTTTACAAAGAATGAGCTGTTATACAGGCTTTCATAAGAAATATTTGCTCTATATTGCTAGTCCATATCTAAATGATGGCTAGAATATTTAAGGTCTGGCAGATTAATTTACAGAGTTGTCGAATGCTTTGGGCTAGCCTAATGATATTCCATTAAAACAGGGTTTCTCAACCTCAGCACTACTGACATTTGGGTCTAGATAAATCTCTGTCATGAGGGCTGTGTGTCCTGTTCATCATAGGAAATTTAGGAGTATCTTAGGTTTCTATCCACCAGACACCAGGAGCACTCACCCGTCTCTCATTGTGACAACCAAAAATGTTTCCAGGCATTGCCAAATATCCTTTGGAGTGGAAACAAAATCAACCCCAGTTGACAACCACTGCTTTAAACATTTCCCCTTGAAGATAGATATTTTAAAGGGTAAATAGGTAATTGATTTTGTTGGAATCCCAAGACATACTTAACAGTGATACAAAAGGAATGCTTTAATTTTAGTTCTTTTTCATTTTACAAAATATTGAAATTTAGCTTACATTTGGGAAATTAACTGGTCGAGCTCTATTCACTAAACATAGAAAGACTAAGGAATTATTTTCTCATCTTATTGTCAATCATCTCTTATAAGAAAGTTAAATGTGGCTAATTTGCCTGAAAGTGTTTGAATGTTCCATATATGTTGCTTTGTGAATTAAAAGTAGAGCATATTTTTTAGTCTGATTGATGGTAGCAAGTGAAATATTTAATTTTTACCATTTTGTTCTACAGTAACTTCTACTTAGAACTGCTTAAGAAAAATCAATATAAAATTCTTTTCAATGAATAAATGAAGGAAATATTTAACTTCATCAAGATGGATTTTTTGGTATGACATTAGCTCACATGACCAATCAAAGATTGAGATGAGTCCAGTAATTTGTACAAGGAGGCTATATACTTTAAAGGTGAATATAACTAAAGCTAATCATTAATTTCAGCATGATCAAATGGGCAGAAAAACTAGATTTTAGCCCTTACTTAATTCTGCGTCAATTAATATCCTATTTGAGTTACCTAGAATAAATAATTTTATCTTTCAATGTTTCAGTTTTCTTATTTACAAAATGAGAGGGTTAAGTCAGATCAGGGTAGGCAAACTTTTTCTATAAAAGGGCAGATCATAAATATTTTATGCTTCACATATACTCACCAGCAAACTGGTATTAACTGAGCAGCACCTAAGTGGACACATAGGAACTACATTAATGGGGTATTGGGTGGGTGGGGGAAGGGGGGCAGGTATATACATACATAATGAGTGAGACGTGCACCGTCTGAGGGTTGGTCACGCTTGAAGCTCAGACTTGTGGGGGGAGGGGGGCAAGGGCATTATTTGAAACCTTAAAATTTGTGCCCCCATAATTTGCTGAAATAAAAAAAAAGAAAAAAAAGAAAAAGAAATAACTAAATATTTTATATAAATATTTTGTGGGTCATGCGGTCTCTATTGTAATACTTAATATGTATTATATGGTACCATGAAAGCAGTCATAGTCAATATATCACACATGAGCGTAGCTGTGTTCTAATAAAACTTATTTATGAACACTGAAATTTGAATTTCATATAATTGTCATGTCATAAAATATTCTTAGTTTCATTGTTTTCAACCGTTTTAAATTTAAAAACTATTTTTAGCTAAACAGTTGTACACGGCAGAGGGCAAAGTGGTACTTGGCCTGTGGACCACATTTTGCCAACCATTAGATGATTGCTAAGGTCTCTTCCAGGGGACCTTAACATTCTTGAATTGACATTCTAACATTCTTGAATTTACATAGGAATGATAGAAAAGCCATTGTGTGCCCCAGTTTATCTGAAAACTGCTTCAATATCTGAAGGCAGCTGAAAGTAAATCAGTTGTTAATTTTAATGATGTCATATGTTCCTTGGAGGGAGTATGGGCTGGGCTTGCTATCTTATGATGGGTAGGGAAATACTTGTTCTCTCCCTCTAAAAAATTGAATGCAGTCTCACTTATTCTAAAGATGTCATTATTCACAAAATATATTGAAATGTACAGGGACTGAAAGTGAAATGATATTAAAAACTTAACATTTGAAAAGTCCTTTTCAATTTAAAGGGTACTTTGCTTTATGTCAAATGAAATGAACTTCATAGCAACCCTGTGAATAAGTGTGGTAGGTACAGTTACTCCTATTTTTAGCTGAAAAAGTTGTGGCCCAAATAGGTTAAGCCACACATAAGTGGACTTTTCTGAGTTAAGACTCAGAACTCCTTCCCTGCATTCTTCTGCATCTTGCATCTGCCTCCATTACTCTCTCTCTCTCTTCATCTCAGACCCAGCTAGAGTATAGCGTTATCTCATGCTTTGATAATAGAAACAGGTATATTCTTTTTGGATACTTGACTGCAAAAAAAATTAAAGGTGTATTTTCAAAATGATCATTGACAAGACTCAAAACTTCTCTTGAGTCTTAGTTATAATTTCAAATAATAAAAATTCTGCTTTGTATTGTTCAGAAGTTAATATGTCTGGTGTTGGCATAGACTATAGTCAGTATTCGGTAAGTATGAATTCCTTTCCTTTCAGTGTATAAAACAGAAATGGTACCATGTAAATTAACAGAATTCAAGATGTCTCTCATAATAATTTGGACTTAGATAATGCATGTTATGTACAGCTGTTTTCACTTTGGAGTTTACTGTAGATTGTATAAGTTAGGGTTCTCTAGAAAAAAAAATCAATAGGATATATATGCATGTTGAAAGAGATTCATTTTAAGGACTTGGCTTATGCAGTTGAGGAGACTTGACAAGTCCAAAAGCTGATGGGGACGCCAACAGATTGGAGAAGAGTTAAGTCTCCTGCAAAACCAGGAAGAGTTGATATTGCAAGTAAAGTCCAAAGGCAGTCTGCTGGAAAATTCCTTCTTGCTTAGGGGAGGTCAGCCTTTGGTTCTGTTCATGCCATCAGCTGATTAGACAAGGCCCACACACATTTATGGCAAGCAATCAGCTTTACTCAAAGTCCACTGATTTAAATGTAAACTTCATCCAAAGCAAAACCCTCATAGATACATCTAGAATAATGTTTGACCAAAGATTTGGGCACCATGGCCCAGATAACTTGACTTATAAAATTAACCATCAGATAGGTCATTGTTAATCATTGTTAATCAACTCATGCTAACTTAAATAAAAATTTTGCTCTAAAGTTAATCTCTAGGATACACAATAAATGGGATGGAAGTGTAGCCAGATAGACCCAAACTTCTCTGCTATATGGCCCTAGAGTCTCTCATTTCTGCTTCTCTTGGTCCATCTATTCTATACTTTTCTTTGTAGACCAGCTTCTCCTGTTACACTGTATTCTGCTAACACTTGGTGTAGAGCCCAGTTATTTATAATCTTGCAGTTGCATGCCTTACATCTCCCCTTCTCCTAAGAAATCTCATTAACCCTGTTTTGGTCAGATGTCCACCCTTATTTACTTAGCTCTGGTCAGGGAAATTGAATCACCAGGTATTAAAATGGCCACCTAGATTCATTCACCTAGCAGGTCATGTGGGCAGGAGCACATTCTCTTAGCAAGAACATAGGCACAGTGCTTCATTAACTTAATTAGCATGAATTCCCTGTACGCATAATAGCTTAATGGTTCTGCAATCCACCCAGAACCAGAAGACACTGCAAGGAATCCAAAACTAAGATTCCATTCTGCAAGTGAAGATAAACAATTATTCTATACCTTTTGCTAATATATAATAAGAGGAAATAGACTCCAACTACAGAACTTGCTTTTAGGTGTATTGTAGAGACACTGTGTCTGATCAAGAGGATTGAAGAGCCTGGGAAAAGTAGTAGACTCTCTTCCATGGGAGGAACATATTGAAATTATGAAAAAATTCTGTCAGAATCCCACCTTGAGAGGACATTGGATTCCAATGTCCTCTTAAATGCCTCTTTTAGTCACTTCCATTATTCATGGTTTCAGCACTGCTGAAAGGTCCCACGGAGCTCTTAATGGGCTTTGTTAACTCTTCTGGGTGACCGAAATTGCACCATTCCCAAATGTATATCCCTGAAAAAAGAAAGCAAAATAGCACATTGTTTAAACATAACGTGATAGTAAACTGAATATGGGTAAGAAAAGTTTTATGATTTTTAAAAATTAACCATGCTTAAAGGAGTTCAGTATGAGATATTATTAATGTAATGTTTTAATCAGAATATTCCCGTTTTCATAGAAGTTCTTTTGAAGGGCAAAAGTTCATCCAAATTTAATACAGTTAAATGAGCAGTTAAACCACTGTCTTTAAGTGAATACTTACAGTGAATACAGTTAAACCACTGTCTTTAAGTGAATGGCAATTCATAGATCAAAACAGGAATATAAAATTAGCATTTCTCCCCCAATTATTTATTTATCCTTCACAGACTTAATTGATTCTATAATCATCTATTGCTATGTATCAGAAACTGTGCTAGGTATTAGAAATTCAAAGATGAAAAATACTATACCTTTGATCAAAAGAAGCTAATAATGGAGTTGGAGTGACAGACAAGGAAATTGGAAATGGCAATATGGCTTGATATATGTTCTCATATTTGTGAGCACAGATAAGGAGCGCCAAAGACAGGCTGGGAGGGTGGGCCAAGTTTCCTAGATAAGGTCAGTCCTGAACCGAGTATCGAAGGATACACTGATGAGAAGATGGGGTGGAAAGAATATTCTGGATAGAGTGTTGTGTCATGTGCAAAAGCAAGGAGGTATTCTAGAGATTATAGCTCCCGGTGGGAACTCCCTTGAGGGGAATGAAATATAGAGTATAGGGGAATGTCGTGGGAGGAGTGAGCTGAAGAGAGTGGCATGGAATGTAGGGGCTGTTTCTGTAGGGGGTGGGGTGTATTTGTATGTTTGTATTGCTCTGGTGCACAGTTCGTACTTGTTTAACAGTCTGCATCATTTAGGTTGCTCAAGTTGAAGTGCAGTGTTGCCACCTCCTCACCCTCTGCCTCAAAACAGCTCCGTAGATAGCTCCGCTGCCCCCAGCTGCGCAAATGCAGAGGCGAACCCAAATTCATTAGTCACTAAATGTAGGAACTGTTCGGCAGCCTCAGAATGATCTATTAAGAGGATGACACTGTAGGAGGGATATTCATTTTTCTTTCTTTCCT
>VBSM01003204.1:57886791-57980984 GCA_008086735.1 Cheirogaleus medius | reverse complement strand
AAGCAACCCATTCTTGAGTCTTTTTGACAAAAAAAACCCAAAAAAAACCCCATGAAAGCTGCCAGAGTCAGAAAGGACACAGGAAATTGCTAGTATTGCCTGGGCAATGGCCAAATAGGTCACAGGAATTGGTTTCTTCCCCTACCTTCTTCTCTGAAGCGCCAGCTATTTTGTGCCAGAATGATCTATGTGATCAATGAAATGACTGCTATGGGCTGACCAGACAGACTGTAGCAACTGTTCTAGTGGCAAAATGTGATTATGTTTGAATTCTGAATTTTTATTTTCTCTCAAATAGGGCCAGATATTCTCTTCCCAATCACTCACAGAAATTGTAGAAATATAAATTAAGTTGACCACCAGCTGATGTGCAAGTTAATGTTTAATTATGAAGGACTGTTTGTTTACACATAATGATTGCGGCACCCCAGGTAAATAAAATCTGCCACTGCCATCCTGGGTTCCTATACCTCCTGCACCATTTTATTTAATTGAATGTATGTGTACATGTATAATGTGTGTGCGTGTGTGTGGGGGGGCGCCTGCACTCACACACAGAGGATGGGGCTCTCACAATCACTAGGAGATCCTATAAGCTTCTCACCTACTGGGTTTCATTTTCCCTCTCAACCCCTGAAAGAGTTCCATAGCACCCAGAGGCAATGGAGTATGTGGTTTTTATGTTCAGGTTTCCTGACTCCCATTCTCCTAACGACTTTCAATTAAAAATTTAACCATGGACATGATTACCTTGTTCCTTCAGCAGGTTAGTTTCAATAATTTCTAGTAGTTAAAGAAAGAGAAAGGCAACTAGATGTAAAAATCAGTTGCAATAAGAGGGAACCACACTTTATGCTCTTTGGTTTGGGGTAGAAACATAGCATTTGCAACATTGCTCTGAATTTACATTTTTTTCTGATCACTGGTCTATTTTTACATGGGATCAAATGAACTTATTTTTGAAACGTTAACTTCACTTAACATCAAATCAAATTTGGTCCTCAAGAAACAAGAATGCTAATTTTGGAAAGTTGTCCTGCTTGAATAAATACCTTTGTTTAACCCTTCACCATGGTGGTCTTCAGAAAAGAAAACCACAAACCCACTTCAATTTTTATAATTGATCTATCTGATCATGGAAAAGCAAAATTGTAATTCCATGAGAATTACTCTGATGAAAATTTTAGGTGCCCACTCCATATTTCTGGTAGCTATCTGGGTGAGCAATGGAAAAAATTCCCAGAGTTACTAGAAGATAATACACTTAAATGGAAAATTTCCAAATTCTTCTGAGTTGGAAGAGGTAATTTTGTCTTCTACCTGCTTAAGCCTTATGGTTACGATTTCATAAGAAACTGTCCAAGATCTTAAATAGAGGGATCTCTCTTCCTGCCCCACCTTACCCCTCAATCCCATGTTCTTTCATGAGAGAAGAAAATGAAAGGAATCTGGAAATCAGTTTCATCTCTTATACATGACAATGGAGTCAGTTTCACCCCTTTTGTACTCGTTTAATAAACAGATCTTTTGTTAGTGAAAACAGGAGAGTTTTTGTTCACATAAATTTTAACAGCCAAATGTAATCAGAAACTCAGAAGTCCAAGCAGCAAAAAGGGAGACTGTTATATGTCCTTTGAGCCTTACTCAAGATAAAAGCTGAGGCATTTCCCAGGGCTTGGATTGCAGTCCATTTTATAGATAGTCATCTGTGGGGATGATACGTTTCCTCTTCTGAATACAAAGTAGTTGTTTTGGATGGAGTGTGCTAAGGGGACCTAAGACCTTCCTAGAGCTGTGTGCTCCCAAAACTATTATGAAAAGCTTTATGGCTGTCTTTTTTTCTGTCCCTTGCTGTAAACTCTATTTCCCATGAGATCAAGATTTTGCCAAGTTGAATGTCTGTATTTTATTCTGAGGATGGATTTTTTCTTTAATGATGTAAGTGATTAAACCAGAATCAAAGTTTGATTTTTAATACCTACCTTTATAATAATATCTAACATATCACAAAGTAGTCACTCTGTGCCAGGCATGCATTTAAAATACCTTTCATACACTGAATGCATTCAATGCTTCCAACAATCCTATGACATAAGATTGCCTTTTCTACCTACAAGAAAACCAAGCTTAGAGATTTAGATGCTACACTATTGGTGAATGGCAGAGTTAAGGTTTGAACCTGGTCTGTGCCCTTAACCACTGAATTCCTCCTCTTACATTCATCTTGTTAAGCTCTTCTATCTCTCATAGAATAATAGGGATTCTCTAAAACAGAGTACAGAACATGGAAATAGAAAAAAAATGGAGAAACAGTCAAGCTAATAATATAAGAAAATGCAGGACTAGCAGGATGTTCAATTTTCTAATCCTAAATATCTGTCAGAAATAATTTCTACAGGAGGAAGGACCTTGACTATTCTGTTCATTCTTGCATCCCTGCCACCTAGCACAGTGGTTGACAAATAGAAGCAACCAAATTTTTTTTTTTTTTGAGACAGAGTCTCACCCTGTTGCCCCGGCTAGAGTGCTGTGGCATCAGCCTAGCTCACAGCAACCTCAAACTCCTGGGCTCAAGCGATCCTCCTGCCTCAGCCTCCCGAGTAGCTGGGACTATAGGCATGCGCCACCATGCCCGGCTAATTTTTTCTATATATTTTAGTTGTCCAATTAATTTCTTTCTATTTTTAGTAGAGATGAGGTCTCGCTCTTGCTCAGGCTGATCTCGAACTCCTGACCTTGAGCAATCCTCCCGCCTCAGCCTCCCAGAGTGCTAGGATTACAGGCGTGAGCCACCGCACCCAGCCGCAACCAAATATTTTTAAGACAAATGAATGTCTGTGTTGTACCATTCATAAATGTATCACAATGTTTAATGTAAGATCTACATTAATAACAACCAAAAGTAGAGGGTATTAATTTTACCAATTCGTATGAATGCTACTGTATTGGTCTTAAAGATTCAGAAATTTAGACATAGTAGAAAGAAATATCTGATATATTTTGTCTTTGTTATTCTTAACCTAAGAAATCTAATTGATATCATTTGTAAATACCTTCCTCATCAGGTCCTGAAATTTCAAATTGAGTATATTTTACAACTTATAAAGTATTAAGGGAGAGAAGAAAAATCTATACTTGGCAAACTGAGCTAGTCTTTTTCTTATTAGAAAAACAAATTTGTAAGAAATCATGCTTAAATTTCAGTAAATCCATACCTCTTCATACTCACCATGAAAATAGATGATCAGTGTTGTTTTCTTTTTAATAGTTTGAAAACTTTGTTCAGGTTGCTCCACCGTACAATTCTAGAGAGCACCATTCATATTGTAATGATTCTATGTAAATAGAGCCCTGGGATTAGGGGGTGCTCTCTTTTCACAGCAGGGGACAGCCCTACTTTCCTTCTGTCTATGCAGTATTTAGGCAAAAGCAACAGATTCCTATTTGCATGCATGCATGCATAAACAAATAATCAATGTGCCCAGGAAATGTATTTTCATATTAGTGTGATGATTTGTTTCATTTTAGCATTTACCAAGTACCTATGTCAGATTCTGGGCTCAAAGCTTATAAATAAGTAAGACATGACCCCACAAAGAGACTCACCACCCACCAGAATGAAAGATACTAAATTGACATGACTGTATCTTTATCTACAGACAGATGTGATTGATGACCTAGGGAAACAGATACATATATAATACAGATGTTATAATAAATAATACTTATGCTTGAATAACAAGAAACCAAGGTTATTATGATATTTTAAATTTGGAGCATCCAAACAAAATTCTCATATATACCCTTACCATTCACAGTAGCCATAACTCCCTCTTTCCTTGGGCTTTTGAATACTAGACGATGCTTAAAAACTAGTCTTTTCTAGGGTGCATATCCTCAATTTTCTTTAGCAATACATGTAACTGGTGATTTCATTTGTATCAGCTATGGCTCTTCACAAACTGAAAACAACAGCAAATTCAATTCCAACCAATTTAAAGCACAGAAGAAATTTATTGGGTTCTGTAATTGGAAAAACCCAGGATTTGTTTGGCTTCAGGTAGACAATGTTGCTAAGTTATCAGGTTTCTCTCACTTCTTCTTTTTACTATACTTCCTCCATCAACAGAAATAACCCAAAGCAAGAAAAGCATTTGTCCCACTGCTTTTGTACTGGTCAAGGCAAACAGGAAGAGCAGTGCAGGTATGGGAGGCATATTTTAGGGGCAACTTTGATAAAAATGAGGGCATGGTGCGAAAGATGGCCAAGGTGGTGATGGGTGTAGAAGTTGTTGGATGAGAAGATTTATATCAAGGAAAAGGGACATGATGACTTCACCTACTTGTGAGAACCAGCTTGTAGATGTGGAATTATATTTTTCCTGGAAGAATGCTTGCTGGATGTTTTAGGGAGACAGTTTGCAGCTAAGGAAAATCTTCCTAGCCATCGTCCTTTGGCACATGCCAATCCTTCTGTCCAGAATGCTTCTCTACTGTCTTTACATGTCTAACTTCAATATGTCTTTGAAAACTTGAAATACCTCTTACTCCATGAGGCTCAGCTTGATTTTCTTTACCGTCAGACTAGGGATCTCCTTCCAGTAACTCCCAGAGCACTAAGATACTCCCCACCCCTGCCCTGTGCTGTCCTTTATTAATGTAGAGCTCTTATCCTTGACACCAGCCCATAAGTTCTTTGAAGACATTTCAAAAATATGAGCACCAGGACACTCAGGACACTTGCTGCAATGACCTACCTGGTGAAACACTGAGCTCCTTCTGTTTCTGGGCATCTTCAACAGAGAACTGAATACCATGGTTATGGGGGTTAACTCTTGCATAAAGTGGAATATTATATGATTTCCAAGATCCCATTTCAAGCTAAAGTTCTATGATATGTATAGCCTAATTATGTGACTATTTTGTATTTTTTTCACATCATTGTTTTTGATATAGTTTGGTTATTTGTCTCCTCCAAATCTCATGTTGAAATTTGATCCCCAATTTTGGAGGTAGGACCTGATGGGAGGTGTTTGGCTCATGGGAGCAGATCCCTCATGAATGACTTGATGCTGTCCTCACAGTAATGAGTGAGTTCTTGCTGTATTAGTTCCCACATGAGGTATGATTTCACCATCCTCTCCTTTTCCCTGCCACCTGCATGATTTCCGTTGAGTTTTATTTCCATCTGTGCACATGAGTGCTGATCTGTTAGTTTCAATTTAATAATGAGTACATGTGGTGTTTGTTTTTCCATTCTTGAGATACATCACTTAGGAGAATGGTCTTAAGATCCAGCCAGATTGTTGCAAAAGATATTAATTCTTTTTTATGGCTGAGTAGTACTCCACAGTGTATATATAATGCATTTTTTAAATCCACTCATGAATTGATGGACAATTGGGTTGATTCCATATCTTTGCAATTGTGAATTATGCTGCAATAAACATTCTAGTACAAGTGTCTTTTTGATAAAATGACTTTTTTTCCTTTGGGTAAATACCCAGTAGTGGGATTGCTGGATCAAATGTTTGGTCTACTTTTAGATCTTTGGGGATTCTCCACACTATTTCCATAGAGGTTGCACTAATTTGCAGTCTCACCAACAATGTATAAGTGTTCCTTTCTCTGTGTATCCACACCAGCATCTGTTGTTTTAGGACTTTTTAAGAAAAGCCATTCTCACTGTGGTTAGATGGTATCGCATTGTGGTTTTGATTTGCATTTACCTGGTGATTAGTGACATTGAGTATTTCTCATATGTTTTTTGGCCATGTGTCTATCTTCTTTTGAAAAGCTTCTGTTTATGTCTTTTACCCATTTTTTAATGGGGTTATTTGATTTTTTCTTGCTGATTTGCTGGAGTTCTTTGTAGATTCTGCTTATTAGCCCTTTATCAAATATATAGTACGCAAATATTTTCTCCCATTCTATAGGTTGTCTATTTGCTCTGTTGATTGTTTCTTCGGCTGTACAGAAGCTTTTTAATTTTTTAGTCCCATTTATTTATTTTTATTGTTGCTGTAATTGCTCTTGGGGTCTTCTTAATAAATTCTTTGCCAAGGCCGATATCCAGAAGAGTTTTTCCAACCTTTTCTGCTAGAATTCTTATGGTTTCATGTTTTAGATTTAAGTCTATAATTCACCTTGAATTAATTTTTGTGACTGATGAGAGATATGGATCCTGTTTCAGTCTTCTGCATGTGGCGATCCAATTTTCCCAGCATCATTTATTGAATAGGGATTCTTTTCCCCAGTGTATATTGCTATCTACTTTGTCAAGATCAGATGGCAATATGTGAATGGTTTTATATCTGGGTTCTCAATCCTGTTCCATTGGTCTATGACTCTATTTTTGTACTATTCACATGCTGTGTTGTTTACTATAGCCTTGTAGGATAGCTTAAAGTCTGGTAAAGTGATGACTCAAGATTTGTTCCTTTTGCTTAAGGTTGCTTTGGCTATTCAGGCTCTTTTCTGGTTCCATATGAAGCACAGAATTATTTTTTCTATATCTGCAAAAAATAGCTTTGATATTTTGATGGGGATTTCATTGAATCTGTAAATCACTTTGGGTAGTATAAACATTTCAACAGTGTTGATTCTTCTGATCCATGAGCATGATATGTTTTTCCATTTGTTTACATTATCTGCAATTTCCTTCCTCAGTGCTTCATAGTTCTCTTTGTAGAATCCTAGATATTTTGTTTTCTTTGTAGCTATCGTGAAAGGTATTGAGTCTTTGATTTGGTTCTCAGCTTTACTCTTATTGGTGTATAGGAATGCTACTGATTTGCGTATGTTGATTTTGTAGTCTGAGACTTTGTTGAATTTATTTATAAATCCCAAAAGTCTATTGGTGGAATCTTTAGAGTTTTCTAGATATAAGATCATTTCATCAGCAAAGAGAGATAGTTTGACCTTCTCTTTCCCTATTTGGCTGTTCTTAATTTCCTTCTCTTGTCCGATTGCTCTGGCTAGGACTACCAGCACTATGTTGAATAGAAGTGGTAACAGTGGGAATCCTTATCTTGTTCCAGTTCTGAATTTAAATGCTTTCAATTTTTCCCCATTCAGTATGATGCTGGCTGTGGGTTTGTCATCTATGGCTTTTATAATATTGAGGTAGGTTCCATCTATGCCTATTTTGTTAAAAGTGTTTATCATAAAAGGTGCTGAATTTTGTCAAATGCTTTTTGTGCATCTATTGAGATGATCATACAATCTTTGTTTTTACTTCTGTTTATTTGGTGAATCACATTTATGGATTTATGCATGTTGAATCATCCTTGTATCCCTGGGATAAAGCCCACTTGATTGTGGTGGATTATTTTTTTGATGTGCTGCTGAATTCAGTTTGCTAGAATTTTTGCATCTGTATTCATAAAGGATATTGGTCTATAGTTTTCTTTTTTTATTGTGTCCTTTCCTGGCTTTGGTATTACAGTGATACTGAATTCATAGAATGAGTTGGGGAGGATTCCAGATGGTTTCATAGCCAAATTTTATCAGACCTACATAGAAGAATTGCTACCCATACTGCAGAAATTATTTCATAACATTGAGAAGGAAGGAATCCTCCTGAGCCTTTCAAATATTTGAGCTTCTAATACTTATTTGCTTTGTACTCATACAAATGGTAATTTTCAAAATACTGTGTACTGATGGTGAAGACATTTATTAGTTATAAGTGTTTTTGTATTCTTTATACCCAGGAGAATTGGCCTAAACATGCAACAGCCTGTGTTTAAAATCTACTTTGCTGATTGAAAGAAGGAAATGAGCTTGCACTTGTCCTCTCTCTTTCCTCAAAAGCTTATTAATCCAAATACACTTTATATTAATAAATAATGTACCCAGTCACACAGTGAGGTACAAATATATTGAGGGCACACCATGTGTAATTTCACTGCTAGGTACCAAGGGTACCAACACAAATAAAATAGACTCTTTCTTCCAGGAGTCCAAAGGACAGTTATAGAATAGATATAAATGGAAATAACCTTTTTATATTAAATATAAAAGGCAAACTAAGGTTTGTGCTCTCTCAATGTCATAAACAAAAGGCAGTGACAGAAAAAAAAAATTTTTAAAAATTGTTGTGATCTGAAAAGTCCTTTTCCAGAAAGTGGGATTTGAATTGAGCTTCGAATTATACTGTATAAGTATTATACAGTATAAGCAATAAAAAGAAGAAAGTTTATAAGAAGAAATCCCATCTTGGACACAAGGCTGGAAGCAGCAAGGTTAAAGACTATTCCATGGCACAGATGGGATGCAGGCATAGTAATAAAGTATGAGATAAGGCTGGAAAGTAAGATTTGGGTCAAAGGTTCTTGGTGAGGCATAAGTATCTGGCTTTAATTTCTCAGGCACCAGAGAGATATGAAAGTTTTTGAGGCAAGGAAAAGACAACCCATGATGCTCAAAGATTTTTAAGAATCAGAGACTTCAGAGTCAATAGACATTGGGATCATAAGTAGCAGGATATTTGGTAGTTTCATAAGAAAATAAAGTGCTCAGACATAATCTTTATCGTTTTGAATGAGGGCTGGAACTGGGGAAAGGCATGTGAATTGTCTAGGGTGTAAATTTCAGGAGGCATTCATTCTCAGGGCAGTGCAAATGCATGAAATGGTACCTCATTATTTTAACTACTGCTAACCCTGCCTATAATATTAAATTAGCATCATCTTGAAAGATATTCATCATATTTCCCACCTCTTTTCCTATGAGTAGTAAAGTGGTAATATGATTCTTTCCTTAGGCAGAGCCACCATTTTCGTTTCTATAAGGGGAGGGGAATTACTGATTTGCATGAGAAGTTTGAGCTGCAATGAGCCACAACAGGGAACCAGACCTATTATAAAAAGAAGACTTTACTCTCCACCATCCTGAAGCCCCCACTTCTCCTAACAGGACATGCATAATGACTCCCAGGTCTTTGTCCTTTGACTTTTTTAAGTTAGATATTTAGTCTAAAGAGAAAAAAAGGACATGATCAACTGGTTGGTGATAAACATCTAACATTTGTGTTATGGGTCCATTGTGATTATACAGATTTATTCCTCATTTTTAAGGTTTCTGAAAAGAGGGGAAAAAATTAGAATGAGTTTCATCTTTTTAAAACCAAAAAGTAGGTGTCACAAAACTTTTGCTCATTCATGGCCAACATCACTTCAGGCTATTGCTAAGTCGTTATTAATTGCCTGTGTGACACCATGTACAATCACAGATTCCTAGACCAGTTTTTATTTAATAATATACTGTGTGAATCATTGTTAAAATTAGTGTACACTATATGTGACTGTTGGACTGAATATCTACTCAACTACTGTCAGCCAGCCTATTTCTCAAGGTTCCTGTGAGTATCAAAGGAGGTATTCAGGAAGTAACGAGCACAACATGGTAGGTCCTCAGAGTCAAAGACTGGTTTGCTTTCTTTCCTTCTTTCAGATATCTCCTTTCTCTGTTGAATTCCTGTCTCCTCCGTAGACTTGGTCCATGTCACTTCACTTCAAGATTTCAGTGCTAGGATAATTCTTCCAAAGTATTGTCTGGATATCCTATGTATTGATTTTAATATATTTCACTACCACTTGGAAGAAAAAATTGGTTAAATATTATATCTCTTTTTATATATACATGTATATACACATATACTATATAAATATAAATATAATGTGTGCATGTGTGTGTGTGTGTGTGTGTAGTAATACATTTTGAATTATATGGAATTATATGGAACATTGTTTATAAACAAATGTCATTCAATGTACAAGCCTACTAATTACAACAAAAATAATTAATGCATAAAGTAATAGTCATCAAAACTAATGAATAACTGGTCTCAGTGGATAATGACTATAGTCCCAGCTACTCTGGAGGCTGAGATGGGACAATCACTTGAGCCAAGGAGTTTAAGGCTGCAGTGAGCTGTAATTGTGCCACTGCACTCCAGCCTGGGTAACAGAGTGAGACTCTGTCTCTAAAAAATAAAATAAAATAAAGACTATATTCACCCTTTTTTCTTCATACTTTTCCTTCCATACAAAACATTTCAGTGTGCAGTAAGAGCATTGTAAAGTTTACAATTTTAGAATAAGTGGCTCTTAAGATTGGCTCATCCATAAAATGCAGAGAGAGGCAGGATGGAGGATGTGAAAGAACTGTGGATTTGAATCAGTCAGACATGGGTTTCAATTCCCCATTTGCCAACCCTGTAACCTTGGACAAGAAACTTGCCTTTCTGAACATTTGTTTCAGATATTAAATTTTCCCACTGTAATTTTGTAAGCATTCCATGAGTTGATGTATGTAAATGATCCAGTGTAGTTCCTGATCCATGGTAGGCACTCAATAATGAGAATTATCATTATCAGACTGACAATGATTACATTTTATGAAATTATTTCCATCTCATGCAATCACTCTGCCATTTCAATCCCCATATATTCTAGGAAATTCACTTGGACTCTCAGACTCATACCTCTTTAAGTGCTCAATGGATTCTATGGAATGCATTACCTATTTTATTGTATTATTTAAATGAAAGCTGTTCCTTGGAAAATGCACATAGAGATATTTGGAAGACTTCTCTATTCGGGGCAAGCTAGAAGTCTCCGTATTAAATCTCCATGTAAAGACTTTTTAAAATTATCTCCTAATATTTTACCTGTTCTGTTACTGCCTGTTCAATTCCTTCTTGCTATCCTAAAGTCTCTTAGAATTGAAGTAAAATTTAGTACCTATTGTGTTTTTATATGATTCTTCTTGCGTCTATCACTATGGAGGCACTACTGTTCTGTTCCTGATAAAGCCACTATCACTGGTTACATTATTAATAATTTCTTTTCTTTTTCCTAAAATAGATCACTTTAACCCCAATAACAACCTTGATTTGACAGGAGATCAGGTGGTGTGACATTATTTAATCCACTAATGATAGAATCATAATCTGTTGTAACTGGAAGGCATTTTATAAAGTATCTAGTTCACTTATTTTTTTTAAAACACAGGAGATAATGGAAGTTCTAAGAAGTTAAGGTGCCTTGGGAACTATCATTTACAGTGTCTGTAACTTATGTCAATACAAAACATAGATTCCCTTTATTTATCTAGAATGAAATTAGAGCACAGCTCTAATTTACCTTATGGACATCCTTTCTTTACTCCTTATGTTAGTAGGTATTACCTGAGAAGACATTGCAGAACAGTAAAATTACAGTCTTGTTAAGAAGATAACATTCCATGGATGTCAGGAAAATTGGCATCATTAGAATGGTTTCCCAACTTTTATTTATTTTCAGCATCAGCTCTTTGGCCATCTGTGCATATATTCTTGGGAATGACCACTAATATTTAAATCCAAAGCAAACAAGTGATTATCAGTAAACACCAAGGAAAATGCCCTTAATACATTTAATATATTTCCATGATCTTTGAGATTGGAACTGGGTCAGTTGAGAGTATTTAACTGGTAACTGAACACACAGGTAACTAAATTGGTGTTTTACAAACTCTGCCTGCTACATGTAAACATTCATAGCCTCAAAGATCCTTTTTCTGCATTCATTCCAATATGTATTTCTTTAAAAATTTCAATTGAGGTTGTTATATCTGTACAAGGACATACAGTTCTGCTAGTAAAAATTAAAAGATTGGTGGGTAGGCAGATGGGGCTTTTATCTTATTTGGAATCATCCTAAATTGCAACACCAATGAATTTGTGTGGCAGTGTAGCTAAGGAAAATGCCAGAATGTAAGACAGATGTTTGTACACTTTCATTAGGAGTGCTTAATACCAAGACAAGACTCTGTGAGATTGGGAAAAAAAACCAATGGTATCGTTGGTTTTTAATCATTTCAGAAATAATGCACAAAGCATGTATTACAGTTAAACTAAGTCTCTTATTTCTAAGAGCTACTTATTTTAGGTGTGTATTTGTGTGTGTATATGTTCAAATGATGACATAGAGCATTTTTATATCAATATTCTACCAAAATTAAATTCACTAAATTCCATAAAGGACTCTTGTCTTGGCATCTTCCTAATCTTTCCTTGACTATCCTAAGCTTCTCAAAAATTTCCCTTCTTTGAACTCTTATATCTAACATTGGTTAAACATTTTATGTACTAGGCACCATCCTAAGCATATAATCCTCTCAACAATTACCAAGAGAGCTGCTCTTATTATCTCATATTTAAAGACGAGCCCAGTGAAAAACAGAGGTCACCTTGTGCAATGCCACATGGCTAGTGAGAGATGAGCCAGGAGTGGAATCCAGGAAGTCTTCTTTGAGAGCCCACCTTCCTAATTACTTCCATAGATTGCCTCACATGTTTGCTATTACTTACCATTCTGTATGACTATATCCTATCTTTCCAGGTAGTTTTTAAATATTTTATAGCCTTTGTTCCTCTTTATACTATTAAAGACAGAGTAAATTTTGGTTTGATAAAGATCAGTTTAGTATTATGTCCAGAAAGCTGAGATAAGTGAGGGTGTCCTGGATTTGTCGAGGTCAGAGCTGGGAAGGGTAGTCCTATCTTGGACAAGCCATTCTCTCCTCGAACTTTTTCCTGCTTTTTGGTACTGTCAGGTGCAGAGTCGACTCCAGAATGTATATCTAGAAGGAGTTTAGTACTAGCCATCCAGTGGGAGGAGGGACTTTAGGGATTTTCATGTTAACTGTGTATGTAAAAGACCAGCTAGGTAATCTGCCAGGCCTAGTGCAAGATAAAAATGCAGGACCTCTTATTTAAAAAGCAGGAAAAATGTATTCTTTTCTGCTTAGGGTTACTTTGGCTATGCAGGGTCTTTTCTGGTTTCATACGAAGCATAGAATTATTTTTTCTAGATCTGCAAAAAAAAAAAAAAAAAAAAAAAAAAAAAAAAAAAAAAAAATGACATTGTTACCTTAATGGGAATTGCATTGAATCTGTAAATCACTTTGGGTAATACAGACATTTTAACAATGTGGATTCTACTGATCTATGAGCATGGTATATTTTTCCATTTGTTTACATCCTCTGTGATTTCCTTCCTCAATGTTTCATAGTTCTGCTTGTAGAGGTCTTTCACGTACATGGTTAAATATATCCCTAAGTATTTTATTTTCTTTGTTGCTATTGTGAAAGGTATTGAGTTTTTTATTTGATTCTCAGCTTGACTGTTGTTGGTGTATAGGAATGCTACTGATTTGTGTACATTGATTTTGTAGCCTGAGACTTTGCTGAATTTATTTAACAATTCCAGGAATCTCTTGGCAGAGTCTTTGGAGTTTTCTAGATATAAGATCCTATCATCAGCAAAGAACAATAGTTTGACCTCTTCTCTCCCCATTTAGATTTCTTTCTCTTGGCTGATTGCTCTGGCTAGGACTTTCAGCACTATGTTGAACAGAAGTAGTAGCAGTGGGCAACCTTTTTGGTTCTAGTTCTAAGCAGGAATGCTTTCAATTATTCCCCATTCAGTAAGATGTTGGCTGTGGGTTTGTCATGTATGGCTTTTATAATTTTGAGGTATGTTCCATCTATGCCTATTTTCTTAAGAGTTCTTGTATAAAAGGGTGCTGAATTTTGTCAAATGCTTCTTCTGCATCTATCGAGAGGAACACATAATCTTTGTTTATGCTTCTATTTATGGGGTTAATCATATTTATAGATTTGCATATGTTGAACAAATCAGGAGGCATCACTCTACCAGACTTCAATGCTATAGTAACCAAAACAGTACTGGCACAAGAACAGAGACCTAGACTAATGGATCAGAACAGAGAACCCAGATACAAAACCATCCTTATATTGCCATCTGATCTTTGACAAAGCAGACAAAAACATACACTGGGGAAAAGAATCCCTATTCAATAAATGGTGCTGGGAAAATTGGATAGTTACATGTAGAAGACTGAAACAGGGTCCACACCTCTTACCACTCACAAAAATTAATTCACGATGGATAACAGACTTAAACCCAAAGCATGAAACTATAAGAATTCTAGAAGAAAAGATTGGAAAAACTCTTCTAGATATTGACCTGGACAAAGAATTTATTAATAAGACCCCAAGAACAATCACAGCAACAACAAAAATAAATAAATGGGACCTAATTAAGTTAAAAAACTTCTGCGCAGCCAAGGAGATAATCAACAGAGCGAATAGACAACCTACAGAATGGGAGAAATATGTGCCTACTATACATTTGATAAAGGGCTAATAAGCAGAATCTACAAAGAACTGTAGCAAATCAGCAAGAAAACATCAAACAACCCCATTAAAAAGTGGGCAAAAGACACGAACAGAAGCTTTTCAAAAGAAGATAGACTAATGGCCAATAAGCATATGAAAAAATATTTATCATCTGTAATCATCAGAGAAATGCAAATCAAAACCATGAGATAGCATCTAACTCTAGTGAGAATGGCTTTTATCAAAAAGTCCCAAACAACAGATGGTAGCATGGACGTGGAGAGAAAGGACAACTTATACACTGTTGGTTGGACTGCAAACTAGTGTAACCTCTACGGAAATTAGTATGGAGATAACTGAAAGTAGGCCTACCATTTCATCCAGCAATCCTACTACTGGGTATTTGCCCAAAGGAAAAAAACACATTTTATTAAAAAGACAGTTGCACTAGAATATTTATTGCAGCACAATATACAATTGCAAAGATGTGGAAACAACCCAAGTGCCCATCGATACATGAGTGGATTAATCAAATATGGCATGTGTATACCATGGAGTATTACTCAGCTATAAAAAAAAATGGTGAACTAGTACCTTTTGTAACAACCTAGATGGAACTGGAGACCATACTTTTAAGTGACGTATCATAAGAATGGAAAAACAAAACCACATGAACTCACTACTAAATTGGAACTAATAGATCCACACTCATGTGTATATATAATAGTAAAATTCAACATAAATCAAACAGGTGGGTATGGGGAGCAGAGAATGGGTGAATTCACACCTAACCAGTACAATGCACACTGTATGGGTGATGGACACACTTTTAACTTTGACTCAATCTGTACAAAAACATTTCATAAAACCAAAACGTTTGTACCCCCATACTATTCTGAAATTTTAAAAAAGCACAAATATTCCAAATGCAAAAAAATTGTTCCCTTTTTCTACATTGTGTCTTTCAACCCATAATCGTGTTTTAGATTTGATATTTAATGTTGCTCTTGTTTGAGCATGGGAAGACTCACCAGGTGAATGCACCTAGGTCCCTGAAGGAGGGAGCTGGGGAGAAGGCAATTGCTAGGTAGATTTAGGCTTGGGGATGACCAAGAACTTATCTCAGTGAGACATTAGTACAGGGATTGCCATTGAGCCTAGGGTCCAAGGCCCTGGCATTTACCCCATTGTCCTATCATACCTCACTTACAGAATACACACCCCAAAATAAAATTACTAAGAATTTCAAGATGGCAGGTTCAGAGTATTAAACCCCAAGAGAAGACTCTCTTTTCTGAATATGGGGGTCTTTGCACCTGCACTGATGGCACGCTCATGAAGCTGGCCTTTTGTACATATTTATTTGGTTTGACTTGGGGGTGGGGGAGCTGATGGAAAGTATAGCCAAAGCCTCTCAAAGTTATCCCTGGATTCTGCCACTGTGAGGGTGCTGGCATCCTTTAAGGTGTTGTTCTTGTCTCACTCCAATGCCTAAACTGGGAATCCTAGAGAGGAAAGAATCTCTTTATGTCCTGTGAATTCTCCCAAGGTGACCAGAGACCACTGGGGATAATGTGGGCAGTGTGGAAAGTCCATTGTAGGACATGCCAGCCTTTCCAACCCAATCCCAACCGCAGAAGGAAGACTCTCACCACTTAGTGAGCATATCCAGTGGACTCACTGAGCAACACATGGACTTCTAAGTGAGCCAGAGGGGAGCAGATGGATGCAATTTACATAAGCAAGAACTGCATTCCAATGGGAAGACTCACATGCATTATGAGTAAAGAACTATTTATTCTCCAGCTTATCTCCAAAGGCTACTGCTCTGAAATGTGCAACCTTTCAGGTACACACACACCTCCAGAGATGCAGTTTTCATTTGGCACAGTCTTTATTATAGCACACTTTTCCTTTAAAGGTTGGCACAGGTTTCTTGAGACAGAACTTGTCCTGAGGGAATAGTGCAGAATGCTAATCCAATCCAAACTGCAATTTGCCAGTGTCCACAGACCAAACAGATATCCTTTTCTTCCCCCAGGGAGCACTTCTTTTCCATCTTGTGCATTACTCTGGTGGTTTACCCAAGTTCCAGCCACCAACTCTGATGGACACAGTCACATATCTCCTCTCCATTGAGATGTTCGGACTGTGCAAACAGGACCCTCACCCAAGCATGGTGGTGAATCTTCCCTCCCTCCCCAGGAGTTCAAGGCAGGTGGGAAGGTACAGAGTTTAGGTCTGATATGGAAAAATTGGTTCTTATTCTATTCAACCAGCAGTGAGTTCTCCTTCAGAAAAATTCTGAAGTTGCATCCAGGCCCAGTGGGAAAGCAGGCTATGACCATCAGAAGTAACTTCCTGGGGTGGCCAGGGCAGAGAGGGTGACAGTCGCACCACCTGTTCACTTTGTACCAGCTTAGGTGCTTGCTCTGGATTTCTTCTTGCATTTATTATGCTGTACATTGAAATGATATTGGAAAATATTTTAGTTGAAATTCTGACTCATGGGCTAAATTTCATAATGGGCTCCCCTACTAGGCCCTGCGGGCAGAAGTACTCTCATGATACCATTTAAAGAAGCAAGACGATTAGGTGAAGATGCTTTTGTTTATCCCTTCAATGTTGCAAATCCTTATTTATCAAAACGTTATACCATCATCTATGCATATAAGACTAAATAGTTTAAAACTCTTTGTTTTTAATTTTGGTGAGTTCTAAATTTGTTTAACATTATTAATTGAAGAACTAATATAGGCCATGGAAAAAAATTTTAAAGAGTACAAGAAAGTATTACATGAAAAATATTTTTATTTTAATAATAATAATGATATTTATATTATTAAGTAATATTTAATATTAATATCTCATCACTAATAATTCTGAATTCTCCCTTCTGAGAGACATTACTGATAAAAATTCCTTTTGTATCATTCTAGAAATTTAGTATATGTAAACAAAAGTGTGTGTTTATACACATGGAGATATATTTTACATATTATTCAGCATTTTGCTTTTATTTCCACATAAAATTATATGTAAGAGACAGTTCCATAGCAGCACAAATAGATATGTCTCATTTTTTATCATCTCTATATATTTTCATTTCAAAAATGTTCATTAATTTATGTCACAAACCACCCAAAGAGGATGGTTTCTAGATTTTCACAATTTATCTATGCTGTTTTGCAAGCAATATTGCAAAAAAAGAGTCTACAAAAGAAACAAAAACAAAGACCTCTTGAGTATGTTTTTGCCCACATGTGCACATACATGTATAAGATGATTTTCTAGAGGTGAAGTTACCAGCTCAAAAGATATCTGCATTTAAAATTTGTATCAGTATATCCCAGCTATACTCCAAGGAGCTTGTATGTTTGGATAGCATTTAAAAAACTGTGCTGAATAGAAACGAAAGACAAAAACCAAAACAAATGATGATGTTGTAACATATTAATGAAATGAATTAATAGGTTACAACATATTGGAAGTAAAAGGAAACAGTAATTTAAATGGAATCTAGAAACAATAAGTAGTTTAATTCAGTTTATCAAACATTTATGTAGTACCTACTGTGTGCAGAGCAGTGTAAGATGGATGAGGCGAGGAGGCAGATGTGCATAGGTGAGCATGGCTGCATGCTTGTCCCTATCCTCAAGGGCTCCACAGCCCACTAGTGCAGGCAGAGGATGGATAAAAACAGGTGTTACAGGAGCACAGGTGAGAAGCTTTCAATTAGGTGTGATGTTGATAGAGAGGAACTCGTATTTATAGTACATTTTGTACCTCAAACATCTTTCTGCATTAGCCTATAAAATTTATGTACAATTCAGGACAAAGTGATGTACAAGCCATTCCCTATTAACGATGGGTTGAATTCTAAAACTTGGTTAAGTACATTTGGAGCTCAGAGTATTTTTCTCCACAAAAACATTGCCATAAATTGTTTTGATTCCTAAAGCATCGCATAAAAACATATGTACCCATAATGAAAACTGTGCTTCTGTAGTTAAAGAAGGCAGCAATGTTGTGGCAAAAACAGGAAATTAAGCAAAAGATAAAAACAATACGCTTAAATTGGAATAAGTAGCCCACCATCAAAGCCTACACTTGAACAATACCAGGTTTAGTTGGAGGAAGATGAAAAGATCTTTGGGGATTCTAAGGGTACTGACGGGTTCTCTGAAGAGGTACTAGCAGTCAGCCACTCTACCATTTCTACTTTTTGTCCTCATACTGCCTTTCTTTTGTAATTCATGGAAATGGATCAGAGGGAGAGGTTTTCCTGAGGTGAAAAGAAAAAGGTAGAAGAAAGAGTAGAAAGAAAAGTAAGTTCACTTAGGGTGTATATTATATATCTATGTGAGAAAGAGGTGACCTGAAATGGAATTGAGAAATGTATGATGAGTAGTGTTGAAGCTTAGAGTCAGACAGTTCTGCAACTGACCAACAGGTCATAATGTTTGTCCCCAACCCTGTCCCTAGTCTTTGGAAGGGAGGGTGAGCTTTGGTAATGCTTGCTTTAAACCACTAGTTTCCAAACCTGGAAGTACTTCCGAGTCATTTGGAAATTTTGGAATTGTAGATTCCTGGGCACTAATACAGGAGATTTGATTCAGGAAGTTAGGGCAGATCCCAGGAATCTGTATTTTTCTGTCCAGGAGTATGAAGCTATCTAGGTGATTCTGAGGCAAAGCCAGGATTGAGAACCACTACAGGAAAGGACCCCCTAGCCTTGAGTTGAAAGGGAAGACAGACTATAACCTGTTGATGGTGTAAGGAATACATGTTTAGGCCAAGTGTTTATAATGTAGAAAATGCTTATTTGAATCTCAGGAAAATTCATTCTTCTTTTTTTGGAAAAGTCTGTGATCTGGAGCCTCTGTTCTTAGGGACACGATGTTAAACAAGGTAGGTCCCTCCCTGATGCCTTTGCATTTAGACTCTAGTTTTCGCTCTGTGCAGCAGTCTTAAAGAGTGATTGTCATTGCACTGTACCTAATGCCTGGGCTCCAACCACAGATATAATTCACTTGTTCTGGGATGGGCCTCCTTCACTGGTATTTTTCTGAAGCTCAAAAGCTGCAGTATTGAGAACCCTGTCTGGTTTTGCATGGGGTTGAAGAAGTTACAATAACCTTTTTCCAGGTTTTCACCTCTCTCAACTCAGCTCCCCTCTTCCTCTTGATTTCTGGTGTAGGGAAAGACATAGTATTGTCAAAAAGTGTTGAGATGGACAGAGAGAATGTGTTGTTCATCATGCTAAGAAGTGAAGAATGCTAAGAGCAAGAGATATCTGGTTGTCAGTGACTCACAGAGGCTTTTTCGTGGGTGTGTAGCATCCTTCCCTTTCCTGGCTGGTGGCTACTGTAGAGAACTCTCCACCAATCCAGGAATTGGAGAGCAGAGGAAATCGTCTATCTCTAAGGATGGCTGCTTCACCCCGCAGCAAATTAGCCCATTGTTTTTATTGTCAGATTCAGCCAATGTGCTAGCAAATATTTAACTTCCAGTTCTGGAAAAAACCAAAATCTCTGATTGGTAACGTTTTCCAATTTCACGGTATATATAATCTCATATGACTGATTTCAAGCTGATAGCAGTTTAATAAAACAATCCGGTTGCAAAGTGCTGAAAACTGAACCATCAGTTCTCCTGAGCTGGCATGAGTCTGTTTCAGCAAACCACTAGTTATCTTTTTGTTTCCTCCACATTCCAATCATTTTTACGTTCAGTATTTTCTTTTGCATAAACATACAGTTGGCACTTTATTGTATATAAGTTATATCTCAATTAAACAACAAAAACAGAAAGAAGACTGGGGCTAAAGTTTTATCCTTTTTACCACGACAGTGGTTTTCATCTCTGTCCTCTCTGTATTTCATGTACAGGGACAACTTATTGCTAATTAATATGCACTGTTAATGCTCCCCATTGACATGAGCATCACAACTGCAGATAGCGTACAATATTTCTGTTCATCAAGGTCCTACTAGAAAAGACTCCTAGAATTGATAAATAAACTCAGCAAAGCCTCAGTTTGCAAAATCAATGTACGTAAATCAGTAGCATTTCTATATACTAAGAACAATCAGGCTGAGAGTCAAATCAAAGACTCAATACCATTTACAGTAGCTGCCAAGAAAATCAAATATCTAGGAATATACTTAACCAAGGAGGTGAAAGATCTCTACCAGGAGATTGACAAAACACTGATGAAAGAAATCATAGATGACACAAACAAATGGAAAAACATCTCATGCTCATGGATTGATAGAATCAACATCGTTAAAATGTCCATATTGCCCAAAGTGATTTACAGATACAACACTATCCCCATCAAAATACCAAAATATTTCACAGATCTAGAAAAAATAATTCTAAGCTTCATTTGGAACCAAAAATGAGCCTGGATTGCCAAAGCAATTTTAAGCAAAAAGAACTAATCTGGAGGCATCACATTACCTGACTTCAAATTATACTATTAGGCTATAGAAACCAAAACAGCATGGCATTAGTATAAAAGTAGAGACATAGACCAATGGAACAGAATAGAGAACCTAGAAATAAAACTATCTACCTACAACCAACTGATCTTCAACAAAGCAGACAACAACATACACTGGAGAAAGGAACCCTATTCAATAAATGGTGCTGGGAGAACTGGAGAGTCACATGCAGAAGAATGAAAAGGACCCCTATCTCTTGCCATACATAAAAATTAATTCAAGATGGATAAAAGACTTAAATGTAAGGCATGAAAATATAAACATTCTAGAAGAAAATATAGGAAAAACTCTTCTAGACATTGGCCTAGGAGAAGAATTTCTTACTAAAACCCCCAAAACAAATACAGCAACAACAAAAATAAATAAATGGGACTTAATTAAGTTTAAAAGCTTCTGCACAACAAAGGAAATAGCCAACAGGGTAAGTAGACAACTTACAGAATGGGAGAAAATATTTGCATGCTATACATTCAACAAAGAGTTAATGTCCAGAATCTACAAAGAACTCAAACAAATCAGCAAGAAAAAAAAAAATAAAACAACCCCATAAAAGAGTGGACAAAAGATATGAACAGAAGTTTGTCAAAAATAGATAGACAAATGACCAACAAACATATGAAAAAATGTTCCACACCACTAATCATCAGGGAAATACAAATTAAAACCACAGTGAGATACCACCTTACCCTTGTCAGAATGGCCATTATTAAAAAGTCAAAAAACAATAGATGCTGGCATGGATGCAGAGAGAAAGGAACACTTATATACTGTTGGTGAGACTGCAAATTAGTACAACCTCTATGGAAAACAGTGTGGAGATTCCACAAAGAAATAAATGTAGACCTACCATTCAATCTAGCAATCCCACTATTGGGTATCTACCCAAAGGAAAAGAAGTCATTTAATCAAAAACACAGCAGCCCTCAAATGCTTGTTGCATCACAATTCACAATTGCAAAGATATGGAATCAACCTAACTGCCCTTCAATTCGTGAGTGGATAAAGAAAATGTGATACACACACACACATACACACACACACACACACACACACCCTATAGAGTACTAGTCAGATATAAAAAGGAGTGAAATAATGTCTTTTGCAGCAACTTGGATGGAACTGGAGACCATTAACCCAAGTGAAGTATCTCAGGAATGGAAAAACAAATACCACATGTTCTCACTAATAATTGGAAACTAAACAATGGGTACGCATGGTCACAAACAGAGGTAAATGACATTGGAAACCAAGAAAGGGGGAGTCTGAGGGAGGAGTGATAAAAACTTACCTATTGGGTGCAGTGAACACTATTCTGATGACAGTACACTAAAAGCCCTGCCTTAGCCTCATGCAAGGTATCCATGTAACAAAAATGTTTGTACTCCCTTAATATTTTGAAATTCAAAAATGCTCCCCCAAAGAAATCTTATACTAATAGAGTTACAGTTTTCCCTAAATTGGAAGAAAATCATTTTGTTTTAATATTTGCCTTTGTTCAAAATCTAGATAAATGGCCCAGATATCTATTATTTATGGTTTATTTTGACCCACAAGCCACTAATTCGATGGCTTTGTGAAATAAAACTTGACTCATGATGTGCAAGTTTTTATAGGTTTTTAAAGGCACAACAGATGTGTATTTAAATTAAATCTACCAAATAGTTATAGGAGACGGAGAGGTTGTTTTCTGAGCAATTATTATCCAAATCCCTATAGGAAGGAGGTTGCATAGAGAGGCAAAGATACTTGCAAATATTCACAAATGAACCGACCACTTCTAATATTACTACCCCCTGAAACAGCCCTCTCCACTTGACATCTTGTCCATTTAAACACTGAACAAAATACAAGGCAAGTGAATTTCAGAGTGAAGTTGAAAATCCTTCAATAGGTGGAATTTCACTGAAGGCAATGTTGGTGAAAGGCTTGAATCTTATGCAAAGTCCTAAACAGATGATGATCTGATTGAGTTAGCTGAGTCAAGAATTGAAGAAGAAAAGAAATCTAAGGATAGGTTCTCCAAAGATACGTTATTTGAATATCAAAATATTAGTACACATTGAGAAAAACCTTTGCAAAAATGGATAGATACTTTTGCCAAAATGGCTATCTTAATAATGGTGCTACCAAGTATCAAATAATTTTGGTCCCACCCAGCAAAAACAAAAATAAAACCAGAAAACAAAACAAATGAAGTAGAGTCATTGTTCTTAAAAACAATAGGCTAATTCTAAGAATCAGCACATAGATGCAATTATATTAATAATTTAATTTCACAAAATAAGTTACTTTTATAATTCAAATTTCTTTATTCTTGGATAAACTCCCATTCAAATCTTCACTCCTACTGTTTATAATAAAATATTTTTTCCTGCATTAAATACAGTCAAGTTAGTCTTTTCCTGGTAACAGTTATCCTCAAATGACCACAATGACCTAGCCATGAATTCTGTTTCCATCCAGAATTGCCAGGCCTCTACTTTTTTAGTAATGTTGACAGCAATAGTAATTAAGAATTTATGGTGTACAAGTACACTATGACTATGCACGGTTCTAAGTACTCTACAGGTGTCTTCTCTTTCAATCCTACAAAAATCCTGTGAGGTAGAAGCTTCTATTACTGTCATTTTAGATACAAAGTAACTTAAGCAGAATGATGTTAAGTACCTCGCTAAGGAGGGAAGCAGGGTGTGGACACAGGGATGCTGGAGTCCGCTACCCATGTTGTCTACTGACATAACAGAGCCAAAAAATACCTAAACTCTCAACTCCTCAAAATCTGGTGGTGAAGGGCCTATAAGTTATATTCTTTTCTCCTTTAAAGCACAAAATAAGTATTATATAAACAAGAATAAACATATATCTATGCCAGGAAATTCTTTACCTAGTGACTGGCTTATTCACATACCAGAGTAAAAGACACAGCAAGAAACTGCTGCACAGACTGCTTGCTTTATGCAAAGAAAAATATTGTACAATATTTGGACAATAGTTTAAGTAAGAGCTAACCATATACACCTTACCTGTTCTGGTAGTTCCTAAAATAGAAGTAATTGCAGGCTGTTGAGTAATATTGTTAACAATAATCATGGTGCTCTTGGTTTCTGTTAGATGAAGAAAAAAGCATGTTATAGCTCTTGAAGTTATTTATTACTATCTAAAAGTCCCAATTTAATAGGATGAAAAGATATATTCTTTACATAGGAAAAAAAATGGTCCAGCAATGAAAGTTTAAATTGGAACAATTTTGCAGAATAGAAGCATATTCTTTTCCTTAGATTAGTGCTTTTTCTAGCTTTTTTTATAGCTACCTAGGGAAATAAAATCAAAATGATCATAAATGCCTTTGTACCACTGTAAAATTCAGCATTCTTTTTTCAGAATTATCTCAGCAATATTTTTCTGGTTTATTTTTTATTAAATAATATTTAATTTGTGCATCGTGGAGTTCCTTCCATATATAAGCTCGCAGTTTAAAAGGCAATGATCTGTGCTGTTATATTATGCAACACAAGAAATAACATTTTCTAACCAAATTGGTTTATTGTTCATTGATAATCTGTGGAGTGGAACAGGGAAAGACATTACAGATTGCTTTAAATAATTTAAGAAAATACCAATGGATAATTTGGAACATGAGCAGTGGCTGAAGCTACATCTCTGGCCAGCAAAATTAAAGCAATTAGATAGTGTCAGAAGCTAATCACTGATGAGACTACTAGACTTTTTCAAGTTCAGAACTGGGAAATTAAATGAAGGGCTGAGAAGGATACAATGTTTTTCTCTGAAGACTAGGTGTATTCCTTTTGCTATGTAGTAAGAATCATGTCACATACCCTATTTTCCTTTTTGCCTTGACTGCCAAGAAGTTCTGAAGTAAGATTTTGGCTCAAATTCAGTATCTTGCATGAAACCTGTATTTTCCTCTGTTAAGTCTCGCCTCTCCTCCAGCCTCTTCTTCTTCGTCCTTATTACTTGACTTCCCCTCTTTTAGTCTTCTGTTCATAGTTTTGTCTTGTTTGTTTTTTTTCTTGTTTCCATGCATCATACTGTGTATTGTTTTAGTTTTTGCAAAGTGTTTTGGGTCCTTGAAGGGACACTATAACTACATGGGCTCTGGAGTCAAACTGCTGGGTCCAGCTTTCAATTCTGCAACTCAAGACCTGTGTGATCTTGGACCAACAACTGAATCCATCTGTCATTCATTTCCCTCATCTATAGAAAGGGGAAATGATGGCATCTGTCTCCTGGGTTATTGTGAGGATTAAATAAAGTAATACTGTACATATTAAATGCTTTAGGAGTGGGTCTGGCACATGTTAAGTGCTCAATACATATTATTTATTAGAGAGATGGATGAGCAGACATGCTCAGAGGGAAATATAAATAGGCAAATCTAAGAGAAAATGCTTTGTAGAAATAACAATAGATGTAACTATCTTAACTTCTTTTAAAAATTGACTTGATGACCACCCTGATAGCAAAATGTGGTTCTGATAATGATCAGCTGTAATAGCAAGTAGAAAAATCTCACACATGTAGAAGTTGCCATCAGTGAGGGCACAAACTGCTGGAAACTAGATCTGAGATGTTTGAGTCTCCCTCTATAAAGAAATCAGATGGGCATGTGTTTTATTACTTTAGTCTCAATTAGCTCTTTTCTGAAACTATTTATTATAGCTCTGGGCCTGCTCATTCTACCACCTAATACCTAATCAAGAGATCCGTACCAAAAAACTTTATGAATCTCATTTTCTAATCTTTGCTCTGACCTCCTTTTGTACTTTCCTGGCACTCAGACATCTGTGATGTCTCCTCGAAGGAGTAGAGGAAAGATACATACATGTGAAATTTATGGATTCCCTCTGTATGAACCAGGTCCTGTTCTAGAAGCTCTACCTGCACCCTCATGCCACAGGCAGGTGTTAGTATCTCCACTTACATTCCAGGTTCAGGGGAGTTAAATGAACCTCCCAGCACCCTATAGTTAGTAAGTGGAAGAGTTGGATTCGAGCCTAGCTCTATACAGCACTAAAGTGGACTGAAGGCCACTCTCTTCCTGTTCTGTATCTCTCTAATTGCTCTGCTGCAAAGTCTATGGATGAAGGTAGAACTACAATGCATTAATTCACCCTTGCTTAATTGGGAATCTATAACAATGGATGTAGGGTCTGAGTTACAATTTCCTGTTGTAAATTTCCAAAGAGAGGTTTTGCTGGGTAGTTTAATATTATTCATTTCATGGTCAAGAAATATTAATGAGAAATATTAATTAAGTGGGTACAACGGTTTTTGTTACATGATATCTTGTATAATGCTTAAGTCGGGGCTTTCTGTGTGCCCATCACAAGAATAGTGTTCATTGTACCCAATAGGTAAGTTTTTACCCCACAGCCGCTCCAACTCCTCTTCTTAGTTTCTTATGCCCTTTGTATCACTTTGTGCCCGTGTGTAACCATCTGTTAGTTCCCACTTATTAGTGAAAACATGGTTTTCTATTTCTGGGAAACTTCACTTAGGATAGTTGTCTCCAGTTTCATCCAAGTTGCTGCAAATGACATTGTTTCATTCCTTTTTATGGCTGAGTAGTACTCCATGGTGTGTGTGTGTGTGTGTGTGTGTGTGTGTGTATATATCACATTTTCTTTATCCACTCATGAGTTGAAGGGCACTTAGATTGATTGCACATCTTTGGAATTGTGAATTGTGCTGCAATAAACATTCGAGCACAGGTGTCTTTTTGATAAAATGACTTATTTTCCTTTGGGTAGATAGATACCCATCAGTGGAATTGCTGGATCGAATGGTAGGTATACATTTATTTCTTTGAGAAATCTCCATATTGTTTTCCATAGAGGTTGTACTAATTTGCAGTCCCACCAACAGTGTATAAGTGTTCCTTTTTCTCTGCATCTATGCCAGCATCTATTGTTTTTTGACTTTTTAATAATGGCCATTGTCACAAGGGTAAGGCGGTATCTCACTGTGGTTTTAATTTGTATTTCTCTGATGATTAGTGATGTTGAGCATTTTTTTCATATTTTTGTTGGCCATTTGTCTATCTTCTTTTGACAAACTTCTGTCCATGTCTTTTGCCCACTATTTGATGGGGTTGTTATTTTCTTGCTGATTTGATTTCTTTGTAGATTTTGGATATCAGTCGTTTGTCAGATGTGTAGTTTGAGAATATCTTCTCCCATACCATAGGTTGTCTACTCTGTTAATTATTTCCTTTACTGTGCAGAAGCTGCATACTTTTATAATGAAAGACTCAAAATACAATGGCTCAAAGAAAATAGCAGTTTATTTCTCTCTTGAGTAACAGTCCAGGCTTGCAGAAATCCTTTAAAGCAACAGTTATGGTTTTGGCATATACTGTCCAACAGTCCATATATTTCCAGCCTATTAGTTGAGTTAGAAAAATCTCCAGGATGGAGAATGCTTCAGATATAATGAGAAAAATTAGATTTCTGCTCATACTACCTATTGAGACAAAGATTTATATTAATATTATAAAAAATCAATCACTACACTAAAAAGATAATTTCAGAAGTTGAATATCTCTTTTCATCCTTTTTATTTCTCTAAACTTCATCATTTAAAGAAAAGTAAATTTGTTGTTATTTGCATGGGTATCAGTTAACAGTGAATATTCAGCAACCCAGAGTTTTGCAAATGTTGTTTTTCCAAAATTTCTTGCTCTGGTTTTGTGGTGTTTCGATATTTTTTTAAAAAAAGAAAATGCATCTGATAAGAAATCTGGCCCAAGAGAATTTAGAGAACAAAGCTTATAGAAATTGCAATGGATTTGTTCCACAAGCTGGTGTAAAGCTAAAAGCAAAGCAAAGACATGTTTCTCTGCTCTCAAACAGTGCTCTCTGTTTCAATCAGCAGCACATAGCTGTATCGCTGAATTTCTTGTGGCACCATGCATCATTCATGACCCAATGTGGGTAGACAGACTACACAACAATCGATGCAGAAATCCTGCCGCACGGAAAAGTTCATCCCTAGGTTACAGACTTCTTCGATTTTGTTTTCTGCTGATCAAGGATATTTCCTTCTCCCATTTCAGAAACAAATTACTGATACATTTTGATAAGGACTCTTCACCCAGATATGTCCCCCTTGATCTGTAAGCCAACTTGGGTGATGAGAGTTCTGGCAACCCTTAGAGTGAAATATAATAATTTCATGGTCAATACTCGTTAAAATCAAAACTAGGCAAAAGAACGATAATTTAGCACATTAAATTATTAGGCTGGTGGCTTTTAATCCATTTTTCCTTGCTCAGAATAGATTGGTGTTAGGGGAAGGGACTAAAGTGCCTTTTGAAAAAGTTTAATTCACACACCGTTTCTACCCATCCTGTCTCTCCTCCTTGTGCCACTCTATAGTAACCCCTTTTTAAAGCATCTTTTTGCACTTACATATAAGCACAAATACACATTCTTATCACCTTACCTTTCTTATATAACAGGTAGTATATACTATATTATATATACTGCTACCCACTTTGTTTTTCTTATGTAATATATCCTGGAGAGCTTTTGGCATGAGTACACAGACAGCTTCCTCATTCTTTTATAGAGCTGCATATTTTTCTCTTGTGCAAATGTGGCAAACTTTGTTTAACCAGTCTAAAGTGTATTGTTGAATTAAATCCTCAGCTACCCTATAAGATAGACATTATTATCCTAAATTTGTAGAGAAAACCAAAGCTCTGGGAACTTCTACAGTGCTTCCATGGTAATCTCTATCTTCCAGGGTCTGGTAGACTGGCTCATATTTTACCACTATGATGGAAGTAATAGTATAAGTTCTTAAATATTGGATATTCTTAATAGCATCTCCTTCCTCCATGTGTGCACAAGTAAGTTTTTTCTATGCTAGAGGTTCTAAATTTCACAATACATGAGACTCATTTGATGCCTTTGAAAATGCAGATTGCTAGGTTGAGCTCTCAAACATTCTCATCAGTATGTCTGGGGTGAGTCATTGGAACGCCGTAATACCAGATTGCCCAAGTCCAGCATAGCCATTCACATAGAATGTAACATAGAGGTCCTGTTTGGCCATTTTTGTTTTTTTTTCCTTTTTTATTTCAGCATATTATGGGGGTACAAATGTTTAGGTTACATATATTGCCCTTATCCCACCTGCATCAGAGCTTCAAGCTCTCCATCCTCCAGACAGTGCGCACCGCACACATTAGGTGTGTGTATACCCATCCCCTCCTTCCCCCTCCCACCTACCTGACACCCGATGAATATTATTACTATATGTGCACTTTCACCATCTTCATTTTTAATATACACCCAGATGATGTCGGGGGCAGTAATCCCTGGGCCGCACTATAAGACAAACAGAGCTGTAGATAGTCTCTAGAGGCATATAGTATTGTGTCGGGCATCATGCTTGGTAGTCAGCAGCCTTCCTGATCCCATTGCCACCAGGTTAAGTGTACTCTGGGCCAGGCTTTATTTTCCAGGGCACTTTGCATCCTGGCTGTGTACAGGCTTTAGACTCCAGTGGATGCAGCAGAGCATTAGGCTGAATACCTCTTGTTCCTTTGGGATTGAGAAAGACTACAGTTCTCTGTAGCAAATTAGCATATAAATAAGTGCTGTTGGATTCCCAAATCCTGAGTGCACCAAGAATTGAAAGTACGTGCAAGAGATTTAATTAGGAAACTCAGTCTCCAATAAGATGGAAAATAGGGAAATCTTCCATGAAGAAGAGTTGCTTCCTGAACTTCCTTAATAGCCAGGTCACGAATCATAAGAATGGGACCATTTCCATGAAACTGAGCACCATAGAAAATCAGAGCTAGAAGAACCATCAGAGATCATATAACATGGGGATTCTTAACCTGGGGGCCCTACAAGAACTCTGAGGGGTCAGTGAAGGCCTGAAATCATGAACAAAGTGCTGTGTCTAAAGAGTTTCTCATCTCCTCAAAACAATTAACAATCACCAGGCATAGCACCCTGATTTTACCAATGATGAAGCAATGATCCAATGACTTATCAAGGTTACACAGTAATTACTGGCACAGATAGGGCCAAAATATGGGGATCTTAATATCTGGTAATCAATATCTCCAAGGACTTTAAAATTAATACATGAAGGTGGCCTAGTAAGAGCCCTTGGCAATGAACATGCAATTGACAGAACCTGTGTTCTTCAAAATAGGAAATATTAACTGAGCACTTAATTTGTACTAACCACTACTGTAAGTACTTTATATATTAACTCTTTTGATTTTTATAATCATCCCATGAAGTAAATGGTATTATTATTATTGTTATTATTGTTGTTGTTATCCTCATAACAAAGTACAAGGAGATTGTATGCCAGGATTCAAACTCCATCAGTCTGGCTCCACAACCCATGTTCTTCATCGCCATGCTATGCCATTTCTTTCTATGAATCAATGACTAATGTCAATGAGGAGAATGACAAAGATTTTACAGATCTAAGTTTTAGGAACACATGGGTGAAGGTAACCTTGGCTCCCCCAGCCCCCCGCCACTAACTTCTGCATTTCCACATGAGTCCTCACATGAGGAAACAACATTGACGTGATTTCAATGATAAAAGACTAGATAATAGATACTAGTGGTTATCTCTGGGTCACACAATAGTGGAATCTAATTTTTGTTTGATGCTTTTCTTTTTTCTAAATTTCCTACAAAGTACATCCACTACTTTGGTAGTGAAAACAAAAGTAAATGTTATTTTTAAATGAGGTACACAGTGCAGGAAACCTAGAAGTTCATTGCCTGCTTTTTGGTCTGAAGCCATTGAACCTCTGTAGACATTCACTGTCATGTTTCAGACCTCTGGGGTATAGTCTTGTCTATCTTTAGAGTGGTTTTTTACAAGTGGGAGTTTCAAGGGCTGACAGACCTTCTCTAATGCTTTCATGAGTTGAAATATGGCACCAGAGCACTGACCCCTAACATCAACCGAAAGAAAGAGATTTTCTGCAAGCCTTTATCTGTGGAACACGAAAATGATGAACTGGTGTGGGCTATGAATGGGCAGATTATAGGCATTAAATTTGAAGTACAGAGAAGTGAACAAAGAGTGGACACTGGTGAAATTAGATGAAAAGAAGAAATAGGAGCCAAAAGAGACTGGCACTTGGAAAACATTTGGGATATACCAAATAGAAAAGGTGGTCTAAAGAATGAATTGTGTTCAGCCATGATTTCTGCAGGAGAAAAGAAAAGAGTAATTTAACATTCAACAGCCTTCATTGCTAGTCAACAATGATTTTTCAGTATATATCTCGATATGCCAAAACTCAGAGCTGTTAATTAGACAGCATCATGAAACGTAACCCCACTCTGCATTGAAGGCCATCTATGCTGTCATATTTCCTTGAAATAAATAAATAAATAAACCAGTATTATCATAATTTAAAGACTGTACCCCATCTGCCAAGACCCCATTTACAAACAATTTTAGAATCTACTATTTATGATTGGAAAGGCCTGTGTCATGCTGTTTGTTACAATTTCAAGTCTCAAGTTAGTGGGTAATTTCTTGGAAAGTCTGCACAGAATCCATTTCTTACGATTTTATCTCTTGGTATGAAAATCGGACCAGGACTCAGTTTCTCAGGAAACTTCTTAGCATTTCTCATGTCCAAATATGACATACGCAAGTTTGCCAATATTTTAATAATAAAGGTCAATAGGTCAAGCTTTGTTTAGATATTATTATCATCAAGATATAAAACATTTGGTGAATTTTTTCAGAAGACTGAATTTATAACTGTAAGGTGTTGAAGTTTATTCTCTCTAACTTTAAACTAATGAGTAGGAGCATTTCTCACGTGTGATACATTTCTGTCCCTTTTGAAACAAAGCACTGTAGATGGCTATGGGTCACCATTATGTATACAATTGATTATTCTCGAGAAGTATTGATGCATAGACAGCAGTTTTTCCCTACACTTAAAATCCAGATGGCTGTGCTGGTTCAGTTTGTTGGACTTGTTGGATTTTTGATCTCTTCTCCTACTATCCCACTTCCATATGTCATTGCTTGTTTTTCCAGTGTACCAGTCTCTAGAAATGCCCAACCTCATGCATATTGTGTTGCTTCGCTCCTATTGTAGACTTAGAGTGATAAGCAAATGTTACAAATTAGGCTCTTTATGAAGATTGGAGTGTGTTCTTGTGAATAAAATGCATGAGTTTCAGTGCACAGAAAAATGATACAAATTTTGGTTATTTTCTTTAACTTCCTGTGTTCCAGAATTGCTTTAATTAATTAAAATGATTAAATGAATGTTGTTTTAGATAAATAATATTGTTCTATGAACATCAATAGATGTTTTTAATGAGTTTACTTAAAAATATGCTCTCAAAATACTTAAAACATGTTTTGGCCCCATTGTTTAGAAATGTAGGATGAGTGACTGAGCCACAGAATTCTATGATTGTGATTTGACCACATTAAGCCAATCAGTAACAGCACAGATGGTCCCTTAAATCTCCCGGTGTTCAGAACTCTAATTCATTGATTCACTCATTAAAATGTTATTTATGAAGGAATAATTTTGTTCTTTTATGCATAATGACTTCAATGTTAAGAGGGAACAAGTCTTAACAGAACTATATGCTGAAAGAACTTTAAACCAGTTAGAGACATTTCAGTAATTTAGCATGAAGAGTTATCTTCATTTGACAATCCTACTTGAACATGTTTTCGTCATCCATTAGCCTTGAGATTCTTAAGTGACTATCACCTTCTACAATAAAACTCAATTTTATGGCATAGTTCATTATGCAGGGATTTGGATAAATTTTACTCCTAAAATATCATGAAACCTCTGTTATACCAATTTCTTACATGCTCCATCACAGAACTACAGTAAAGTGTGTTATAAATAAGTAACTCTTGCTTGATATTCACCTCTAATTTACTGTGTTTAAAACTAACTTCTATTATGCCTCCTAAGATGCCTACATATTAATTCTACTTTTTGAATACTTGCACTGTGCCATGACCCACCCCGGGCACTTAAGGCATAATCCCAGCCTGCAAACATTTATAGGCTAAGAAAAGAATAACAATAAACCAATAAGTACACTAATAATTACTTTATTACAATTAGGAAGAGGCCTATGAATTAGAAGCTCAGCACTTGATGAAAGTATAGTAGCAAAACTAATTTTTTAAAAACTTCTTTTATGAGAACTCCTTAGCTTAAGAATTTCTGATGCTTATTGGCTATTCCCTCATGTTGTCTTTCATATACATTTTTTATCTTTCCCCTTTCTATATTCCCAATATAATTTGACTTATTTCAATAAGCTTGCCATAATTCCCTTTAGTCACAGATGCTTCCCAGATCTCTATTTCAAAGACTTTTGGCCTCTTCCACACCTTTCTTCCTATACCTCCTCTCCAGAAATGTTGCCTTGAAAGCAAAAGTCCCCTGCTCTGCAGACACTGGTGGTGGTGTTTCATCATCAGCAAGAGTAATGCCAATCTTCTTACACTGCATCCTAGGCTGTCCTCAGTCTACCTTTCCAACCTTATCATGCATTATTTCCCTAAATCCACCCTACTCTCAGCCATCTTAGTCTACTCAATGTCTCCTGAATGTTCATTTATGCTCATTCTCAACACCATCAGATACACTCTCCCACCTCTGACCATCGAATCCCACCAATCTTCATATTTCAGTACATATCCCTCCTGTGAAGACTTGCACAATCCACAGAGGTTTCTGCCTTTTCTGACCTTGCAATATTAATTTGCATTTGTTACTTAACAACATAGTCCTGTCGTTTCATTGTATTGCAACATGTGACTACACACCTAGCCCTGACAGTTTCTAAACATCAAAGACTCAGTCACTCTCAGCATGCAGCATATGCCTTGAATAAAGTAGGTGCCCAGTAAATATTTATTGATTTCATAAAAGAATTCTAATTGTATTCAGCAAAAGGAGGAGACACTTTAGTAATCCACATCAAGGAGCACTTCCATAGGAATAACATGGCGGGATCCTCGGAGACACCAGGTTTGAGGGCTTTGTGGTTTTCCCAAGTGGCAGATCATGAGACGAAGGTGAGTGCTGTGACAGGAATTTAGACCTGCTTTGATAATGTAACCAGAATGACTGGATTCTATAGACAGGAAACACTGTAGTGTTGTTTGGTTGCTACTTCAAAAAGCAAGATTTGTCTTCCATGCCGGCGCTTGTCTCATCAATATTTCATTGCCGTTTTTCTCTCTTGAGAATGTAAGAGTATCTTGGTCCATTTTGTGTTGCTATCACAGAATACCACAAACTGGGTAATTTATAAAGAAAAGAAATTTATTTCTTGTAGTTCTAGAGGCTGGAAGTCCAAGGTCAAGCAGCCCATATCTGGCAAGGGCCCTCTTGCTACTTCATCTATGGCAGAGGGTGGAGGGCAATAGAGGGTGAGATGGGAGGGGAAGAGGGCTGAATTCATCCTTTTATCAGGAACCCACACCTGAGATAACTATGCTAGTTCCGCAGTAATGGCATTAATTCATTCCTGAGCGCAGAGCCCTCATGACCTAATCGCCTCTTAAAAATCTCACCTCCCAACACTGTGGCATTGAGGATTCAGTTTCTAACACATAAAATTTGAGGGATGCATTAAATTCATAACAGTAAGTATATTAAATTTCTATTTACTCACAGAAAAGTATTTAGTGAGCAAAATTAGCAGTTTTAAGCATTGCTTCACTGGCTGTAGTGAAGTTGGCATACAAAACATAAAATTTGCTTTTGTGTAATTTTATGCTTTGTTTGTATTGATGTTCTTGCAATTAGCAGAATATAAAGTGCAAAGATATGACTAATTTTTCTTGGTCTTGAATAATAAATTGAAGGCATATAAAAGAAGACATTTAGACCATCACACTGGTTAGCTTAATACAAAGACATAAAACTGAAATGCCCTTAAGAACATCTTATTAGACTCATAAGCACATCCTGCATTTTAATAAAGGGCAGATAGTTTAAAACTCCAGAGCACTAAAAAATTGGCTTTCTGAACTCTTGAAGGTAAGATGGCATGTTGCTAGCAAATCCAGGGCAGTGGTGTTGGGGATTGCAGGTGGTTGTTGAATATTTATTATGAATCTTCATTGAAAGTTGCTGTATGTCTTTAAATTTTTATTACCCAGCTGTGGCTCACTGCAGACATCTCTAGACCCTAGAGGAGTAGTATAGAAACTGCGCTGGCTAGAGTTCTCTGGGAATAGCAAGGCCATTCTACGCACCTTTCTAAGCTCTTCTGTGGTCAAAGGGAAAAATTTGATTCCACAGTCCCAATGGGCTTTTAGGTCAGCAGGGTCACATGCCCTGTGTCAGGGGTCCCCAAGATCCTTCTCCCCTAGGTTCAATAATTTACTCACTAAGAGGACTCACAAGACTCATATAGTCACATTCATGGCTAAGATTTATTACAGAGAAAAGATACAAAGCAAAATCAGCAAAGGGAAAAGATGCATGCGGTGAAGTCCAAGGAAACCAAGCACAGGCTGCTGAGAATGCTCCCCACGGAGTCCTGCAGGATGTGCTTCATTCCTCCAGCAACGAGTATTGACAACATGTGTGGAATGTTGTCTATCAGAGAAGCTCGCTGGAGACTCAGTACCCCAATTTTTATTGGTGATTGGTCACATAGTCAGTTTCTGCCCAGCACATACTAAAGTTCTAAACTCTCAGAAGGAAAGTAGGTGTTCAGCATAAACCATATTGTTTTCACAAACAGGTTAGGCACAGTGAGCCATGGTGCCATGGTGAAGTTCTGGAAGTGATGGGAACCTTCCCAATGTCCAAATTTCCTGTTCCAGCCAAGGGTCAACCTTGCAGACAGGACTTTCTGAGTGTAGCAGTCTCGGGCATGCTATGTTGACTCTTACACACTGACCCAGTCCCATGTGTAACTGTGTTTGGGGGCTATGAGATTGGGATGTCCCAAGCTGCCAAGTTATCTCTATCCTTTATTCATTCATTTATTCACTTAAAAGATTACGTATTTTCTGTGGTCTTGCAGCAAGTCACCTCTGCCCACCCCTCCAGCCACATCATATGCCATTGCCCTCTTTGTTCATACTAAGTAAGGCACATTGCCCTCCCATCAGTCCCTTCACTGCTGCAGGTGGCCTCCGATTTCAGGGCCTTGCTGCACTGCAACTGGCTGCTTACTATGTGTCTTTCAGCTCTCAGCCTGGCAATCACTTCTGAGAGATGTCTTCCCTGACCCTCCAGAGGAAATAAGGATCTACTTGTTACTCTCTCTCAGGGTACTCATTCTCAGCATTGATGACAACTGTAATTAAATACTTATTAATACATTTCAATTTAATATTTGTCCTTATGGCTCATTGTAAGTTTCTTAATGAGGCAAAGACCATGCCTATCTTGTTAGCAGCTGCATTCCTAGATAATTAGTGCCTGTGGTCAACCAGTGTTTGTTTAATGAAAGAATACATTTCTTGCACTTTCAGTGCTTTGGCAATTAAGGTCTTGCCCTGTCCCTGGTGAATTTACCACTTTGGACTGAAAACAGACAAGAAAACATATGATTAGGATGCATATGCTAAGGACCAAAGAGACAACAATTGGTGCTCATGCTTGTAATATTGAATCTTACTATTACGTGGTAAGTACAATGTCTCTGCCTACAGTTGCCCCCCAATAGTTACAGGGCAGCATTGGGAGTCAGACAGGCCTGGATTTGAAACCTAGTGCTTCTACTTATTGAATGATGTTGGACCAGTTACTGAAATTCCAAGAGTCTTATTGTCCCTCTCTGTGAAGTAAGGATACTAACTCCCATCTCAGGATTCAGAAGGATGCACACAGTGCCTGGCACGTAGGAAAGGTCAGTTAATGATAGCTGTGGTCTTGAAACTGTCAACCTGATCACAGCTTCGAGGCTACACTGTCTTTCTTCTTACCCTGTCAAGAAGTCCCTTTTTTGACTTTTCTTCATATAGCACAATTTTGATCAAAAGCTGGTTCCTGGGAGCTTGTGGCTTCAAGAGGAAGCTGGTGGCTTCAAGAGGAAGCTGATTCAGCTTGAATAATTAGCAAGCTCTTATTTTCACTCATGCCACATCTGCCTCTATAACTTCTAACCTTGGACCACAGTCCTCATTTCTTGGGCAACACAGAACAAGTCTGATTTCTTTTCCACATTTCTGACCTTCAAATGTATGAAGACTGCTGTCAGGTCACACTCAGACCTCCCTCCTCCAGACTAAGTATCTGTAACACCTTCAAACCCTCCTCACATACCATAGTTTCCAAACCCTCCTGGTTCCCAGACCCCTCGTGGTCTTGGTTACTCCAGTTGGGTAGTGTGTTAGTCAGGTTTCTTCAGAGATACACAACTAACAGGGTGTGTGTGTGTTGTGTGTGTGTGTGTGTGTTGTGTGTATGTTGTGTGCAAGAGATTTATTGGAAAGGATTGACTCACATTATTTTTTATTGCAAGAGATTGGCTTATATAGGGATTGGCAAGTCCAGAATGCGTAGAGCAGGTTGACAGGCCGGGAACTCGGGCAGGAGTTGATGCTGCAGCCTTGGGGCAGAGTTTCTTCTTCTCAGTTTTGTTCTTAAGGCCTTCTCTTGATTAGCTGAGGCCCACCCATATATCAAGGGTAAACTCCTTTACTTAAAGTCAATTAATTATAGATGTTAATCACGTTTGCAAAATACCTTCATAGCAAGTGCAAAATTAACATGATTTAAATAACTGGATCCTACAGCCCAGCCAAGTTGACATAATATTAACTGTCACGGGCACCATCTTTATGGTACTTAGAATTAAACCTGAAACATGTGCTCTGACCAGGATCCAACCCAGGTAGACTGTTAGCTCCTTTGATCTGGAAACTACTTTAGTATGAATATGGCTGAGGTTTTATTAACTTTTTAAAAATAGCCAGACCACACCAACTTATTTGAATTGAGCATATATACTACCCTCGCAAGGAGGCCTGGAACCTGCTAGAGAAGCCCAGGCGGGAGGGTGCCTGACAACAAGGGAAAACTCCAGATTGGAGGGAGGTGCGAAAAGGGATAGATGCTCTTGAGAAGCCTGGAGGGAGAGGAGACTGTTGTCTTTGACACATTCCTTCTTTGTTTTCAGTAGCCTTGAAACATAGCTTTGCCCCTCCAGCCCTTCTCTTCAAAGGTCCCTAACTGCCACCTAGAGCCACTAGCACTAGCCACTAGCATAGTAATAACTATGTAGTCACCAGTAATGGTGACTGGTAAAAGAAAAAAACTTTAGAGAAATTAAATTTATAGAGTTTATTTGAGCAAAGAACGATTCATGAATGAAGCAATTCCCTGAACAGGTGGAGGTGCAGAGAGCTCCACCCAGCAGTGTGAGCAGGAAGCTTCTATAGTCCGGACACAGAGGCCAAGTGGAGAAATCACCTGATTGGCCACAGCTGGGCGTCTCCCTTATTTGGACATGGTGTGGCGGGCTGGCTGCCTGTGATCAGCTGAAACTTGGTTGTTTGTTATACTCCTAGATGAGGTTTTGGTTTATTTACATACTAAATTATTATGCTATAGTTTTCTACATAAGGACTCAAGGCATGAAGGCAGCCTCAAGCCAAATTTAAGTTAATTTAATATGACTTAGGGTGTTATGTCTCCTACAGATTATTTACAGTCTAATGTGACTCTAGAAATTTGAGAAACATGCCATAAGAATGCATTTATTGCAGCAGAACTTCTGACTCCACAGGTAGGCAGGGAGGGAGATATTTTTGGAAACTGGCACAGGAGTCATCAGGTGGACCAGCTGTGTCCTACTCTCCATTTCTGAAATCTGTCCACTGTCTCCGTCAAGAGGCCGACCTCACCAGGTACGGCATCCACTTGATCAGCCTCCAGGACCAGTGATCCTGCATCTGTGCAGATGTGCAGCCTTTGCCCCACTTTGGTTTCCTAATTCCCATATTAATATCAAGAGGGCCTGAGCAGTTGAAGAATCAGCAGGAGAAAACAAGAGAATGGAGCATGTCACTGCAAAATAGTAGGAGGCTGCGATACCCATCAGTCAAAGCCATAGATTTCGAGCTACTGCCAGGTGGCTGCACAACTTGCTTGAGGCATGTATCTAGTATTATTTGGGAAAACATCAAGGTTTGTGTTGGGCTATGCCCTGGGTTCATTCTGCTATTGAAGTGGCAGCAATTCCCTGTGCAATGTTTCACAGAGTAAACTACCCATACCATTGGTGACACCCAAAATAATGTTAGGTGTTCCCTGAATAGTCATTTTTACTCTAGACTTGTATGTTTATTTATTTTAATGCATATTTTTATAAAATGTGGTATAAACCTGTTTTCATTATATTGTATATTTTAAATTTATAATTATTGCATCAAACATAATTGCATATTGCTTAAGACAACGTAAAGGTAAAACTATGAGTCTATTTGAAACGAAATTTTAATACATAATAATAAAGACATATACAGATATGGTAAAAGTTGGGATGAGAATGACTAAAATTCGAAAACACAATAGGAAAATCCTGTGCTTCACCATCAGTACTCAGTGCAAATTTCAGCGTCATTATGGCCTCTTTAAGGTCTTACCTTTCTCACCTATGAAATGGAAATGATAATACTTAACCTTTAGGATAGACTAAGGATTAAAGCTAACAATATAAAGTGCCTAAATAGAAATTATTGCTTTTAGTGCTCTAGATCTGTTAGAAGAAAATGTCACACTTATAAAAATGATGAGCATGTACATCTCTAGACTTAACTCGGAAAAAAAAAAGAGAAGAATGAAGGGTAGAGATCTAGCATCAAGAAATAAAAACATTGTACTGCAGTTGGTGTCTGAAAGAGAAATAGAAAATAAAGAAAAGAAAATAAATTAGAAACAACAACAAAAAGAAATAAAAACAGAAAACTGTTTAAATCCAGGAGGCTGCATCAATGTAACTAAGCAGCAGTCTAACTAACCCTGTTGAGAGCACTTCATTACCTGACACTGGTTTCAAATACAAAAGCAGAATGAGGAGACCACAACCAGGACAAGTCCAGACTAGACCCTACGTAAAAGTAGACTCAGTGGTCCATAAAGTATTATGAGAGGTTCAGTTAAATGTGCAGAAAGGAAGGACTGCCTGCTCCCTGGCCCTTTAGAGGAAAGGGAGAAAATGACCATGGGATCCCAGTCAAGTACAGAAACACCCAGAGGGGCATGAAAACCTAACTCTGTGGCGAGGGTGTCATGAGAGCAGATTTAATGGGTGTCTGGAGACTTAACAAAATGCAAGCAATACTACAAATGGAGTCTTTGATACCTTTCCTCTGTTTTGTTGAAATATAAAAGAGAAAACCCATGCTTGTCACTAAACTTCAGAAGCATCCAAAGCATTTCTTCTCACTGTTTTGTCCATCTTAGTCAATGCCTTGTCATGCTTTTCCTCAGGAAGCTAACCAAGTCCTAGAGTGTGCATGAGTCCAAGCATGCTGTATTAGTTTGCTAGGGCTGCCATAACAGAGTATCACCGACTGGCTGGTCTAAACTGCAAACATTTATTTTCTCACGATCTGGAGGCTCAAATTCTGAGATCAAGGTGTCAACAAGGTTGGTTTCTTCTGCGGTCTCTCACCTTGGCTTGTAGATTATGATCTTCTGCCTGTGTCTCCAGATAGTCTTCCCTCTATTTCTGTCTGTGTCCAAATTTATTCTTTTTATAAAGATACCAGTCATATTGGCTTAGGGCCCACTCTAAAGACTTAATTTGAACCTCATTACTTTTATAAGACCATGTTTCCAAATACAGTCACATTCTGTGGTATGGGAAGGAGTTAAGACTTCAACATATGAATTTCAGTAGACACAACTCAGCATATTAACCACTCCTGGAAACGAAGAAATCACAAAGGAAGAATTGACCGGCTGACTAGAACAGAAGCCTCATGTTCATCTTCATAAAGAGTGTCTAATTATTCATCTCTTTGCAATGAATCCTAAGGATCAGAGCCAAATAATCATTTCTCTCTGAAATTTCAAAATTAATAGAATTAGATTTCCTTTGAACGTATTATGAACAGATTAGAACAAGAGGCAGCACACTGTGATTAGTGTGTTATTTTCTATTTACAGCTAATGAGTGCTTTGTAAACACTAGAATGTAATATATTCTTCCTCAGTTTTAGAAAAACTAAAGTTCCCAGTTCCACCCTAAAGATGTTACTTTAATACTGCTTTAAACTTGTTTTGCATCATGCTCTGCCATCAGATACTGGAATGGCCTTGGACAAGCTTGCCGTAGGTCTCAGGCCATGATAATAATTACCTGGGATGATAATAATTACCTGACAGGGGTGCTTAGAAGAGAATAAGAGGAGATGATGGCTGTAAAATGCTTTCCACAATGTCTGGCCTATAGCAGGTGCTGAATATATGATAGGTAAAGCTGTAAGGTTATTTATATACAGAGTATATGGGAAAGAGGCTAGATTCCTGGGTGTTGGGTTGGGGCAGCAATAAATAAGAAGGGGTAGTTCCTTTCAACCCATATTCTCTGTCAAAAGTGGAAACTACTTTTGTTGACTCCCAAATCCTTAATTCAGGTCAACATTCATTTTTGAACTCAGAAGGGCACACCAACATTGAACTGAAGCAGCTCCAGCACACGTGATATTATCTTTAAGGAACTGACATGAAGATCTGAACTCTTATGACATCTATCTACATACATCATCAATTCCTTTAAGAGAGCATGCAGCGAGGCTGGAGATGCTATAATTGGTATCAGACCAAGCAGCAAAAGGCAGTAAGTGACATTGCCCAGACATGCATGTATTTGAGAGCTGAAGCTTCTCTTCTTGGAAAATGTTTCCATTGAATATAAGAAATGATGTATATTGAACATTTTCCAGCCACTCACAAGCCCTAGCTGTAAAAATATGTGCTGAAAACTAAGAAGCTGGACACCTTCTCTTTGCCCTCTTGATTATTACTCATCCTGAATTCTCTACTTTGCCAGGCACTCTTTGAAATCTCGAGGACAACTGTAATTTTCTCCATTTTATTCTCTGTCTCCAGTGGTGTCTAATTATCTTCAGACTGCCTTGTCACTCTTTCTGCTGTCTATTGCACTGACTAGCCTTAAGTTTCCACTAACTTTTGCCCAGATTATTATTTTTATAACCAGTCTCCCGGACTTTATTGTCTCTCCTATCCAATTCATCTCACTGACCTGATTAAGTTTCTTAAAATGTAACTGTTCAAACCACCACTTGAAATCACAAATATTCAGTCAGCAAGCTGCCTCCCAGATGGTTTAAATACAACCTAAGCTCTGGCCTTAACATAAATTAATAAGGCCTTTCCTCCTGACTTGTTTCAAATGAACCAGAATCTCCAAATCTACTCTGACCTCACTGCTTAAGCTACAAACACAGCTAACATTTATTGATTGCTGCCTGGTGGCCAGGCATTGTGCAGAGGGTTTTACATGCATGCTGTGATTATCTCTGGTTTATAGACTAGAAATGGGGACTCAGGGGTTTTGGGGGCTTCCCAAGATCATCAAACTAGCAGTGATGAAGCTGGGTTTACCTGACTCCAAAGTCACCTTTCTTCCCAATCTCTCCTCTTCAGATCTACCTGTCAATCCTCTGTGGTTCATCTGAGGTGTCTCCTCTAGTGCAATTGTAAGCTTCTTTGTTGTTGCGACCATGGAGATGCCAACTATGTACTTTTTATTACTCATAAGTTCTAGCATAGTTTTAGCCCTCGATAGGCATTCAATAAATGTTTGATGAATGAATAGGTGAAACTGATGGCTTCAGATAGTCCAGAAAATGAACTTAGTGCTACTAGATGGATTTAAATAAACAAAAGCTGAGCTAAATTAAATTTTATTTCACTTCATATCTACCTCAGTAGTCTGCCTCAAGGGCAGAATAAACAAGTTCTATGAACTTTATGAGTTCATACCTATGATGGAACATTGTGTGGCCTCCTGCAAGAGGGAACAGAGTTTCATAGCAGGCATCCTGAATGACAACCATCAGAACCTTGCATGTGAGAAACATCTCAAGCCAGGCAACAAAATCAGGCTCCCTGGGACCATTATTTTTGCTTAGCATGTATACAACTTGCCAGGTCTTCTTGGGTAAGCCACTTCACCTCTCTGGACTAAGTTCCTCCTCTCTAATGTGAAGAGACTGAAAAGTCATCTTTCTGCCCCAGTCCTAGAAACCCTTTCTGATGTGCCACATACTATGCTAAAGGCACACATGTGTCAATGGTGAATAGCACAGTACTCAATCCTGCACAGTCTAACTGAATTTAAAGCCTAACTCTACCACTTAAAGCTTCTTCCACTTTAAGCTCCAATGCTTCAGAACTCACAGGTTCTTTTTTTTACCTTGAAACACTTGTTTGGCTAGAGACTTTTGCACTCCATTGTCTGAAGGAGTCTCACCCTGTTTTGTGATAGTTGACCAATAATATGTAGTAATGATTTTTGTACTTCTAACCCTTGGAATACCTGCTGGAGAAATCTCAGCCATTGTGTAGGCTGATCTGGCTCACACTTGCTGAGAGTGTGCTGGCCAAGGACTATGAGGAGGCAGACCAGGGACCAGAAAGAAGCTTCTGTTGCCAAATCCATGTCACTGACAGACAATTTGATCTTTAAATAGAAATTTTAAAATATTTTTTAAATTTTCATAAAACCTCTCTAACCTCCAACAGAGCTGAAAAATAACACACAATTGTTAAAATTGGGCAGTGGAATTTTAGGTGACTTCTGTACCTCTTTCATTACCTTGTGTCTCATACATGATGAGCAGGTTGACACTCATCCTCTGCCACAGCTTTTCTGGGTGACCTTGGGAGAAGACTTTAGCTTCTCAGGACCACAAATTCTGTGCATTTAATGATAAATATTTTCACTTCTGGGATATTTTCCCTTCAAAATCCACATGAAGCTGGAATGACATAAGAGGTACTTAAAAGGTGTTGGGCAATGTGGCTAGCGCTGTACAGGTGAGGATAATGAGGCAAGGTGAGTTAGCGTGGAAAGCCTGGCACGGCACTGTCATCTGTGCAGGTCAGCCTAGCTCAGGCTTCAGCCATGCTCTTCTTCAGCAGGGAGATGAAATACATGATCCTGAGGTCCCTTCCAGGTCATTAATTGCAAGACTAGCTTGGGAAACAAATTCTTTCTTCTATCTCTGCTCACTTTTTTTTAATAGTATGATTCTAAAAAGGAGATATATCTCTTTGCTAGTCATGAAACTCTATATGCACCATTAGTACCAAAAGAGTTACTGAGATCCACTTTGGGTAGTTGCAAAAGTATTTTTTGTTATTATATTTTCTGTAATAGTAGTATAATATTTTATTTGCCATGAAAATATAGCTTCTGGTGGCCATTTCAGTCAATAAGAGGAGTAATTAATTTTCTCTCATAGACTGTTCTTTGACGTAGGGAGGTTCACTTTATCTGGTGAAATTGAGGTGAGCTTTGCTTGTGTGCTGAAGATAGCAAATGATAGCAACTGGGCCATTTGCAGCAAACTCCTACACACCTAGAGCTTTGGAGATTTTTGAATACGGTCTTTGGTCCAGCTAGTGAAGGGAAGTGGCAACAAGCTCTTAGGATGACTCCCATTGTTAAAAATTACTGTGCAGGATTTGCAATGAGCACAAGTTATTTTCTCGTTTCAATAGATAGAGATCATGAAACGAGCAGCACTCATGCCACCACTTCCTGTCCTGTGCCCCTTACAGACATAGATCATCGAACATGGCACTTTTTCCTACTGACATAGGTCATGGTCTCAGAGTACTGTCTCAACATAGTAATTCAGGAAGCTACGGCCAGCTAATGAGAATTGGTACCCTAAACCCAACTGCTGTCCCACATTTCCATGTGGGCATTCAAGATAAAGCTGTCTCCCGGACTCTTTTTTCACCACGCTCTAGAATTCAATCAGGGCCCAGCCTTTTTATAATAGGATTTGACACATATTTACTCTGGGACATGTGTGGGTTCCAAGTACAACAAATTTATTTTGCTTTATTTGGCTTAATAAGCTCATATCTCTTTACTGTAGCTTAATTTTAACTGCTTCTTTAAAAACTATTTTGAATCACTCCCAAAACAACAAATGCTGGCGTGTTTGCAGAGAGATAGGAACACTCATACACTGCTGGTGGGACTGCAAATTAGTACAACCTCTATGTAAAGTAGTATGGAAATACCTCAAAGAACTAAAATTAGAACTACTGTTTGATCCAGCAATCACCTTACTGGGTATTTACCCAAAGGGAAAAAAAACATTCTATAAAAAAGACACCTGCACTCGAATGTTTATAGTAGCACAATTCACAATGACAAAGATGTGGAAACAACCGAAGTACCCATTAATACATGAGTGGATTAATAAAATGTGGTATGTGTATACCATGGAGTACTACTCAGCCATAAAAAATGGTGAGCCAGCACCTCTTGTGTTAACCTGTATGGAACTGGAGCCCATTCTTCTAAGGGAAGTATCACAAGAATGGAAAAATAAACAAACACCACATGTATTCACATCAAATTGAAACTGATTGATCAATGCTTATGTGCACGTATGGAAATAACATTCATTGGAAATCAAGCAGGTGGGAAGAGGGAGGAAGGGATGGGTAAATTCACACCTAATGGGTGCAATGCACACACTCTGGGGGATGGGCGCACTTATACTTTTGACCCAAATGGTACAAAAGCAATTTATGTAACTAAAATATTTGTACCCCAGTAATATTCTGGAAAAAGAAAAGAAAATATCAGTAGCAAATTGAACTCTAAGTGAGAAAATATACATTATTATATATCATACAAAGTGGAGTGGCTATAACTTATCAACTTTCAAAATCAGTAATTTGATAAACGCATGTCATTACAATGGCCATTTCCTTCACTCTATTTACTCCTTTTTAATTTTATTATTTTTTCTTGAATGTCATGAATATTTAATGTCACATAATGTTTTAGTTTAATGTACATTCTGTGCTTTGGTAAAGGGATATTAAACCACTCCAGGTTCATATCATTAAACAAACAAACAAACAAAAAACTATTTTGGAGACACTAGGGTATGAATCTTTGATCTGCCATTAACTAGCCGTGTCACCTTGGCCAAGTTCCTTAACTTACCTGAACTTCAGATTCTGCTAGTATGAAATGAAGATAAATACGTACAATGATCTCCTTAACATGAAGCCAAATTGTGCCCTACATTTTCTCTCTCCCTCATACAGAACCAACCACCAGTGATAACCTAGTGCTGCTTTTGCACTTTCTTCACCCTGCCCAGCTTCCTTCTCCTTCTCACCTGGCTATTCTGATGGCAGGTATATATTTGATCAAGAGATGTAGTACAGAAGTAGGTAGGGCATTGCAGAGTTGAACACTAATTGGAATAAAATTAAATGGTAGTTAATTTTTGCCTCATATTGCCCTAGATGATGAGACTGAAATGAATACCCAAACAATGTTCTGCAATAAACTGTGGTGATAGAAAAGAGAAACAGCCAAATAATATATAAGCCTGAATATTCAGAGCACATTTGTAATGTGTAATAAGACTATATAGCCCCTCATTTTCTCTTTCTCTCCGTCTTTTGCAGAGTATAGCTTACAGCCCCCTGTGTGGGTAAGGCAGTGTGGTATCGGGAGGACCACTGGGCTTGAGATAGGAACCCACATACTCATGTGTCAGCTCTGTAACTGACAACCTGTGTATCGTTGGGCACATGGCTACCTCTGTGAATCTCACATTCCTTGTCTTTAAAATGGAGGAGAATGATATATTGCCCTCACAGCAATGTTGAAATGAGATAATGAATGTGATTTAGTGCATTTTAGCAATGAAATTACTAAATTCACTAAACTGCAAAGTACTTAAACACACTTTGGAGTCCTAAAAGAGGTGCTCAAAAACACATTGAATGAATGCAAACCTGCTAAGTAGTAGAGGCTGAGACTACCAACCTAGTAGATTCTTTATAGCATAATACTTTGTTCAAAGAAAATCTTACTATGGAAAGCCAGTAATTAAAACAGACTTTAAAAAGATTTTAGAGGTTAAGGAGGAGACCTGACTCAGGTGGGGGGGGGCAATATATGCAACCTAAACATTTGTACCCCCATAATATGCTGAAATAAAAAAAATAATAATAATAAAGAAAGAAAGAAAAAAAAAAAAAAAGAGGAGACCCAACGCCCAGCCCAGTCATTTCCCCTCTACCCCTGGAACCCTTAACACCCAGGCAATGTGGAAATGGCTAATTGTCAATTGCTTCCAAGGACCTTCTCTTCTGGCCACTTCTTCTTTTCCTCCCCCAAACCCAGGCAACACACATGCCTCCTTACTGGTGTGAACAACTGGGGGGCCATCTTTTCCCTTTTCCTCTCAGAAACTTGGTTAATTTGGTTTATGTACAATTTTTATAAAAAGATGTTTCAGGACCTAAAACTCACTCTTCAAATATGGTTGATGTCAGAGCAGTGTTAATACTATATATTTTCGAGAGTACATATACTATATGCTATATGTTAGTATGCATACTATATATTTTGGAGTATATATACATAGCATATATTTTGGGGAGTTTTTCTTACACCCTGAAAGATGAGCACTTAAATCTATGAACCTGACTCTGAGTATTTTGGCTGACGTGGCTGTCACTGGGTGCGAGATAGGAGCTGTGTGAATGGAGGAGGATCCTATTGCTAAGGCAGTCTGGGCAGCCCTGGGGTGGTGGAGTCAGGGTGTGTCTCGTGATAATAAAGTTAAGTGAGGTAGAGTCACTATAATGCCTGTCTACTCTTGGGCAAGAATGATACCAAAAGTGATAGTGCAGGGAAGTTGTGCTGAAGAAGAGGTTCCTCAGACTGCTCTGGGGAAGAGTCATTTGTCATATCCCCCTGGAAGCGAAAGATCATGTTAAAGCTATTTTATAAGATGGCATTTAAGAATGTGAGTTTGAAAGGAATGAATAATCTCCATCTGCTTTCATCTCATAATGGCTAATGCGGTCCAGAATGGAGCCATAGCTCAAGCTCCTGATAAAAAAATCACATGTCCCCTTTACATTAGGAGTGAGTGATTTCAGTAACTTTGCTTATAATACCTCACAGAAATCCATCCTGACATTCCTCTCACATCAGCAGCAAAGTGAGGTTGTCGCTTTCTGAGGCAGTCTCAAAAATTGGACAGTGCTTGTCAGTCACCAGCAGTTTCTAGGCTTGATTGTGATTGTCTGCAATTTTTCATCTCCTTTCCAGTGCAAGGCTCACATTCTAGCCCACACAATAAACACGGTGGATTCAAAATCACTTTGATCACAGTAGGATCAAATGTGGTGAGCTGGACAAGGTTCGACCCCCTGGCGAAGCAATAAACAAAGTGCCTAGAGGGGAAACAGAACCAGTTGGGAATTCTGATTTAGATGGTAACAGAGAACTGCCGTGTTGTTGAAAGCGCATTCCACCCAGCAGGCTTGCTTGAGGAAGATGGATGGGACAATTCATGGATGGCCAGTGACTGAAGTGTTTCCGAAGACATAAGGATTTGAGGCCAAGTCAGCCTGTAACTAAGTGAAGGTTTACCAACTGGGCAGTGTAGACTAGAGCATTTACTTAGTTCTTTGTTATAAAATTAGGTAAATAATCAAATACCTAAGTACTTTAAAAAGTTAAAAGATAGTTTTAGCCACCCTTTTATTTAACAGATATATTGAGCACCTATTCTGCACAGAACACCAATCTAGGCTGTGTGGGCGATGGGGTGATGGAAATGCATACTTCTTGCTTTTAACAAGTGTCAATAACATTCTAAATTAAATATATGAAGTTGAATCATGACATGACCAGAGTAGAAAATGTAACATTCATTCTTGCATTTGTTCATTTATTCAACAACTAGTTAGTAAGCATCTAAAATGTGTCAGGCACTCCAGGAAGAATTGGTTTACCTTATCTAGAGGATGGCCTGAATTGCAGGGGCTGTCAACAGCCTCACTTCAGCCAGATTTTAATCCCCATGCATGCAAAATCAACCTATTGATTGAGTTCCTTCCAACCCTATTTGTGACATGCCCAGATTCTTAACAATGGATTCTAATTCTAGGACATTCAAGTAAAACACTTCATAAGAATTTCAGGAAAAAAAATTATTGAAATTATTAAAATTTTCTTACCTGGTGGTTAGTTCAGGCTAGAGGATCTGAGTGGTTAGAAGAAAACCAATAAAACTTGGGATAATATGAAAAAATTAAAGATCCATAAAAGATCACAGACTACATTTATATACCTACATAATTAGAGTATAGTAATTCCTACTAATCTCTGGTGATCTTGATTCCAACTTGGCTGGGAAGATATTCTCATGTGAATTGCTTTCTCTAGTTCTTTTGGGACCCTCTTCATCTACTGGAGAAACATGTCATTAAATTGATTTTATACACACACACACACACACACAAACAAGCACACACCCCCTCTTCTTTCCCTACTGGTCCTGAGCAATTCATTTTCATAAAATATTGCAAAAGCAGCTTGTATTTTGCCTTCAAGATATCTCAAAAAGGCAAGTTCTTAAGGATTATAAGGGTAAGACTATTTTGGCATATGTGTGAAACTCTAGGACCAGTATACATAGTATTTGGTCTTTATATTACTTTAAATAATTATTTTGACCATTTCTTAAGTCAATGTCATGACATTTAGAAAAAAAAATGGAACACAACTATGGAATACCAAAGACCAGGTAAAATATTGACTCCATTCTCTCCTGAGTCAGTCTTTTATTCTGTACCCCCACACAAATACTATATATATATGTATATATATATATATATGAAATGTAAATAAATATGGCTTTAGCAATACTTTCAAGTCATGGCAAATCCGTTTTAAATTATAAGGGCCTAAGGATTGTGTATGTAGTTAATTTCTTTTTTTTCCCCCACCTTCCTTGAATTGCTAAGAAGATTCCTCCAGGAAAACAAGTTTCTTACTAAGTGAGAGTAGGGAAGGAGGGTGATTGGTGGTGGAAGATAAATCTGAAAACAGGCAACAAATAACTGATAATTTGGGAAAGACTCTTGGGAGAGGGGACTGTGGAAAAGAAAATATTTGGCTATTTGAAATAGAAGTGCCCTTTTCCTTGACAATTATGAGCTTGCTAATTTATTTCTTCCATGTCTAAGGTACTGAATATTAAAATTGCCTTTAGTTTCTTATTTAAAAACTCACAAAATACTGAGTTGCAAAGAGTTACTCATGCAATGTGTCCTGCCTGAGTTCCTCAGAAATGCTGTTCCTACAGGATGCTTATAATGAAAGAGTTTAGTGGTCATAGAATGATGGGAAATACCACTGGTTATAGAATCCCCTGGAAAGCCATGCATTAGTATATGGAAAGGTCTAGGAGGTGTCACAATAAATAATCCTATTCATCTTTGTCAGATCTTCCCAAATTATTTGACCATAGAACCCCCAATTTTATGGGCTAGCATCAATTCATTTTTCTCAGAACTAATGTTGCACAGTACACTAACTCTGTAAGAAGCACCCCATGGGGTAGTCTTCCATAGGAGTCCCTTAACCAGTACTTAGAACTCTTCACAATTGAAAACAAACCCACATTACTTTACTAAGTGTCCCCTTTAGAAAAACTCTAGACTTTCTGAAAAATCTCTTGTCTGCATCCTTTATAACCCATCTGCCCCTCCCCCACTCCTTCTCATTGGCTGCTTCTGTTATGAGACCCATCAATCATCTCATAAGCAACCTGTAGGCAGAATTTATTCAACACACAAATATATATTAAGTATCTATGCTATGACAAATTACATGCTGGGTGCTTAGGGGAGAAAGGAAAACTTAGAGGTCAGCTCAGTATCTGTCTTGTAGGAGTTTACAATCTAGCCAAAAAGAGAAACCGTTTTACACATTACTGTAATAACTTGCAGCTGTGTCCCCTGCCATAAAAAGGTATAAAGGAAGTGAAAATAGGGGAAAAATAATGTCCAGGTGAGGACAACCTAAGAAGGTGACATAGAGGAGGATTGAGATGGTATTCCAGGTTGAGTGAAAGCTTTAAACATAAAATTATAGGAATATCAAAATATTAATAAATTCCAGAGACTTTTGAATGGAGAATCTCCTGGATTGACAAGAATATAGGAGAGGGCAGTGTCAGCTAAGCCTGGGAAGGAAGTTGGGAGTTATATAATAGATAATCATGAATGTCAAGCTAATGAATGAGGACCTTATGTGGCAGGTGGAGGCAGGTATTAGAGAATCATTGAATGTCATCCTAACGATATGGTAAAAACACTGGAATAAGATGTTAAGAAGATTAACTTAGCAGTAATTGCTAGAACACACTGAAGATGACTGGAAGCTGGGCCTACCAGAAAATTAGTGGAAATGCAAAGGATATAAACAGACTCAATGAGACTTGGCAAGTCCTCAGTCATGGAGTGAATAAAACACAGAGATGATCCTGAGTCTTTTGAGTTTTCTTGTTTGAGAGTCTGGTGAGAGAAACAGGAGCAGCTGCTTTGGGGGTGGTGAGGACCGGGTGTTTGGGTTTTGATGAATTCCTTTGAAGAGGCCACGGAACATAGAGATGGCATTTCTGTGCAAGCAACTGGAAATGTAAACTTGGAGATTAATAGAGAGCTGAGACAAACAAAATCTTAAAAGTCCTGTGACTAAAATTAATAATAGAGATCATAGAGATGCATCGGGTCCTTGTGAGAAAAAGTGCAAAGTGAAAGGAGGTAAGATTTAATCATGGAAACTCCAGATAATGAGAAATAAGTCAATGAAAGAGATGAAGAAATAATGTGAGATAAAAAGAGAATGTGTCAGGGCAGTACAAAGCCACAGAAAATAAGGGAGGAGAAAAACCTCAAGGAGTGATGTGACATGATACAGAGACAATGAAGGTTCAAGTCTGAGGAAAGACCCCTAGATTTGGTGAATCAGAGGTAATTATGGAACTCCGAGAGAGTGGTTCCAAGAGGGCACTGGTGCTCGGACTATTAGTGTGAATTGGAATTCCTTGGAGGGCCTGTTAAAATGCAGATCACTGGTGGGTCCCATCCTCTCACCTCCAGATTCTGATTTCATAGATCTGCAGTGAGGCCAGAAAATTTCCATTTCTAACAGATTTCCAGCTGATGCTGATATTGCTAGTTAGGGACCACATTTTGAAAACCACTTCATTTGTAATATATGCAAGAGGATACAGGAGTACGTGATGATACTCAGGAAGTCTATGCGGCAAATGGAGGCAAGTTCAAAATATTTATTTGCCTATGAGAAGAATGGGAAAAGGCTGCAGTTCTGGGGACTAGTTTTCCTTCATATAGAAACCAGCACTGGAGCTTATATATATTATTAATAGTTACTCACAGACAATGGGTACATTGAAGGTAACCAATTGCCATTTCTTTCTATTAGGTTGGTGCAGAAGTAATTGTGGTTTCAGACCTTGACTATTAAATCATTATAACTAGGCTCAAACACATCTTTATTAATCAAAATAGGAACCATTACAATCAACACATTGTTGCCAATGATAAATAAGTTTATTTATTCTTGTAGTGTAAAAAATCCATGCTTCTGGATTCCATGAACTCTTGGAAGTCATTTTCTGCATCCTGCTGATTGTGGAAACATTTTCCCTGCAAAAAGTTGTCGAGATGCTTGAAGAAGTGGTATTCGGTTGGAGAGAGGTCAGGTGAATTTGGCGGATGAGGCAAAACTTTGTGGCCCAATTCGTTCACCTTCTGAAGTGTTGGTTGTACTGTGTGCAGTCGAGCCTTGTGGAGAAGAATGGGGCCCCTCTGTTGACCAATGCTGGCTGTAGCAGTTGTAGATTTTGGTACATCTCATTGATTTGCTGAGCATACTTCTCAGATGGAATGGTTATGCAGGGATTCAGAAAGCTGTAGTGGGTCAGACCAGCACCACACCAGACCACCAAACAGGGACCATGACCTTTTTTGGTGCAAGTTTGGCTTTGGGAGGTGCTTTGGAGCTTCTTGGTCCAACCACTCAGCTGGTCGTCACGGGTTGTCAGTTGTCATATAAAACTCACTTTTCATCGCACATCACAATCCAATCGAGAAATGCTTTGTTGTTGTGTACAAGAAGAGAAGACGACACTTCAAAATGACAATTTTTTTTGATTTTCAGTTAACTTCAAATGCCGAATGACCATAGAATGCTCTACCTTGAGTTCTTAGGCAACTTCTTATGTAGTTGTAAGAGAATCAACTTCGGTGATTGCTCTCAATTGGTCATTGTCAACTTCTGATGGCTGAACACTATGCTCCTCACTTCCAAAGCTCTCGTCTCCTTTGCAAAACTTCTTGAAGCACCACTGCCCCATATGTTGGTTACCAGTTCCTGGGCCAAATGCGTTGTTGATCTTGCGGGTTGTCTAATGCGTTGTTGATGTTGCAAGTTGTCTCTGCTGCTTTACCACCCATTTTGAACTTGAGTAAGAAAATTGCTCGAATTTGCTTTTTGTCTAACATCATTTCCATAGTCTAACATAAACATAAAATAAACAGCAAGTAAGAAGTCATTAGCAAAAAAACAAAAGTGAGAAATGTACATTAAAATGATGTATAACATAACCACATTTATTTAAGAATGTATTCCAATATCAAACAGCAAATTTCAACAATGCTAAAACCACAATTACTTTTGCACCAGTTTAATATTTGCTCTTGCAGCCAAGACTTCTCAAATATAGCTTTAATAGTAAATAACTGTTCCAAACTCCTCCACCTTTTCTCCGCAGAAACTACTCTGAAATTCTACCTGATATCCAGAATAGAATAGCTGTGTGACTGTCACCGCCCAACTACCAAAGTTGGGGGATAGCAAGATTTGAGGCTGTTTGCAAAGAGTATAGCTACTGTTGGGAGAATATGTCAGACATCATTTTAGCCTTGAAAATGCAGCAATGTGTGCATTCTTACATTTATGTGCTTAAAAGCTCAAGATCTGTTTTGCAAAGATATCGAAATTTCAGTGTTTCTTATAAAACTGCAAGGGCTTGGCAGAAAGCATGTGCTTGCTTTCCTTCTGATGCAGCCATGCTCTTGTGTAATCCTAGGAAATAGGAATTAACACAACTCTTGCAGTTTAGAAAAGTCATTTCAAAGTCTCTGTAGTGGTTTTTTTCGTGACACTATGATTTTATTACCTATAATTTAACACACTGTGGTACTTCCTGATGAACTGTTTATGGCCCTTTCATTTTTCCCAACTGCCAGGTATGTAATGCTTATTTAAATCAAATTTTTCCTTTCTTATTCAAAACCTTTGAAGGACTCTGCTCTTTGAAAAATTGACTCTCACCTGGGTAAGAAGAGAATGAAGAGTTACAGAAATGTAATCAAAGGCTGTCAAACAGCTGAAGCTTCTATCAGTGATTAGAAGTCAGCTTCTGGGCACCCAAAGGTCACTTCTGTTTACATGTAAATACTAGGTTGGATACAGGAAATTAGAGGAATGAAAATTCAAGGAGAACTACTAAGGCATATTATAAGAAGAATAAAGATGGTGCAGAGAGCTTAGCTTGTCCCTGCCAGTTATCATGGAATAGATATTGAACACCTACTATGTGTTTAACATGTGAAGGAAACTGAAATATAAGGCACATCCTATTCTTCATGTGAATACCACCTATTTGGATGACAAGACAAAATTAAATAAAATAGCAACAAATAACTTTTTCCAACTGGCCATTGAATGGCATGGTACACACTAAGCAGAGAATGCTGCATAATTCATGAACAGTGATGAATAGCAACATGAGTTAGCACAGTAGAGTCTAAGCTGATTAATTAACTCCATTAAATGCAGGCTTTTCCAAACGTATTTGACCATTGCCTCCTTCCTTGACTTTTTTCAAATAACAACTTCAGTATTCTATGGTACGTACTTTGGGAGTGGGTATGGAAAGGACAAAGCTAGATAACTAAAAAATTGTCTAAACTTTTTTTTGTTTTGTTTTTAGAGACAGGGTCTCACTCTGTGGGCCCAGGCTAGAGTACAGTAGCATCATCATAGCTCACTGCAGCCTTTAACTCCCTGGACCCAAGCGATCCTCCCTTCCACCTCAGTCTCTGGTGTAGCTGGGACTACATATATGCACCACCACACCTGGCTAATTTTTTTATTTTTTGTAGAGATAAAGTCTCACTATGTTGCCCAGGCTGGTCTTGAACTCCTGGCCACAAGCAATCCTCCTGCCTAGGCTTCCCAAAGTGCTAGGATTACAGATATGAACTACTGCACTTGGCCTGTCTAAACTTTTGATCCTCACTTTCCTGAGCTCTAAAAATGGGAATAATAAGGTCTATCCCATAGAAGGTGTAAGGATTAAATTAGATTCTCTCTGTGTGTGTATTAGTATCTGGGACAATACCTTTCATAAAGTTGATATTCAGTAATCAGTAGCTGCTATTAATATTGTTATTTTAATTATTTATATTTTACATAGATGGGGCAATGTAAGAGAAGTTATTGAGGCAGCAATGAATATGATTTGGGGACAATGGGGAGACTGACCTGTCTAGGGGAAAGTGTTCCATTTTGAATTTAGAGGGAATTTTAGGTTGGCTAAATTCTGGGTTGACCAAATAGGGTGGACTTAATACAGTGGAGAGGGGAAGATTCAGGTCAAAGAATAAACTGGAAAAATAAAGACTGCCTGGGAGTATAGATATCAAAGTCAGTGGCAATTGGCTCTCATCCAACATAAGGCCACCAACTAAACCTTTGTGAATGGCTAGTACCTGAATCTGGTCTTATCTCTGAGCTGGGTTGAGGTGGATAGTAACAGTCTTTTGCAATGCAATGATTTGGACATTGCCAAGAAACCATCACATGGAGTTAGGAAGAAGAACATACTTGTGCATATATATTAGGCATAAGTTTACTCCCCCACCATCACTGATATGCTGTACCTCTCCACCAAGCTGTTCATAGTCAAACCCAGTAACAAACAAAATATCAGAAAGAAACCTGTCATATCAGAGAGGGTTATTGTGGTTTAAAGGCAAAACACTTGTTTATATCTCTCTCTCTCTCTCTCTCTCTCTCTCTCTCTCTCTTTCTCTCCCCTTTCCCCCCATTTCCTTTCCTCCCTCTCTCTTTCTCTCCACACACTCATACAAACACACAATTTCCTTCTGTGCTGTTTAAGAGTAAGTTTCAGACATATCTCTACCCTTAAATATGTCAATATGTTTTTCCAAAACAAGGTCATTCCCTTTCCTAACATGGTACAATGATCAAATTCAGGAAACCAACACGAATACAATATTATCTCAACTTAATACATTATTCAGATTTTGCTATCAATGTCTTGATAACAAAAGAAAATCCTGGGTCCCATGTCACTTCCAGTTGTCGTGTCTCCTCAGTTTCCTTCAGTCTGGGAAAGGGCCTCAGTCTTCTCTCGTCTTTCGTGACCTTGATACTTTTAAAGAGTATAGGACATTTATTTTGGCAGCTCTCTCAGTATCTGATATCTTCTCATGATTATATTCAGGTTTTGCATTTTTGTCCCAGGAGTTGCAATGTGTGCTTCCCAGACCATCATACCTGGAGGTACCTCTTGTTTGTTTCTCATGTCTGGTGATGTCGATTTCCATCACCAGCTTGAGGTGCCTGCTAGGTTTCTCCTCTATTTTCCTCTGCTTCATTTTCCAGTTATGTAAATATTTTGTTACTAATCAAAGTTTATTACCACTTGTTTTATCATCCATTGATGTTTCTTTCTGAATCAATTATAACCATGACGGTTGCCAAATGATGATATTTTAAATTCCAAGTCAAAGGCAATTTTTAAAAATGAGCGTATTCAGAAAGTGAATTACTGTAGTTTACAAAATGCCATCCTGAAAGTAAAATGTTTTCTATACAGCGTGAAAACATATCTCTAACACCCAGCTGTGACTGTTAACGTTCTGGGGAAAACACTGCTGAGAAGGTATGGAAAGCAATATCAGGTTGATGAACAGCAAGCATTTCAAAACTTCTGTTATAGACAAAGCTTCGTCCACTAATGTTTACTTTTAAAACATATTGAGAAATATTATGTGCTTAGCAATAAACTATTTTTATGAAGAATTCCAGCTCTAGCCACCAGGAATTCTTTCCGCTTAAAGACATGAGAAATTTTGTTTTTTGATTTTACTGAAGCAATAAACTTGTTAGTGTAAGATTGAAAGTAGCCTTAGAGCCTTTAAAGCCTGTCTGAAAGAGCCATAGACTTTCTCTGCCCTGCATAGGGGCTCTAACTCTCTTTTCCCCTTATTTGAAAACTATGGCAAAAAAACCCCGATATTCATAACAACTATGAGATGTATTAAACAAAGAAATAAGCTTAGTCACTCTTTTTATTATTGCCTTTATAATCAAATTATCAAGAATTATCATTTCAAACCTGCATTATAGAATATGAACATCATATTGCATGCATTCAAAAGAATAACATCTACTGAGCACTTACTATGTCCCAGACACGGGGGCGTAATAAAAATAATTGCAGTGTATAATAATGCATTATAATAGTGATAGAGGGTATAATAAAGATTATAATTACTGTAATGTGAAGTGTTATTCCCGTTTACAGAAGACAAAACTGAGACAGGGAAGAGTTAAGTGCTCTTTATTGCAGTTTCAGTGTTTGAAAGTAAACACTGCTCTATCCATTAAAGCTAAGAGATGAAACCTGCTTTTGTTTGTCTGCCTTAGTGAGAATAATCATCTTGAGGCTGAGTTGACCATGTCCGTGGCCCAAGGCGCTCATTAACCTTCCCTACTTCTGTGGCCACATATGGCATTTTGACATTTGACACGAAAATGTACACTTTTTTCATCCCTGGCAGATCTAAGTAGAGAGTATAGATTTTAAATTTCTGTAAATCCAGTGCTACTATTAAAGGGCATCTACTGATATTATGACTTAAAACTTTTACTTTTGAAATGTCATATACCTTTTTATCCACTTATTGAATGTTTGTTGAGTACGTAATGTGCTGGGCACCCTAATGGGCTCTTTACATATGCCCTTTGGAACCTTCTAGATAGTAGTTTTGAATTCTGATTCTTCACGTGAGTAAGCTGAAGCTTAAACGCTGAAAGATTTGCTCAAAACTGAAGCACCAGAAAGTGCAGAGTGAGGATTAAGTTCTACGGTTTGTCTGATTTCAGAGTCCACAATCCATAAACCATGCTGACCTCGCTGGCTTTCAGGAGGTTGCAAGGAACTGTGGGTAAGAAGGAGAGCAACACGCATGGTTATGCGGTCCGCGTCTTAGCCCAGACACATGATACATTTTCCTCTATTTTTTTTAAGTTTACATCAAAATGGTTCTTTCTTATTTATTAATACAAAGTTTAAAGATTTTACAGGGGTAAAAATATTTTAAGGGGAATTTAGGGTTGAGGATTGGGGCTATGGTAGTGAAGACAGGATCAAATGATAATACTATTTTACGCCTGGCCTATCAGTTCTGCCAAGATCTCCCTAACGGACTGTTCTAGTCTTATTGCTGCCTGAGCAGCTTTCTGCCATGGGACATCAGCACATACTGTTTCCTCTCCCTGGAATGTTATTCCTGATCCCCTGTCCTGTAACAGCCTATTTCCTCCTCATCCTCAGGGCTCAGTAGAAATATGCCCATGTGCCCCATTAGACTATAAGCTCCATGAGGCCAGGGACTCATCTGAATCCCCAGTCCATAACACTGTACCTGGCACATAATAAATGCTCAGTAATAATTGCTTAAATATATGACTAGGTAGATGAAGGAGAAAGCAGAAAATGAAAGAAGAAAGGAAAGAAGATAAGGAGAGAGAGAAGAAGATAAAGGGAATTAGGGAGAGAGATTGTTAGGCAGAAAGAGAGAAGAGGAGGGGGATGGAGAGAGGGAGAAAGGAAGGGAGGAAAAAAAGGAATGAAAAATTCTCAGCCAGGTTATACAGTAAGCACATGGTAATGAAAAATATTACTGGACCTAAGGCCAGTAGAAATGATTTTAGCCTTTGCATTTACCTGTTCTATGGCCTTCAATGAATTAGTTTCCTTCTCTGAACCTGTGTTTTCTTATCAGTAGAATTAAGGTTTGAACTTGAATACAAGAGGCATCTTGGATCTCTTCAAATTCTATCATTCTTTGGATCTGTAATCATGAGTGGATAAGTGTTCTCAAATGCCTAATATGCTCTTCTCCACTGGTCCTCCAGCTCCCCAAAGTACAAAACAACCCATGGCCTTAAACAATGCAAATCTGTTTGAAAATACTTGTTACTCAGCTTTTATCTCACTAAACTAAGACTGTTGAAAATGCAGCGGGATCATTAAAATCAATTCTTAGACCTCTGTTCCCTTGTAATCAGCAAGTACTTCTATGTTTCGACTGAAGAAGACAATAAAAGCATATAAAAGCCTTAGCAGCAGGACTGATAGGCTGCACCATTTCTTTGAGTACATAAATGTCATTTTCTAGAAGGACTGATGTTATTATCCAGGTTTTTCTTGATTAGGACTCTCCCGTGGCATCCATACTTGATAAAACTGTGAGTGGACAGGAGGAAAGAATGGCAGACTGGCTTGTATCATGCAGCTCCTGGGCTCTGGTGCTTTTCTGATTACATCTGGTGTGATACATTTCACGGTGTGGCTTCTGCTTCATACCAGTGTTCTGTAGGCTGTTGGCCAAGAAATGAAGTGAACCACACAGTCAGCTACAAGTAAGACTGGAGTAAGCAAGAAATGCAGTCCTGTAATTCCATTTTGGAACAGCTGTGCTGAGTGGATGGGCAAGGCATTGGACTGAGGCCTCTTTTCCATATACACACACACTTTGCATGTTTGTATAAGCCTCTCCCATTGGAAGCCATACATTACATGCACACATATCACATATTTACATACAAATGTTCAAGGAGCACGCATAAACCCACTGAGTTTTAGGAAACTCTTGGATTATACCCAGTAAAATTAAATCCATTCAAAACATTGGATTTGTGTTATATATTCAAACATTAAATGTGGTATTTCTCGGGATACCCAGACTTATTTTGAGGTGTGGGGGGTATCTACTAATCGGTTAAAGTAGATTAGTCTTACACACCTAGGTATCCAAATGTTGAAACTCTCCTCCATGTCCTAAGATGGAAATAATCATAATAAGAATAGATCAATACTGGATTAATTCTCAATCAATAACCTTAAAAGGAAAGGAAATAAATACAGAGTTTATACACAGCATAGTATACATTTTATATGGGAGGCTATGTTATCGCTTTGTGTCATTCAATAACTTCTATTGTTGCTACTGTTCTTGGCCCTGAGCTGTTTCAGTGTGGCAACTGTGTCTCATCTGTCTTGTCTCCATCATGGCTTCCTCTCATCACAGATGTTTAATAAATGCTTATAATCACCTTGTAGTGGGTTGTCCTAAATGTTTCATAATTTTAAAACTACCAATTTGTGTTTATGTTTGAAGCGTGTTTTTTACTCAGATTTGAGTATGTGTCCGTTGGTCTGCAACTCCCACTGACCCACCTAGTGACATCCCCAAGGTACAAAAGAGTCGTCCAGTTTCCCATGCTGTCATTTTGCACAACTCTATCTTGCAAATTGCTTCATGATGGTAGATAGCTACCATGTTTCTCCAAAAATAAGACCTACCCATAAAATAAGCCCTAGCAGGACTTCTTAGCATTTGCGCAATATAAGCCCTACCCCAAAAATAAGACCTAGTGATGGGCGTGGCTACGCGGCGTATCTGCACAACCCATGCATTTCATCGCGGGGCGGTAAAGAAGATGAGCAGCCCTTCTCACCTGCCCCACTGTGACAGCTACTATCCCAGAGGTGACCGGAAAGGTGCGGGCAGCCCCACCAACAAGGTCGGCTCCCCCTGTCAGGTCTCGGCCATCCTGTGTGTGCTGCAAGCTGAGGCTTTGAGGGGAAAATCACACATCCCCTGCAAATAAGCCTTAGGGTGTCTTCTTGAGGAAAAATAAATATAAGACCCTGTCTTCTTTTTGGGGAAACACGGTACTTTTCTTCAGACTAATGCAAACTTACCCTTCTTTCAAAACTTCCCTTAATCTGGGCAGGGGAGCAAATGTTTCTCTTTCAAAGAGTTCTCTTCATGCAAAATAAATTGAGGGAGTACCTTCATGTATTTACCTGTTTCTTCAAAAATATTGTGCCAACAGATGGGTAATGAAGCCTTTTCACTATTAACTTTTTAGATAATGCTAAGCAAATGAAAATAAATATTAAATGACCTGGGATCTGTGGAAAAACTAGAAGACAGTGTAGATAATATATCCACAAGTAAGTGAAATTTGGTTACACTGAGCTTATATGGACTTACTAAAAACCATGTCCATGTGCCTGAGACACAAGTGCTTTCTCAAGAAAATTGAAGAGGCAGAATTTACGGACATAGGTGACCTGGAGTTCCATGCTTCATGCATCCTAATTAAGTAGAGCAGTCACTGAAATTACTTTCTGTCATCTGGATAAGAAGCAATTGCAGTTATACTCCAGGTTGTTGGTTTTGTTAGTGAATAAGGTATTATATTAATATTTAGTTGACTCTTCTAATCAACGGAGGGTTAATAAATTAATGTCCATAGTTGTGAAATTGTAATGTGACAATGGAGGAAACCTCTTAAGTGCTTAGAAAATAGAGATTTTAAAACTCCAACATGAAATCATCCATTTCCAGATGATGAAATTAGGGTTGGTGATAATTTTTGTTTTCTTTCTTACTAAAACTGAAAAAAATCTTAAAATTATAAATAAAATCTATGTTTGCATCACCAAGTTGAGTTTTAATATGATATATAAAAATTTAATTAGAATAAATTTATATAGCATCCTCTCCTTATCTCTATTTAATAAATATTACCACATATTTTATGACCCTCACTAGATGATAAGCTCTTCAAAGGTAGTTACTGTGAGATTTTTCTTTGAGAGATCATAATTATAGCAAGTCCCCATTAGAAGTTTGATGAATGAGTAAATTTTTATATTATGTTTTTATACAACATATGAATGAATACATTTATGTCTTCTAGTGCCTCTTCTTAAGAAATGTTAAGTCTCTAAAAGTAGCTTCTAATTATTATATTAGAAGACTTTCTGGGAAGATTGCAATGTTTGCATCCTTTGGTCTTCTTGGTGGTCTCATCTTCCTCTTCTTGAATAATCTAAACTCTATAAATTGTTGGTTACTTGATAAGTACAATTAGCTGAATGGTTGCCAACCAAGTTTTTACTGATCAAGAAAAAACAATGAACTTAAGGGGGAAAGCTTTTGGAATAATTCAGATTAGCTACAACAAAGGGGTTTGGCCTACTAAAGGAAAGAATTGGGCTGGAATTACCAACAGGTTGGGATTAATCCACTCTTACCAACTGCCACTGTAAATAAAGAATAAGATTGAGGAAACAGTAGTAAGGGATTTTGTAGCAACTATATTATGTATCTTGACCATTTTTTTCAATGTGTGAGTAAGATAGAATAAGATTTGAAGTTATTTATAATTAATTTTCCAGAAATCACATTTCTAGAATGTATACACGCACACGCATATGTAGACCCACACTGAGTGATATGCTGATAAATGTCCAACAACCCACAACAGTTGTCTGAAAAAAATAGTAAGAATAGTAAAAACCCCTAATTTGTAGCATTATTGATTTCCATGATGTAATTGCTCCCACCATGACTGATTTCAAGCTACTGAGGTAATGTTACTGAGCACAGAGTTGGAAAGAGATGTACACAATCAGAGGCGACCCACACCCAGTATAAAATTATCTAAGCTTGTATGTGAAATATTCACCTCTCTTTTCCTTGCATTTCAGCCCAACTCAATAGCACCATTGTTCTATTGAGAAGAAGACTTACCTCTTCTTGGGAATAAGCTCAATTTAGTGAAGCCCATTCAGTTGATAAATGTTACCTATAAACATAACCCCCCCTTCAATCCTTCTATCATTTTGCCAATGACCCAGACTTACCTGACCAAGTTGGTTGCTGTCTATCTCTCTACTGTTCCAAGCAGAGTTGGGGCATGGTCATCATGACAGCCAGAGGTTGCAGCTTTGAAGTACAGCAGGTCTTCAAATAACGTTGTTTCATTCCATGTTGTTTCATTATGAGAAAAAAATAATCGATTCCTGACTGGAACCACTGTCTATGTGGAGTTTGCACCATTCTCCCTATGTCTGTGTGGGTTTTCTCTGGGTACTGTGGTTTCTCTCATATCCCAAAGATGTGCACGTTAGGTAAATTGATGTGTCTAAATGGTCCTAATGTGAGTGAGTGTGCATGTTGTCAACCTGAAATGATTGAAAGGATCTAAATCTAATTTTTTAAAAGAATTTATTCAAACACAAAGGTGAGGATAGCCACTCAGGTAATACAAACTCCAAAGGAATGGGGTCAGTGCTCTGAAGTGGGGAAGCTAAGGCTTCACTTATATGGGCAGAAGAAATTTATGAGAATTACAACATTTTCTAAACAGTGCTGTTTTGTGACTTACAGCAATTTGATTGGTTACAGCTTGTTCTTTTTGAGGAAAAGTATATTTAACATTCCATTTTGAGCAATTCAATTGTCGTAGGGCTTTTACCATCTGGTCTGGGTCAGGTACAAAAAAAGGAAGTTTATCTGCAACAAAAGGTCAGTAACTAAGAGGGAAGGGGATCTTATCTCCAGTGCCATTTACTCTTTCTCAACATTTTACAGGGCAAGAAAAATAAGAAAGAGGGTTAATCTATAATCAGAGAAGCAAAAGTTGCAGCAGCTTGCTACGTGACTCAGGTCTCACAATCACATTTCCTTCAAGGCTCAAAATAATTTAAAATTCCAAAGACTTTAATTTGAATTATTTTCACAGTGTGAGCATGAGTGTGTCCTGTTATAGAAAGGGCCTTGGCTGGGCTCAGTTCCCACCTTGTGCCCTGAGCTGCCAGATAGGCATTGGCCACCCACCATCCTGATCTGCAATAAGTGTGCTGGAAAATGAATAAATGAATGAATATAAATTGTTATCAAGTAAAACTCATCAAGTATATGATAATCATACAAATACACACAATATACTATGCAAGTGTAAAATACTCAGCAATATTGGTTTTTGTTTGTTTTTGAACTGCATGGAGGTAGGAAGCATTCTTAACAATTTTGACTTTGCAAACATTTCTTTTTTTTTTATTTCACCATATTATGGGGGTATAAATGTTTAGGTTACATGTGTTGTCTTTCTCCCCTTCCCCCCCAGAGTCAGAGCTTCAAGCATGTCCATCCCCTAGGTGGTGCATATCGTACTCATTATGGATGTATATATACACCCATCCCCTCCTCCCCCCTCCCATCTGCCCAATGCCCCATAAATGTTATTCCTATATGTCCACTTAGGTGGCAAACATTTATTTCTTGATTTAACCTACCACCACTATGACCACCATCACTCACTGATCCACTAAAACTTGGGTAAATAACTATGTTTCTATTAATCTTTCTTAATGTATATATAGTTCATATTTATTTAAATGTTTAATATTAGAAGTGTTTTGGATCTTTATTTAGAAATTTAGTGATGTTTTTGTGACCAGAAATATGTAAGCAATTTAACTCTTGTTCCTATCAATTAACCTATGGTAAAATTGATTTCATTACATGTTATTTTGCTTAAAGTTGCAATTTCCAAGAACCTTTCTATGACATGAAGTGAAGACTTACTGTACTGGCTTGTGTATATTAAAGATAGTTGTGTCCCAGGGACCTTGTTCTTAGCACAACCGCATCTTTCATCTCATTCTGGCTGTTTGGCTTCCAATGGTTTAGGACTCCCTCTCTTTATTTCCTATGTTTCCCCTTATTTCAGGGACTAAGAGCCCCAGCCTGCTTAGGATGGTGAGACAACTTGTCAATGAGCTATAAGATAGGTGCCAGAAGAGTAATATGGAAATGGGATCTGATTGTTTAACTTTGCTTATAATCAATAATTAGCACTAAGTAAAGCAAGGAGTCTTAATCAAGGTAAATGGAACTATGATGAATAGGTAACTAGCTAAATGGAGTCCAGGAAATAATACAGTATAATTCAAAAACAAAGGTGACATTTAATTAAAATATATAAAAAGCATTTGACAGGAATGAAGGTTACTTCCTTGCAGATTCTGGAAATTCAGTTAATGAATATTTATTGAGAACCCATGATGATATGCATAGTACTGTACTATACAAAATAACATACTAAAATGCAATGTTCTGACATACCAGAAATTGTCTATCTATAATCAACAAATACATTACAAAATCTACCCAATTAAGCCTTTATTGAAGCCAGTTAAAAACTATATGTATACCATGGAGTACTATTCGGCTTTAAGAAACAATGGTGATATAGCACCTCTTGTATATTCCTGGATACAGCTGGAACCCATTCTACTAAGTGAAGTATCTCAAGAATGGAAAAACAAGCACCACATGTACTCACCAGCAAATTGGTATTAACGGATCAACACCTAAGTGGACATATAGGAATAACATTTGTCGGGTGTTGGGCGGGTGGGAGGGGGGAAGAGGGGATGGGTATATACAAACATAATGAGTGAGATGTGCAACATTTGGGGGATGGTCATGCTTGGGGCTCTGCCTCAAGGGGGGAGGGGGGCATGGGCAATATACATAACCGTAATATTTGTACCCCCATAATATGCTGAAATAAAAAATAAATAATAAATAAAAAAAATAAAAAACTTAGATGTACATTTATTCTTGATGGAATTTTATAATGCAAACTAAGTAATCTAGCGTGTCTTTTCTTATAAAGAAATGAATTACCTTGTTACTTCAAAATCCGGTGGCAAAATGCTAAAAGTAATAATAAGGATCATCATTGAAAAACTGCTGTAAAGCAGATTTAAAACAAACACACACATGTCCCCAGTGTTGTGGTAGGAAAAAAAATGCCTACATTTTTGGGCTTGAGATTAATTGGACACAGAAAATCATTTTTTCTAGGGATCTAGATCTTTTCATCATGTATACTCTTATATCATCTTTATTAATAAAATGTTATTACATTTATGGAGACTTAGAATGAATATCTTCTTATCCTGTCCTTCACTTCTGCAATCTTTCCTCTTCTTTCTCTTGTCCTATTAGCTTGTTTCACTTCTGCACCATTCAGACTGTATTATAGTAATACATTGAGCTTAATAGTGGATTTACAACCTGATATTTATAAATATAGCCAGATGTTAGTAAATACATCAAGGATGGGTTCCACTATCTTCCCTTTAGGTCAATAAATAGGAATTGTCAAATTTTACTGATTTTCAAATTATGGTTTATGAAATATATTTTGTGAAAGAATTAGTGGCCAAACACATTTAGGCTGGAATTAGCCCAATAGCTCTAGCCTTGACCCTGAAGTTGAGATCTTTACATGTGAAAAGGTAATGTATAAATCTCCCATAATCTCAGAAATTGAAAATTCTATAGCTCTAGTGCAATATAAATTGACACAAACATAAAAATAATAATAGTGGGTATGTTTTCTTAAGTATCTACTTTATGCCAGGTATCTGGCTTTCTTAACTACCCACTATGTGTGAATACCATGCTAGGTATTTAATCTACATTGAATCCATTCTTGATAGCGACTTGACAAAAAAGTTATCACTATCCTATTTTTATAAATTAAGAAGTTGAAGCTTAGAAAGCTCAGAGAGAAATAAGAGGTAGAACCAATATTCAAACTCAAATCAGGCTAGCCATAAATAATTCTGTTTTCCTAACTACTATGACAATCTGGTTTTAAGCTCTGAAAGGGCAGAGACCATGTTGGTCTTGCTCATCTTTCTATTTCTAGCACCTAATAATTTGCTTGGCATTTAATGTATATGTGTGAGTTGAAAGAATAAATGAACATCTTTCCTATTCTTGTTAGCTGTCTTGGTTTTTTATTTTTATCTGTAAAGTGAGAATTATAATGTTAAAATGTTTTGTTAAATTTTCAGACATCTAATGAGACCATATGACTTAATGTGTTTGCAGCAGTTTAATTGCTCAGTATGAAGCAGTGAGGAATAGCAGGAGCCCAAGATATAATCTAGGAAAGGCTAAAATATACAGAGATTTTGAAATCAGCTCCCAAATCCCATGAGTTCAACAATTCGACATCTGACTCACATAATTTTATGGATGACCAGTAAATACTCTTTGCCTATGTAATTTCTTTTCAAATGTTTCATGTCAATATCAGCATAATGAATGCAAGAATTAAAATGAAAAGCTCTGGGCAGCACGTTCAACAGACCCGTGGATCTGTCTCTTGCCTCAACAGCGTTTGCACGGAACAGACCTGGGACTCCCTCTCTACCAGCCTTGGACCGCCCTCCAATATCCTCTCCACTTGCAACCTGCGGGACCATCTTCTTAGCCATCTCCTGTTTCTTGGACCAGCCAACACTGTTTTTGTGGTTAGCTCCTTACTGCCGACCAACCATGATCTCCCAGAATTATCCCACCAAGGTGGAGGCAGTTGTCAACCGACTGGTCAATTTTCATCTGCTTCCTACACTGACCTATCTCTCTGGGCTTCTATTTCAACCTCCACGATGTGGCTCTGGAAAGTGTGGGCCACTTCTTTATGAATTAACCGAGGAGAGGAGTGAAGGTGCCAAGAGTGTCTTGAAGATGCAAAACAAGCGTGGCAGAAGCCGTCTCAAGATGAGTGGGGTGAAACCCTGGACGCAATGGAAGGCACCATGGCCCTGGAGAAGAATCTGAACGAGGCCCTTTTGGATCTTCATAGCCTGGGTTCTGTCCAAACAGACCCCCATCTCTCTGACTTCCTGGAGAGCCACTTCCTAGGTGAGGAAGTGAAACTCATTAAGAAGGTGAGGAGGCCACGTGACCAACCTCCCCATGCTGGTGGGCCCCAGGGTGGGCCTGGCGAACATCTCTCCCAAAGGGTCACTCGCAAGCAAACAAGGATTCTGCTGAGTGGCAACCTCTGGGGGGCCCCTCTCAAAGTATCTAGGCTTCTGCCTGAACCTCTCCCTCCAGCCATGGGGCAGCTTTTTAATCACCCTGGATACCTCTCCCAAGGCTTGGACCAAATGAAAATAAAGCTTTTTGCAAAAGAGAGAGAGAGAGAGAGAGAGAGAGAGAGAGAGAAAGAAACAGGAGCAAGCTTTAAATTCAGTGTGTCTTTGTAGCCCAGGTAAAACTGCCAAATAGCATTGACTACATCCTGGGTGTTAAATTCTTGAATTTGCTATTACAAATTAATACATGTATTTGTTATGTCCAAGCTAGCCTTGCTACACTAAATTCCAAAATGAATAATCTTGTCGTATAAAATAATGTTTTATGTTCTTAAAATATCATTTAGCCTGATTAGTCAAGGAAAACCTGAGTGTCATTTTAGCAATCTTGAAGCTTCATTAAAATTTAGGATTCTGTCATAAAAGAAAAATAGAACTCTTCTTACCAAATAAGATGTATTGTCATCTCTAAAAACAAAACAATAGCAAATTATTTTTAAATAATTTAAACATGCCCTAACTATAAAAGTAGCATATGTTTATGGAATAAACTTTGGAAAATGTAATCAAGAATAAGAAATTAAATATATCACTTGAGCCTTGAGCCTAAGATAACCACAGTGTACACTTACTAACATTTGTTTGTGTATACTTAGACATCTTACACTTTATTTATAGATATGTGAGTCAGCAGAAAGAGAATGTGAATCTGACATTCTTGTCTTTATAGACATCCTCAATATGTCATTTTAGGTACTTGGACACCTGGTATAATTCCTTTTAGCTAAGGGGTCAGTCTGTACCCTGGTACATGACTCAAATAACCCACCAAGAAAATGTCATTGCCCTAATTCAACTATAATTTTCCTGCTAAATATTCTTTCCTGAATTCTAGTTATCTATTGTTTGCTATTAATACCTATAATACTGGCATTTGAACCTATTTCTATTAATGTATGAGGATCTGAAGTGACTTAATATGGTTTCTTGCTGAAAGTATTTCATAATACATCATTATATATTTTGATTCACAAACATTTTATAATGCCAGAAGGACTGTTCTCAAGAACACAGTGTATTGAAATGCCTATTGATTTTCTTCTTTCCATCATAAGCTTAGATCATAGAAATTTTCTCATGATATTTCTCTTTCTTTATCATATCTTCACATAGTATTTAAATTTAGAGTGGATAAATCTTGAACATTTTAAGGAAAAAATATTTACATCTTAATTTGGTGTCATTTTATATTTTGGTCATCTTTCAAGATGCAGTTTACCCCATGCTGAATTTTGTTCAACTTGGGCATTACAAATCTATGCATGCACAGAGCATATTAAACAATTGCTATTATTAAGTTGATTTCCATATAGTATTTTATCTTTTACTCTCTCTTGATGTAAGAACTTTGATCATATTATAGGTCAGGGGTTCTTTATCTGAAATCTTCAAATACCCAAGAGTCCAAGGATTGAATTCAGAAAGTCTATGAATTTGAATAGGAAAAAAAAATAAATCTTATATTCACTAGCTTCTACCTGAAATTTAGCAGTTTCTTTGATTATAAATGTAGACAACAAACCACAATAGTATTAGCAATATCTATGACTTCATCACTAATAAAATTCACAAATATTTTTATATCACCCTATAGTTGCTATAGGTATCTTAAAATGTCATTTATATTCATCTCTACTTTGAATTTACGGCAGTTATTAGACCTACTGCTAGATATTGGTATTTAATGTATTGATAAAGGCTTGAATATTTTATTCTATCACCAATTTCTGGTTTTCATAGTTCAACAACTGTATTTCAATATAATCGGTTTTCTTTGTAAACAGATATAGTTTATTTTATGCATAAAAGCTGTCTTTAAAATAAGATTACCATCCATCTATTTATTTGAGTCTCCCAAAGATTAGGATAATATACCAAAATATAACATTAATAATGTCACAGATGTAAACATTAATAACTTTCTATGAATAAAAGTAAATAACCTTTAAGATCCAATCCAATAGTTAGATCTTTATATTTAAGGCACATTATTTAAAAATGCATACTTTATGCCATACTAATTTCAACCTATTTTTCTTTGACTTCTAGATATTGGCTATATTTCCCATTCAGAAATACTGTAACTAGTAATTATTTGATATATATTTTTCCAGTCTTGTTATTAGGCACTTAATTATGCTATATTTTTAAAAATGGGCTGGACCACAGTGGCTCACACTTGTCATCCTAACACTTTGTGGAGGCCAAGACATGAGGATCGCTTGAAGTCAGGAGTTGGAGACCAGCCTGAGCAACATATTGAGGCCCCCTCTCTATAAAAGATAAAGAAATTAGGTGGGTATGGTGGCATGTGAATTTGTGGTCCTAGCTACTCAGGAGACTGAGGCAGGAAGATCGCTTAAGCCCAGAAGTTTGAGGCTGCAGTGAGCTTTGATGACTCCACTGCACACTAGATTGGACAACAGAGTGAGACTTTGTCTCAAAAAAAAAAAAAAAGAAAGAAAGAAAAGGAATAATAACATGCATAAGATTTTATAATCTGCTTTTTTCTGTTAACAATATAGTGGAAAAATCCTGCTTTATCATTAAATATTTTTTATACATTATCTTAATGGCTACATAATATTCCATTGTATAAATGTACTATTCAGAGCCAATCTCTCTTGATACTTAGATTTAAAAAATATCTTCTTACTAGTTTGTATACTTTGTTTAAAAAATGACTATAAAAACTCAGAAGAACTGAATAGAAAATAAACTTCAAAACAAACAGAAGGGAAAGATTAAAAATGGATAGAGAACAGTAAACAAGAGTGAGTCCAAATGATCTAGATGAGAAAATATGCAATCTGTTTGGTTTATAGATGATGCTTATCTCATCTTGGGGATGAGTTGCCAGATTGATGCAGATCATTTCAAAAAGACCTAGTAAGTCATGGCAGATGAGCTTTCATAAGGAAAGATAGTAAATTTGCAAAAAATGATTCTAGAAAGAGGACTTTGAGTATAGGAGCCATTATTGGCTGTTTCCCAAAGCGTAGGGTTCTGCAGCCAGAAATTCACCATCCCCACCCTTGCAGACCTGATTATCTTTAGGAAAAGTCCCAGAAAGAGAAAGCTTAAAATTCTGTTCTGATTATATACCCAATCATTATAAGACCATGTCAGAAGTATATTTCTGGTTTCTGTTCTTCCATAAAAAGAATGAAGAATATGGAGGAAGTTCAGTGAGTGGTAACTAAAATGATCAGGAGACAGATGCAAGCCTTGATATAAAAAGGAGAGGACTGAAAAAATCCAACCCCTATACAACTCTGAAGAGTTTGTAAAGATGGATACAGATCTATTAATCAAATTCTGGGACATAGAACTTCTTTTAAAATGGGTTTGATATAAGAAATTAAGTAAAAATAAATGGTAGAATCACCATGCACCACAAATAATAACCATATGGAGCTGGTTATCTCTAAAGGCGATATTCGTCAATATAAACAACAAAAAAAGGGGGCTCAGAAGAGGTAAGTGTGTGGATGGTGGTCTCCTAAGGGGATTTCATTAAGAAAAAGTAAAAAGGGTAAACCTACATACCTAAACTCCCAAAGGTACTGTCAAAGAGGACAACCACTGTCTTCGACAAAATGTCCTTTAGTGGCACTGACAGGAGCCACACAATGAACTGGATTCTGGTGCTTCTACCGCATAGCTCTTTGTTTCTATGGGCTGCATACTGTGTACACTGTGCCAACAGTGGTGGCTGCTAAGTCAGTGCTCGTCCTTATTAAAGAAAAAAAGGTGCCAAAATGGTATTTTTCCTAGGAGAGATCACATTATGGTTCATTACAAAATATGAGTCTCATATATCTCATACCCGTAAGTTTGAGAAATATTTATTTCTTTTCCATGAATCATGTATTCCTTGCCAATGAAGCTCAGGCTCTCACACAGTGGAATTCTCAAGGCTGTCATTATGCAGACTTCAGGGCTACTTCAACAGCTACTTCTGCACCACTCTGACAAGCAGAACAAGTCTATCTGTAGGGGATTTAGAGCTGACAGCACCAGTCTACATCATTATTGTCTATCTTCATCAGGAAAGAGGGTTGCAAAATAAGAAAAAATTAAGGGGGCTGGAAAATGATTATTACAGCTTCTATTTGGAGAATGAGTATACATTGCCTAAGGTGCATTAGTGCTTTGGTAAGGAATAAATACATTTCCAAGAAGTTGAAGAAACTACAGAATTATCTCTAACTTGTGCTGGACTCACATTACAAAGATATGTTGGAAATCAAAGCCAGAAAAAGGGAGACAGATTTCAGTGAGATGTATTGATGAACTAGTTTCTCTCTCCAAGCAATGTTGTGTGTACCTGGGTGTAAGCCGTCACCTACACAATACTGTGCTTCTTTGACCTATATTCGAATGGCTTTAGAATTCAGAGATGCAGAGATATCAGGTCCCCTAGTCACTGTGGAATAAGTTCAGATAGTCCTAAAGCACCAAAATGCAATAAATAATAAGGAAAGAGTAGAAAAATTATAGCTTATGCTGTCATCTATGATCAATGCCCTTCTGTGAGATAATACAGTTAGCTAAGCCTGACTGAATGCCACACACTTTTCTAAGCTTTTTATATACATCAATTTACTTAGTCTTCATAACAACTGTATGTGATTCATATATTATGAGGAACTTGAGGCATAGAGAAGTTTCAGTAACTTGCCCACAGTCATTGTTATGCTAATAATGGACAGAGTTGATATTGAATCTTAGGAAGTCAATTTTAGAGCTCACACTCATAACAATTACACTCTACTGCATGTATTGGGTAATGATGTGTTCTGCTCGAGAAGGCACCATGATATATGTTCTTTGGATTGTCATCCCTGGTCAAGCAGAAACTTTCCATCTCATTTAAATATCTGCTTGTCTATCCAATACTTCTCCTACCTCTCTGATAGTACTGTGTCTACCTTATTCCTTCTTTTCCAGAACCTGATAATGACTCAGTTCTTGACACTTTGCTTCTCTGTCTCAATGTGTGTGTGTGTACACATATGTCATATATATGCACACATACACATGTATATCTTTCTTTGAGTTTATTGAGGAAGTATTTTTTTCTTTTCCTTTTTTCCCTCCACTTTTGAAGGATAGAAGAAGTATTTTTTTCTGTTTATTTTATTTATCTAATCGTTTTTACTTCGAGCTAATTATAAATTTACATACAGTTGTAAGAAATAATACAAAGAGATCCCATGTATCCTTTACCTAGCTTCCCCCAATGGTAGCATCTTGCAAAACTATAGTATTAATACAATACCACAACCAGGATATTGACATTGTACAATCCACCATCCTTATTCAGATTTCCCAAGTTTTTACTTGTACTCATTTGTGTGTGGATGGGTGTGTATGTATTTATCACGTGAGTATGTTCATGTATCCGCACCGTGGTCAAGATACAGAAGAGTTCCATCACCACGAGGATCCTTTGCGATGCCTTTTGTATAACCACTCCTTCTCCCACCTGTACCTCCCCGTCCGTGCCCCTTACCCCTGACAGCCATTAATCTATTCTCCATTTCTAAAATTTTGTCTTTCCAAATGTTTGATATCAATGGTGTCACGCAGAATATAACCTTTCTAGATTGGCTTTTTTCACTCAGCATTATCCCCCGGAGACTCTTCCAGGTTGTTGCATGTTTCAAAAGTTTGTGTTTTTTTTTTTGTTGCTGAGTGGTGTTCCACAGTGGTTTAACAATTCACCTGTTGAAAATGAATGAAAATAATAAAAAGCAATAGCCCCTGCTCCACTCATGATCTTCATTCCAACCTCTGGAAACACAACTTGTTACCTGTTTGCATCTGAGGTTTTATTGGGGTTGTTGTCTCTTTATCTCTATAATATACTTATATTGCTACTTCTTGGTAGCATAATATACTTATATTGCTACCTCTTGGTTTATCAACTTTGGATGTTATGCATTTACTTTCTGCTATGGTATATAAGCTTTTAGCTCACTTAAATCAATCCATCCCCATTCTTTTTTCCTCCTTCCTTCCCTTATAGTTAAACTACTATTTTCAGTTTTTATTCGCTGGTCATCTGTGCAACTTCAAAAGACATACTGGAACCTTCATCACTTGACTCTCCACTTTGTACGATGGCATACTGCTCCCCAACTCTTTCACCTCAAATATTTTTTCTTACACTCTGTCAAACTTTTCAACATTTACATTCTGTTTTGTAATGATAGTTTTCTTATTTGTTTATAGTTTGTTTTGATACGTTGAAAATCAGTAGACATTACTAGATTTTTAAAATTGAAAATATTGAATCACACATTAGTGTGCCAAATAACAACACCTGGACTATTCCGATGCAAATGTTCATAATACCGAGTTGAAATAGATTATTCCCACCAATTGCTCAAAATTATGTCACATTTTAGATTACTTCACACTTGAAATATTCACTTCTTATTTCTTGAGTTGTAAATTGTCAATCTTTTTGGAATAAACTTTCTTATTGAAGCATATGCATACATAAAAATACAAATTATAACCATATAGCTTCATAAATGTTCACAATAAATAGAACATTAACAATACCTGCCAAAATTTTGCATGTACTACCTTAATCTCTACTTATCCTTCCCCACAGGTAACCATTATTCTGACTTCAAACACTTTACATTTGTTTTATCTGATTTTGAACTTTATATAAATTGAGAAATACAATATTAGTCTTTTGGCTTCTTTTGCTTAACATCAAGTTTGTGAGACAAATGTCACATGAATGTGACATTCATGCAGTCACATTCATCGATAATTCTTTTATTGTTACTGTTATAAGGTAGCCTTTTGTATTAAAATATCATTATGTATTTATTCCAGCTCTGATAGACTTTTGGATTTTTCCCCTTAGTTTTATTATTGTGACTATGTTGCTATAAACATTCTTATACCTCTATTTGAGTACACACATAAAAATTTTCCATTGGCCTATGCAGAAGTGCAATTAGTGTGTTACAGAATATAAGTATTTTCAAGTTTAATGAATGCTGTTGAACAGTATTCCTAAGTTTTGCTATTTTATAGTCTCACCAACATGTATAATTCTGCTTTATCAACTAACCCACCTACACTTGGTTTGACAGCTGTTTTCACGTTAGCCAGTTTGGTGAATAGATGTTATTATCTTGTTGTAGTTTTAATTTGCATTTTCCTGATGACTAGCAAGGTTGAATACATTTTCATATGCTTTTCAGCTAGATCTTTGTATATTCTGGATGTAAACCCATTTCTGTTTATGTGTATTACAAATAAATTATCCCGTTCTTTGATTTTTGTTTTCATTTTCTTAAAATTGTATGAGTAGAAATTCTTAACATTGCACTATATATCATTCTTTTTTTTTTTGGTTGTGGTTTTGTTCCACATTTAAAATGTATTTGCCTATCCCAATGCTATAGAAACACTGTCTAATATTTTCATCTAGAAGCTTAACTGTTTTACCTTTCACATTTACATTGAAAGTCTACCTGAACTTAAGTATCATGTATAGTGTAAAGTAGGAGTCAAAACACATTTTTCCTATGAGTATCCAACCGATTTGGTTCTATTTCTTTAAGAGACTAGCCCTTCCCCAAAGTTTTGCAGTGAAACCTCAGTCACAAAGCAAGTATCTATACATGTGTGGTTCTGTTTCTACACCCTCTCTTTCATTGTATTGTTCTATTTGTCTATCCTTGCATCAGCACACATTCTAGTTTTATATGAATACTTAAAATATGGTTGCGTAAGCCTTCCAGTTTATAATTGTTTTGGATATTCTTGGTCCTGTAAATTTCATTTAAGTTCCAGAATCAGATGGCCAATTTATAAAAATCTTCCTGGGATTGAGATTCAGATTGCGTTGAATCTATAGATAGATTTGCAGAGATTGGACATCTTGATCATATCAATCTTCCAATCCATGAATCTGGTATATATCCTCAATCCTTTAATTCTTTATAAACCTTCTCTCAATACTTTTGTAGTTTTGGGGGGTACTTGCATGCTTTTTGTTAGAATTATTACTAGGTATATGAAGAATTTTGATGCAAATGGGAACTTTTAAAAATTTTATTTAGTAACTATTGATGGTATATAGAAATGAATTGATTTTTGTATATAGACCTTTTAGATAATGACTTTAATAAATTATTTATTAGTTTTAATAGTTTATTTATAGATTCTTTTGCATTTGCTATAATTCTTTTGTATTTTTAGTCATCTGACAACTTTCTTTGTTCCTTTATAATATTTATTGTTTTTATTTTATTTTCTTACTTGATTGCACTGACTAAGACCTCCAATAAAATATTGAACACAAATGGTGATAACAGACACCTCCGTCTTGTTTCAGGTTTCCAGAGGAAAGCTTTCAATATTGACTATTAAGATTATGCATATTCATTAAATATTATTAAGAATAATACTAGCTGTAGGGTCTATGTATTTGTTTGCTTTATAGATAAACTTTATCATTTAAAAGAAATTCTCCTTTATTACTGGTTCCTTATATGCATTTTTACATTATCATGTTAATATTATCATCCTCATCTTTTTATTTTAGTTAATGTAGTGACTTAATAGAGTTTTGAATGTTCAACCATCTTTACATTCCAAAATAAACCTTATTTATAATATACTATTCTTTTTATGTTTGATTTACTTAAATTTACTTAAATTTTGTGTAGGATACTTTATCTAAGATTTTGAGATTTTTGCTTATAAATTATCTTGCTCATAAAGTTCTTGTCAGGATTCAGTATGAAGGTTTTGTTGGCATCATAATGATTTGGTAACTGTTCTCTCTTTTTCTGTATTCCAGAAGTATTTGGTTAAGATCGGTATTACATTATCCTTAATTATGTGCAAGAACTTTTATCTAGGCCTGGAGTTTTCTTTACTGTTTTAAATTATGGCTTTAATTTATAAAAAGATGTAGAATTTTCATATCTTGCTATTTTTGTGTGTGTTTAGGTTTGTTTATTTTTTTAAGGATTTGCCCTTTGCATCTGAATTTTCAAGTTCATTGGTATACAAACAATTACAAAATCTTTTTTTTAATGTTTAATGTTTGCTGGCCATATAGTGATGATCAATTTTGCATTTATCATATTGGTGCTTTGGGCCTCTCTCTCTCTTTTTAATCAGCTTTGCTAAGATTTCATCAGTTTCATTAGTCTTTTCTAAAAACCACCTTTTGACTTTTTGGTTCTACTTTATTTGTTTTCTTATTTCATTAATCTCTAATCTTATTTTCATTATTTCCTCTATGCTTCTTTATTTTCATTTGCTTTTTTGTTCTTTTGCCAGCTTCTTGAGATAGATGCTTGAAGCATTGATTTCCAGGATTTTTTCTTTTCTGATATATTCAACCAAAGCTATAAATTTTCTCTTTAAGTACAGCTTTATATATATCCTTCAAATTATATCACATTTTCTTATAATTTTTCTGAAAAAATTTTCTAATTTCTATTTTGATTTTATATTTGAACCATGGGTTATTCAGAAATATATGCCTTAGCTTTCTAACATCAGGGGATTATCCAGCTATCTTTTAGTTATTGAAGTCTGCTAATTATACTGTGATCAGAAAAATTTTACATGATTTCATTTTTTAAAATTTGTTTAGACTTAATTTATGGCCCAGAATGTGAAAAATTTTGGCAAATATTCTTACTTTATTGTCCTGAATGTGAAAAATTTTGGCAAAGTATATATGTTCAACAGCTGTTGGGTGTAGAGTTCTATATATATCAGTATGTCAAGTCTGTTAGTTATTTTCTATATCCCTGGTGATATTTTTCCCACTTATTATATTAATTTCAAGAAAAATGTATCTTTTTTATTTCAGCATATTATGAGGGTACAAATGTTTAGGCTACATATATTACCTTTGCCCCACCCGAGTCAGAGCTTCAAGCATGTCCATCCCACAACCGCACCCATTAGGTATGAATATACCCATCCCCTCCACCCCCTTCCACCTGCCTGACACCCGATGAATGTTATTACTATATGTGCACTTAAGTGTTGATCAATTAATAACAATTTGATGATGAGTACATGCGGTGCTTGTTTTACCATTCTTGAGATCTGAAAAAGGGTTTTGGAGGCCACAAGTCATGTTCTGTTGTGAGTTTAAATGCATCTGTACTGTGGTGTTACTTTAAAAGAAGGTCATTTCTCTCCTTAAATATTTTCTAAGCTGTTTAAACAAGTTTTGGTCTGTTGTGTCCATTTTAGTTTGTCTCAGAGAATTTTTTAAATTTTGTTTTTATCTTCATTAACCCATTCATTGCTCAAGAGCATGTTGTTTAATTTTCATGGATTTGTACAGTTTAAACATTCTTTCTGTTATTCATCTCTAGTTTTATTTCATTCTCGTCAGAAAATATTCTTGATATAATTTTGATTTTTTTAAGTTTGTTAAGACTTGGGACCTGACATATGGTCTATCCTGGGGAATGTTCCATGTGTTGTTGAGAAAAATGTGTGTTCTCCAGCATTGGCTGGAATGTTATATGTCTGTTAGGTCCATTTGCTCTGCAGTACAGTTTAATGCTGATGTTTCTTTGATGCTTTTCTGTCTGGATGATCTATCTGTTGCTGAAAGCAAAATGTTGAAGTCCCCTACTGTTACTGTATTATTGTCAATCTTTCCCTTTAGGTCTATTAATATTTGCTTTATATATTTGGATGCCCTGGTGTTGGGTGCATATTTATTTATAATTGTGTGTCCCTTTGCTGTATTGACACCTTTATCATTGTATAATGGCTTTCCTCTGTCTGTCTTTTTTTTTTTTTTCAGACAAGTTCTCTTTCTACTGCCCAGGCTAGAGTGCAGTGGCATTATCATAGCTCACTGCAATCTCAAACTCCTAGATTTAAGTGATCCTCCTTCCTCAGCCTCCTGAGTAGCTGAGACTACAGGTGTGATGAACCACCACACCCAGCTAATTTTTCTATTTTTTGAAAAGACAAGGTCTCCCTCTTGCTTAGGCTGGTCTGGAACTCCTGGCCTCAAGCAATCTGCCCACCTCGGCCTCCCAAAATTCCAGGATTACAGGCATGAGCCACAATGCTTGTCCCTCTGTTTTGTTTGTTTGTTTGTTTTACTGTTCTTGATTTAAAGCCTATTTCATCTGATATAAGTGTAGCTACTTCTGCTATTTTTTGGTTTCCATTTGCATCAGATATTTTTTTCCATCCCTTCTCTTTCAGTCTGTGTATGTCTTTATGGGTGAGGTGAGTTTCTTATTGATAGCGTATAGCTGGATCTTTTTTTAAAAATCCATTCAGCCACTCTATGTCTTTTAATTGAAGAATTTAGTCCATTTGCATTCACGGTTATTATTGATAGGTAAGGGTTTGCTACTGCCATTTGTTTCTTGTTTCCTAGTTGTTTTGTAGATCCTTTCTTCTTTTTTTTCCTCTCTTTTTGTTTTCCTTTGTAGTTATATGTTTTTCTCTAGTAGTACATTTTGATTTTGTGCTGGTTATTTTTAGTGTATCTATTGTAGGTTTTTGCTTTGTGGCTACCATGAGGCACACACAAAAAAATCTTATAGCAAGTTATTTTAAGCTAATAACAACCTTGGTCACAAGGAAAAGAAATGTAACAAAAACAAACTCTACATTTTTACATTATCTTCCCACACACTGATTTTTTGATGTTTCAATTTACATTTTTTATATAGCCTATCTTTTAACCTATTGTTGTAGTTATTACTGTCTTCAATAGTTTTGTATTTTAGTCTTCATACTTAAGATGTAAGTGGTTTATATACCAAAATTATAGTATTAGAGTACTCTGAACTTGCCTGTATTTTCACTTTTATAATGCCAATGAGTTTTATTATTGCACTTCTGCATCAGACTGAAGAACTTTCTTTAGCATTTTTTTGTGAGACAGATCTGGTGTTGATGAATTTCCTCAGCCTTTGTCTGTCTGGGAAAGTCTCTTTCCTTCATGTTTGAGGAACAGCTTTACTAGGTAAAGTGTTCTTGGCTAACAGGTTTTTTTTTTCTTTCAGCAATTTGAATATATCATTTCACTTTCTCTTGGCCTATAGGTTTTCTGCTGAGAAATTTGCTGAAATCCTCGTTAAGACTCCATTGTATACAACATGTTTCTTTTCTCTCACTGCTCTTTGAGTATTCTTTTTATTTTCTTTGATTTTTGATAATTTGATTATGATGTATTTTTAAAAATTCTTCCTTGGGTTGAATTTGATTGGTGATCTCTGAGCTTATTGTACCTGAATGCTGTTCCCTTTATCCAGATTTGGGAAATTTTCAGCCATCATTTCCTTAAATATGCTTTCTAGGCATTTTTCTCTCTTGTCTCCTTTGGGGACTCCTATTATCTGGAGGTTGATTCACTTGATGGTGTCTCATAATTCTTGTAGGCCTTTTTTTTCCCTCTCTTTTTATTATTTTAATTAATTAATTATTTATTTATTTAGCATATTATGGGGGTACAAATACTAAGGTTACGTATATTGCCCTTGCCCCTCCTTCCCCCCTCAAGTCAGAGCTGAAAGCGTGTCCATTGCCCAGTTGGTACGCATCACACTCATTTTGTATGTATATACCCATCCCATCCCCCCCCACCTGCCCAACACCCTATAGACGTTATTCCTATATGTCCAAATTTGCTGGTGAGTACATGTGGCACTTATTTTTCCACTCTTGAGATACTTCACTTAATAGAATGGGTTCTAGCTCTAGCCAGGAAAATACAAGAGGTGCTATATCACTGTTGTTTCTTATAGCTGAATAGTACTCCATGGTATACATATACCACATTTTATTAACCACTCATGTATTGATGGGCACTTCAGTTGTTTCTACATCTTTGCAATTGTGAATTGTGCTGCTATAAACATTCGAGTGCAGGTGTCTTTTTCATAGAGTGACTTTTGTTCTTTTGGGTATCTTGTAGGCCTTCTTATTCTTTTTTATTCATTTTTCTTTTTGCTCCTTTGATTAGGTAATTTCATGTGTTCTGTTTTCAAACTTGCTCATTCTTTCCTGTGTTTGATCAAGTCTGTTGTTAAAGCTTTCTATGAGTTTTTCAGTGTAGTTATTAAAACCTTTATTTCTAGGATTTCTATTTTTTTAATTGTTTAAATTTCTTTGTAAAATATCTTTATTTCTGGATTGTTTTTCAAATTCCATTTAGTTTTCTATCCATATTTTCTTGTAATTCCCTGAACTTCTTTAAGAGGATTATTCTAAATTCTTTGCCAGACGGTTCATATGTCTTTAAATTCTTCTGGATTTATTACTGGAACTTTGTTGATTTCTTTGGTGATATCATATTTCCCAGAGTTTTCACAATCCTTGCATTTTTACACTGATGCCTGCACATTTGAGGGGACCTCCACCTCTAGAGCTTTTGCAGGTATACAGGTGTTCTTTGGTAGACCTTTGCCACTTAATATTGGAGATTAATGCTATTCTGCTCTAGCTTCCTAGTCTGAGGAAGACTTATAATGAACATTGGGACTTAAATGCTGCACCAAAACTAAATTGCTGCCCTGCCATTGTTTCCCAGTCTGGGAAAGATGTGAGTGCCACAACTTAATCACCAAATTTTAGTTGTTTCCAGGTCAGGGAAGGCTCCAAGTGAGTGCTTGGGCTTTGTGGGAAATCTGGTCAGAGATTTGGATCTTTTAACAGATTATGGCCCCTGCCATGCCCCACAGTGCTATGGCACTGTGCAGTCTCCACAACATGATATCTCCACTGATTAGAGCATAGAGAAGCCACCCTGCATGTCATTTGCTGCTATCAGTGCCCACACATTTTGTCCCCAATTCACCCCAGGTGATTCAGCCGTCCTAGGACTCCCCAATGGCTCCTCTGAGACAGGACCAGATGAGCCCTCTCCTGAAGATTCCCAGATTGATGAGAAAATCAAACATCCATCTACAATTCTTTCCTCCCATCTTGGAAACTGTAGATCTAGGGAAATTCTCTATGAATGGTGTTATGCTGGCTTGGGTGAGGGATAGTACATCTAAAATATCCATTCCTGTTACAGGCTGCAGCTTCTCTCAATTTTGTGGACCCAAGGGTTTTTCTGCTTCTCCTTTGAGTTCTGATGAGTACATGGTAGTATTCCTTTCTTTGAATAATTCTTGTTGTACTTTTGTGGGCACAGTGATGTCAGGGAATCTTCTATTCCACCACCTTGCTGACCTTAAAACAAGATACCAAATTTTATTCATTAAGTGTAATGTCAATTAAAATACACTGAGATATATTTCTCATATATCAGAGTGTTAAAAATTAAGAAGGTGGACAACACATTCTGGTAACAAGGCTGTGGAGAAAGAGCCACTCTCTTACATTGCTGGTGGAAATGCACAATAGTTCCTCTCTGTAGAGGCGGGTTTATCAATATCTAATAAAATACATATTAATTTGCTCTTTGACACAACAGTCCCAATTTTAGTTATTTACCCTGGAAATACATCTTAACAAATACTAAATAACACATGCACAAAATTATTTATTGCACCATTATTTGTAATAACAAAATACTGGAAACAACCCAAATTCCCAATCATAAAGAATGTTTCAATGAAATTTGCACTAATGTACTGTGAGCACAAAGGCACATAAAGAATGAGGAAAATATCTTTGAATTGCTATGAAGTGATTTCAGGATATACTGTTAAATAAAGAAAAGCAAGTCTCAAAAGAGTCAAAATGTTCAAACTGAATCTAGTCTTAGAATAACAATAAGACAAATCAGATTGTGGAAAACTGTGGAAGCTACAGAAGATACTTTACCCCAGAACTCTTTAAAAATGTCAATGTAATGAATGAGCAGAACAAGAGAAATATAAAAGGCAACGGACTTGCTATAGATTTATAGAGACTTGCCAACCAAATGCAGAAAGGAGTCCTTAACTGGGTTCTGAACCAAATGACAACAGCAACAATTATTAAAGACCTTTTGGGAAAACATGAATATGGACTGAATATTAGATCATATTTATCAATGTTATATTTCTTGATTGTGATGTTAGTATTGTGTTTTTATAGGAGAATGTTCCTATTCTTAAAAGGTATATGTTTAAATATTTAGGAATGAAGTATCATAATACCTATAACTTGCATTCAAATAGTCCAGGAAAATAAGAAATATATGTAGATAAAGGATCTAACTGAAGGCACACAGGTTCTCATGTTACTATTATTTCAATTTTTTTGAGAATTTGAAATTATTAATATAAAAAGTTAGGGGACAAATGGGATATCCAAGATAAAAGATAATTTTAATTAGAGCTATGCCTTTTATTTATTTTATAATTCATCAGAATTTAGATTTACATTTTAATAGTGCTAAAAAGTAATAAATTGATCATCCTAACCACATAAATGTTCATAGAATGCCTGTTATACTATGGTGTGATGGGTGATAGGAAAAAATGTGATAGGAAAAAAATGAATCTAATGAGTCTACTAGAGAATAGATATATATAATGGAAAGAAAAAGAGTGAAAGAAGAATAATGATCAATACATTGGATGAAGTTTCAAGAACAGCATCAATGTTGTTGTGTTTTGTGTCTAAAAAGCTGGTCTTTCATTTATTCTGAGAACTCTCATTAAAAAGAAAGGTGGTCACTTGTATTAGATGATTTCCTGGAGACTGATGTCCTTTTCAAGTTTCAAAAGCTAAAACCACTGGCTCCAGTTTCAATCTAGAGAAGTATTTCTAGCAACTGATGATTGCATATGGCATACAATACATAACAGTGACCTAGTACATGGAGTCAGGGAATGCTTTGAGAATGAAGTAATGTCAAAGATGAACTCTGAAAGATGAGTAAGAGTTAACCAGGCAAACAGGGTGGATGAGAGAGTATTCTAAAGACATGGGAGCATACGCAATAACAAAACCCAGAAAGGAACATGGTGCATTTGAGAACTAAAAGGAGGCCAGTATGGCCAGAGCACAGAAAGGGAAAAGATGAATAGCAAGAAACAAGGCTAGAGAGGTAGGCAGGAAATTTATCATTTACTTACTGGCTCAGTGTACTACACCTCCATCTGTAGTGGCAAGTCAACCACAAGGGGGCACCCAAGACCCAATACCTGGTCTGTGACATTCCGACCATCCCAAAAGCAATTCCTTTTTTCCTTGGGGTTATACAAAAGTACTTTGGGTAGCCCATATCTCTTTCACATATGCCTCTGCCAACTAAGCAACAAAAGTAAAACTGAAGTGACTAAGTTCAAAGTTGCTATCACCATACAATAGATGCCATATGTGTCTCATGCTCCCTTAGGAGTTAGAAATCAAAATTGCTGCCTGGACACAGGTGAATCAACAGGACCACCTTTCTTCAGTTAAAATGGCTTTTTCTTTGGATTTGACATCAGGAAGGCTCATTTTTCAAGGGTAGGGATTTGCTGTTTTTATAGGAGAAAAAGAAAAGAGAGTGTTTTATTTTTACAATGCCTGGGTTGTTCCTGGCTTATGCCTTAATGGACTGTGTGTGGTACCAAGGTGTTAATTCAGCATGCTTGTGCAGGATGCTTTTGGCTCAGTAGGAACATTGTAACTTCTGGTACTAGAACTATGAGGTACCAGAAGTCTTAGGTTTGCTGGGACACATTAAAGTTTTTTAAATGACCTTAATAGAAAGGACAAACATGTAAAGACCTATGGGAAAATGACTTATGTGTGTATGTGTGTGTCTTTTTATATCTGTATATTTGTTAGTTATCTCAGGGTTTATAAATTGAATTAGAATGCACGATGACTACCGAATTGGTTATAGACATAACCCCACGTTGGGCTTACTGTTCGGCAGACGCAAGTGTTCTCAGACCATATTGCCTACTCCAGCCTGGACTCTAAGTTCTGGCTTTGAGTCCCCAAAACACTAATAATCAGAATTCACTCCATCTCCCATCCATCAAACACCATTCAAACAAGTTCTACACCAATCTTTCACCTATTAGAATGGGAGGCAATTAGGTAGTATTGAGGAAATCTAGTATGCCAGGCTATCATTTTATATTCTGCATTTAATTTGCTGAGACCCTTCTACTTTTAAAAAATAGATGTTTTGGTTATCTAGCTGGCATTATGTTTATTGGAACAAAACTTATCAGGCTAAATTCAGTTCTTTTTGCGGGAATGGCAGCACTAATAGATTGGAAGATGAAGTGGGTTGCAGTATATCTTAATTCTGTGAAAATTTTTATTCTATGCATTCTAATGAAAAAATTAGAAAATCTCATTTCATTTTTCAGAGTGTGTCAACCCTATGGATTAAATAGCAAATGTGCATTTTATTGTCAGCAGCTTGTTAAGTATGTGAAGGGTCTTGCTTGGTTAATGAAGTAAAAGGGAAGATCACTCCTCTTTTATGTTGGCAGATGATTATGTTATTTAACCAGCAAGCAGTGTTTAATCAGCTCTAAAGATGTTTAAACTATTAACTACAAAGTTTCACTATTAACTGCCAGATAAAAGGCAAATAAATTAAAACGGAAAATCTAAATTTCTCTAGATTCCAACAAGGTTAAGAAAAATGTCTTTCTCTTGTTTATATACACTTTAAAATTTATTTTTCACTTAACACCATACCTCAGGGCATTATTTTTGCACCAGGGAAGCCTGATCATGGACCTAAAAACCAATTTAGCACTTTATTTTATTTCCAAAACTTAGCAGTACTTTGGAAATGGCTGAAGAAAAAATAATAACTAAAATGAGGTGGAATTCAGCACTTCAAACTCATTGTTCAGCCAAACAGAATCTTAAGGCTCTGAATTGTAAACTCATTCCATTTGCCTTGATTTTTAGGGTCACACTGAGCCAAAACCAACGTATGTGTTTTGAATTCACTGCTTTGAACTGAAAAGTAAACTGTTTACTTGTTCCCAATGGGAATACATTATGCTGAGAGATCGCTTCCTGTTTGTCCTAAAGGGGTTTCCCTTCCCTGAAAGAAGTCATAATTTGGGTCAGATGTCTCTGCAGGGGCCATCCCTGACAGCTTTCTTGGGATAAGTGAGATCCGAAAAACACTAGGCTGTCGCAATATATGAAACTAAAGGCTTGGCATTGTCCCTCCCTTTGCAGAGGGCTCTGACTTTTAAAACAGCCTGAATGCTGAAGGCACAGTAAAAGAACACATTTCCCCACAAGTGACTCCTGCTGGACCACACTGTGGCTTGTTTTGGATGCTCCTAAAAGCCATAGGAATGATCCCTGTGTGGATATTTTAGATGGTCTGTAGGAGGACTGCCCAGAAAGAGTTGCACCTTTTTCTGGCGTGACATTGAAAGGTGCTGGAGAATAAAAATAATCCTGGATCAACATATGAGTCAAATGCTGTATTTATCCCTTCTGCAGTTAGGGAACAAAAACTTAAAATGCCACTTTGCCGAAAATAACAGGCAATTAAAGTATGCCGAATCCATGATACTATGCATGGTAGCCAAACGTTCTCAAGGAGCATCATTACAGAGAAATAATTACATTGGAGTTGCCAGTCTTTTATTTCCCCTGATGTTACCTGCTGAACTCTTTACTCTTTCGTATGTGAAAAGTTGTGAAGGTTTCTGTTTCCCTCCTCTGGATTCATCTAGGGTAATACTACACTACATCTGCTTATTATTTTGGATCCCTTTCAGATCCAGAAACAACTGTGCCCTGTCCTGGTAAATTCTAAGTAGAATGCTGAATTCTAGCATGAGCTAACAAGAAATCGTGGACGTCCAAAGACTCCCCCCATTCACCAGACTGGAAAAATCAATTCAGTTGAAAGCACACCTGCAAACTACTTCTGGGATGGGCAGCAAGATACTAGATCAACACCTTCATAATTCTTTCTTTCTACTGAGGCCCTGTGGGGGATAGGCCAGATACTCTGACTCATCTTTGCTGGAAGCTTTCATCTCAGTATGCTCCCTTCCCTGAAAAGCATCTGGAATTGAAGAGAAATAGAAACTTATCTTTTGGTAAAATGGAAAGCGATCAAGGATCTTAAAGGAGGTGTGCTTGTCAGTTAGGCAAAAGTAGGGGATTTGCTAGAACCATGCCTGGTAAATTTGTCTAACCTCCCCCACAGTGCCTTACATGGATGGATGCAACAAAAATTATGGAAAGTATGAAAATGATGAGTGCACTGTGCAGACTTGCAGAGGCTAAGAGGAGAGAAAGCAAAACTTGAAAGAGGACACAGAGACCATTATTGTAAAATAAATGTAAATGCAGTTCTGGGACTTCCAAAACACAATAGTGAAATTGTGCATTTCACAGGGCTGTAAACTGAGTTCCAAGAGTAGATAATGTATCCTTCTCCTGGGAATAATGTAAACAGCAGGAGGGAGAGGAAGAACAAGAAGAAGAGGAAGAAGGGACTAGAAAATAACTAAAAAGCAGTGATGGGAGGGAAGATGAGCAGGTGGAGCAAAGAGGATTTTTAGGGTAGGAAAACTACTCTACATGATGCTACAATGGTTGATACATGTCATTCTAAGTTTGTCTAAACCCATGGAATGTACAATACCAAGAGTGAACCCAAACACAAACTGTGGATCCTGGGTAATAACGATGTGCAACGTAGGTTCATCAATTGTAACAGATGTATTTCTCTGGTGGGGCATGTTCTATTGCATGTGTAGGGCCAGGGCATATGTGGGAAATCTCTGGACCTTCCTCTCAATTTTTCTGTGAACTTGAAATTCCTCTAAAACATAAAATGTTTACTTAAAACATAGTGATAGTGATACAAAGAAAGTTCAGTAAAAGAGGTTACATTAGGTAAGGAAAAAACTAAGAAATACAATTAAAGTATTATATGATGTATATAAATAAAGAATAAAATTAAAAACAGAATTTTTTGGCAACAACCATAACCCAAGAACAATAGGAACAGGCTTGACAGCATATGGACAAGGTATTTCTTGTTACTGCGTGGGCCGTGTGCTGTGTGGGATGTGGGACTTTCTATTGTGAGGCTTTGAGTGATCTTCTTGGGTGCTATGAAAGTGGGCATCAGAGGAATAATAAAACTCTGTCTATTACTGTCCATTCAGAGGAGGTAGGCACACAAGCAGATCAGGAAGGGTAGAACGGCTCACTCAAGAAATGCAAAAAATGATGAAATTTCTAGTAGGAATCCACAGTGAACTATAATTAACATTGATACCCAGGAACCTTGCACACTGAGGAATAGGTCAAATTAACTACAGAGTGTGTCCTGTGAAAATCATCTGGGACTAGACATTAATTAGGTGACCTAAACATGCCAATCTCCCTTACTAGGAGAAGGAGAAAGGGTTTCAGTATGCCTCTACTCTGATTTACTAGTTTCAAAAAAACAATAGAAATGAAAGTCCCAGGAAAGAATGTGAAAAAGTCAGATTTTGAAAAGGTGAAAGGAAATCAAAGAAAATCTTAAGGCTATTGAGTATTAAAATGTGATATGGGTGGGGGAGAGGGATTTTTAAAAAGGAATATCTAGCTGAAGTCATAAATCAGTTTTAGCTGTGTCATTAAAAAGCATGTTGTCTCTCTAGTCCTTATCAAGATGCAAACAGCAAACCACACTCCAGAGCATTCAAGATAATATACTTACATTGGCAGCCAAACAAGCCCTAATGCTATCCACAGGAGAAACAGCAGTCATACATCCCTATTAAGAATACATTCATGTTTGATTAGAAGTTTGCTCTCACTTATGAAAAGGAATGGCAAACCTTCCCCAAACTCCTGAGATCCAAAAAGTATTCCCCACATCTACTTGTTCATAGGAGCTGAATGACATCAGAAGAAATTTTAATCCACATCTCTAGTTACTTTGAAATCCTAGATAGTAAATGTTAAAGCTTTAGGAGCAATTTAACCAGATAGTTAGCAACCCAACAAAAGAAAATCTGAAGCTACTGTTCAAAGTGAAAAGAAAGAAACTTCAAATAAACTATCAAACTGGAGACAATTCAGTATAATCAAAATGACCCAGTGAGCTGACTTAAAGGTGAGAAATCAGTGTGATTTAACGTTATGATTTGGCCAGTGCTTGACTCTTGGCCTTGGATATAATCTAAGTGCCATGGCTGTCGATGTAAGTGTGAGGTGGAACTGTACATATATTTATGATCCTAGTTTACTTAATCCTTCATGAACCAACAACACAAAACTGCTGCTGTGTCTCCTTCACTTGGTTGACTACTGGGATTTGCTAGCAGTGGACATAGAGGTACCAAGTCCTTTGATGTCATTATAGAGCAAGAGAACAAGTGGAGAGTGTTTCTTTATGCATTTTGCCACCAATGCCTTCACCCTCTAGATAGACTGAGCAAGGTGAGCTCCTGTCTGAAGGTCAAAAGTTCTTAACTCCTTAAAATAATATGGAGACTTTTGGTTCCATAAATATGTGTTCATTTTTTCTGAGGAGATGTTATCATCAGTCATTCACATTGGCATGAAAAGGTTAAGAGAGACCTTTCATTGATTTAACAATGTAGTAACTGCAATATATGAACAACAGATTTTATAATTACAAAAGTGAATAAGATAGTAATTCCCTTAAGCAGTTCTCAGTCCACAGGGAAAAATAAACCTAAACCAATTCAAAAATGCATTCTGTATTACAGTATAAAGAGACACATAGAGCTATGACTCCAGGGAATTATAGAGAGGAAAGTGACAAGATTAAAGTTTCTTCCTGAAATTGTCAGAAATGGCAATTAGGGACCAAAGTTAGGACACCAAGACAGGATAGTTAAGTAAGTCAGTCAACGGTTAGGTAAATATGCATGTGTATGAATCCACATGCATAGGGGCAGTCAGTAACTGGGTTTTGCAGGGCTTTATTTTGAGCAATTAGTTTTTAAGAGCCTGGCATGCTGAGTTTATTTGTCATCTTGCCCACACATGTGGAAAGATGCTAAGAACCTCTGACATAGCTAATTAGAACAAACGGGCTCTTGTTCTATCATGATGAATGGGCAAACAAGCAACATCTCCCTCTTCTTTACTAGATTTTGCTACAGCCTAATGGGAGAAAAATGTCAAAAAATCCTTCCAGGTAGATAACGTTCCCTATTGTTACAAGGACACTAGATGTGTAGGGACAACAAATGCCAAAACGTAAGGCAGTTAAAAAAAATGGATTCAGTGTGTAGTATTTGGAGATTAAATTGATGAGAATTTTTCTTTTTAAAAACTAATCACCTAACATGCACACTTTTAGGAAAGATAAGAGTAAAAAGCAGCAAATAATCCATCTCTCATCCACATTTCATCTCCCCTGATCTAGAGAAAATTTATTGAACTGCTGACTTAAATGTATTCTTGAATAAAACCATTTAGGAAACCCAGATGAGAACAGTTCAAAGACAGTTAATTAGATCTTCTAACCTTAGGAAATGCTGACTTCTTAAAAAAAGTGTTGTACTATAAAGACTTGTTGACTAATTTTCAGCCTAGTGCACAGCAAGAAAATGCTGATGAGATTACACACACACACACACACACACACATACACACACAGGAGAGAGCAGGAATAGTGGAAACCTACATGATCTGATTTTTGCAATAGTTGGCTATGCGCCTTGGTGGTGGTGGTTTATTAGGAGTATCCCCACGGATACAGTGAATCACCTGTGCAAATACAAAACAAAGATGGAGAACTTGCTCCATGGGAAACAAGGAAAGGAGTTTTAGGGATGACCATACCGAGCTGGCTCCATGTTTCCAATTGATCAGCAGAGATAAATAAATCATCTGCCATTTCTTTGTTTCTAACATCCAAAGTGGCTGGAGGTTTATTAAATAGAACACACAGCAAAAGCAGAGTCAGCAGGAATTTAGCTGATGCACGTGTTTAACGGCAGGTTGCAAAAAGAGAAGTGCTTTTTGTCTTGCTAGGGAGCCCTGGGTGCTGAGTAAGCTGGTGAGGTTCCCCTGGAGAGGAAGGTGGGCTGGGAGGAGAAAGGGGGAAAATAATGAAGGGGGGAAATTCCTCTGGGCATATATTTAAAAGGAAACATGTAAACACAGGCACTTGCCTGCCAGAGAGCAGAAGGCACAGCTAACTTCAGGAAGCAATGTAGATCCACTTCCAATTTTTAAAAAATGAATTAAATTTAAAACGTATTTGTAAGGAGCTTCAGAGAAAAAGTACACAAGAGAAATAAGGAATAGAGCCAAAGTCAGATAGTTTTGAAGCCCAGGAGTCATGGAGTAGTGGAAAGATCCCAGGCTTTGGAGATATACACACCTGGGTAAATTTCCTAGGCCTGTCACATAGTAAATGGAATTACTAACACTGGCCAAGGTCTTTTGTATCAACAGCTAATGCATTGGGGGCATTTCTTATGTGTTAGATATTAGGATTTCATGCATTGTTTTATTTCATTCTCTCTATAGCCTCATTTTATCAATGCAGTTTGAGATTAAGTACCTTGTCCAGGTGATACAGCCAATAAGAATGAAGTCAGGATTTTAACTGTCAGATAGATCTGTGTGACTATTTATTTGCATTCCAATCATGTGAAGTAGAGATGCTATTACTAATCCCCCAGGGTTTGTGGGTGAACATAGTGGCAATTAATAACGGTTGGTTTTCTCTCTCCTTGACTGTACCCATTTGGTTGGTGCAACAATCAAAATACGCCTCTATGATGTGCACATCATTGGGTCTCTGATGGTTGGGTTCTTGGAATTTGTCCATTTTGCCCCAAGGAGAGAGTGACTTTAATCTGAAGAGAATAACTACCCTAAGCCAGTGCTGGTCAGCATCTTCGGTCCCTGGAGCCCTTTTTTCCTTCTGCCTGTGCTCATTCCACAGGGAATCTCATCCAGTCCCTTGGCTTCAAAGACCATCTCTACACTGGTAACTCTCAAGTCCACCTTCCCCATACTGACCTTTCTTCAGAACTCCAGACTTGACATCTCCATTTGCATGTCGCATAGGTGTTTTACGCTTGGCATATCCAAAACAGAACTCTTGGTTTTACACACCAAGCCTGCTCCTCCTCCAATTATTATCTCAGTCCACGGCATGATCGTCCAATGCTGAGGCCCCAAATCCACAAGTTGTTCATAACTCCTCTCTCTCTCTTCTTACCCCCACCCAATAAGTCCATTAGCAAATTTTGTTGACTTTACCTCTATAATATATATTAATTCCACCCACTTCTATTACCATGACCCTAACACAGAACTGCCATCACCTCACACCTGGACTTCGCCTGTATTGATGCTTACGGGACTCTGGTTTCCAATCTGCAATCCAATATTCACACAGTCATCAGCATGAGCTTTGTTAAATATAGATAAAATCATGCTATCCCTTGTTTAAAACCCTCCAACGACTTCCCATTGCTCTTGGAAAAAATGTGAACTCCCTACATTGGTTTACAGAGCCCTGCAATAGAGAACCAGCTCTCCTCTGCCTGCACGTCCTGTTACAACCCCTTACCTACTGCATTCCAGGTATATTGGCCTTTCCATCCCTCAGATAAGCCAGGCACATAATTCTCTTGTGGGTTTGTACTTGTTTATGTTCCCTTTGCCTAGAACTCTCCTACACTTATTTCTTCCTATAGGAGGATTTTTCTTGATATTCAAGTCTCAGCTCAATCATCACTTCCTCAAAGTAACATTCCCTGAAACCTCAGTGACTCTATATCAGTGTATTTAACTCTTTGCATTGGCATTTATAAGTATCTGAGGTTTTTCTTCTTTATTTGTTTGGTTGTTTTCTTATTTATTAATTCACACATTTATTCACTTACTCAGTTCTAACACACAACCTCGAGATCCACCTTGTCAATATTGTATCCACTACTCACACATGGCTGTTTAAATTAAACTAATTAGAATTAAATAAAATTAAAAATTCAGTTTCTCTGACATACTAGTCACGTTTCAAATGCTCAATATCCACATATGGCTGGCAGCTACTGTATTGGACAATGCAGATATAGATCATTTCCATCATCACAGAAAGTTCTATTGGACATTGCCACTCTACATTGTAAGCTTCACGAGAGCAAGGGCAGGGTTCATTCACTTTTGAGTCCCCAGACAGCTCCTGGCACATAGTAGACTCTCAGAAATATTTGCTGAATGAATGAATGAATGATGAGCAAATAGCAAATAGCAAATAGGGGAGGATAATTTTTCAGTAGGAGACATCACTTGGAGACATCACAAAAACATAAGCTGTTGACTTACAATGGCTCTGCTGAGGATCGCTCTGAAGATATAAATTAATCTATCCAGAGGGACCAGAAGTCAGCACTGATATTTAGAACGTAGAAGCCCTGCATCACAAAGCAGTTGTCAGCAAAGCAAATTAGCTCCACTTCCTACTCAATTGGGAATCTTACACTGACTACAAAACCAGCTTTTGGGTCAACTCAAAATTTTATTCTTTATGTAACACTTGTGGACGATAGTCGAGCCCACAAAAGGCCCACAGTGTGCTGGGCACCATTGTAGCACAGATGGTACAAGGGGTTCCCAGACTCACAACCTCTAAGAGAAAGAGACTTATAAATAAAAACCATGATGCACTGTGCCAAGACACAGTGTACAGGAGTGGAGAAAAGAAATGAATGATTGTTCTGAGTCTGACAAAAATAATCAATATATCAGACATGGTGTCCCAGGGAGGTGACCTTGAGTGGGTCTCAAAGGATGAGCAGGAGTTACCAGCAGTAAATCAAGGAAAGACATTTTTATCAGAGAGAACAATGTGCCCAGAACATCAGAAATCTGAGATGGCTCAGGGCCTCCAGAACATGAAGCAAATGGAATGCAGAGTACAAGGATGTACACACTGGTGAGAAGGCAGTACAGGGAGACAGGGAGATCACAGAAGGCCTTCTATGGGTCACAGACAATTTGGATGCTATTGGAGGGTGACTTGGAGCCACTGAGGAAGTTCAAGTTAAGGGAGTAGCGTAATGAGAATTTTATTTTAGAAACATCCTTCTAAAGCAGGGGTTCTTGTGTGTCTGCCAAGGACCTCTTTAGCAGTCTGGGAAAGCCTATGGATCCCTTCTCAGGATTTTTAAAAAATAGACACATACCATTTTGAAGGAGACCAATTACATTGACACCCAATTATCAGATTCAGAAAAAAAAGCTTATGATACAGCAATATATGTGCTTCTTTTTTTTTATTTCAGCATATTATAGGGGTA